>OZ035963.1:2239327-2446827 GCA_964034945.1 Chrysopilus asiliformis | reverse complement strand
ACATTTAAATATTTTCTTATCTTTAAAGCATTTCACTTTACATTTAAGTATTTTTTTTTCAACGCATAAATTCTTTTCCCTTTATTTTAGATAATTGTTTAATTTTTATTTGTCTTAAAGAAAATATTTTTCTGGTAATGGAATTTTTTGAAAAAATTTTGAGTTGTACTACTTTTATTGGTTTACACAGGCATTCATTCTGAATGTTTATTTTCTATAAAAGGATTTCGTCCTTAACCCTCTAGCCGGAATGTCCGACAAAAGGCGGGCTTCAGGGAATTCGCTTGTTTATAACGGGTAACAATTTTAATCGCCGGAACGTGTTACACTGACTTTTGTAAGTTATCGCTTTACATGCTGGAAAAAATTTAGCACTGTACGTTGTCTTGGTTACGGTCTGTCGCAAGTTGAAAGTAATATTTTGGAGAATTTTTTTCGGAAATATTCCGGTTAGAGGGTTAAATGTTTATTTAAAAAATTCCAGGATTTCGAACCGAATTCTAACCTAGAACGTTGAAAAGTCAACGCTCTCCATAAAATGTTTCTCAATCAACACTTTTAATGAATGTATCAATACGTAAAATGTCGCCAGGAATTTTTCTAATTGATCTGAAAACATAGATACTGCGCGGTAGATACGTTCCACAAAAAGAGCGCGCAAACCGAAACCGCGCACTGTGAACCCTACTTTGTATGAAATTTTGGGGTTAGGAACATGTTGTTTTAAACGAAAATTATAAAAATAACCGCGCAGCTGCGAAATTTTTACAGCGCAGTTCGAAATTTTTGTATTAAAAACTTAACCGCACAGTTAGAGGGATTACTGTATAAGCTTTCTGATCAATACGAAATCAGCCTCAGGAAAAATGTTAAGAATTGTCGGTCTGTTTGTTTGATATACGCATCTTAAATAACGCGAGGATATTTGGAGTTACAGGCTTGATATTTTTTGTTGATAAGTTTTACCATAATCGTAGTTCTCTACTAACGTTTGAAAATTAACGTTTGGAAAAGTAACGTTAAATAAACGGGTACCTCCATTAGAATATTTTTGAAAAAAATAGTTTTTTGAAAATTTTTCGCATTAACGGTTTTTACGGATGTTTTTACGTAACAGTTCTTGGGATATTTGAAAAAAAAAATAATTTTTTACTTTTCTACAAAACTTATTCCAGAGAATCATTTTACGAAACTTATGGCAGAGGTTCCAATTAGATATTTTATATACTTGCAATATCTGCAAAAATCAGAGAGATTTTTAAAATTGTTCCAAGAGACTGAAAGTATCGGGTCTTTCAATAAAGACATAACAATTTTGTATTTAAATAAAACACATAATAATTGAGATATCGGGCTGAAATTTATTCCAGGTGTAGTGGACATGTTACATTTAAGTATGAAATTCGATGTCGTTCATATGGCCACCGCGAGCACGTTTGCACTGATTGATTCTTTGGAGCCAATTTTCCACCACTCTTTCACACATATCGGCCGGAACGTTGGCAATTTGGCGTTCGATATTGGGGTCCATTATGGATAACGATTTCTGATCGTTACGATTACGATCGTTATCCATAATGGACCCCATTGTTCCTGAGCTCCTCTAACGTTGTTGGTTTGTTTGCATAAACCAACGATTTAATATAACCCCATAAAAAGAAATCCAACGGCGTTAAATCGCATGACCGGAGTGGCCATTCGACCGGACCACCATTTCATTTCATCATTTTCATTATCATTTCATCGGACTCAGAATTTCGGTAGTAAGTTTTAATAATTTCCAAACGTTGCTCGTTCGTGAACTTCACCATGATAAAAATGTAAACCTTGACTTGCCAGATCATAAAAAAAGTTTTAGGGTGCGTTTTTATTAAAATACAAAATTGTTATGTCGTTATTGAAAGACCCTTTACAAGTACAAGAATTTTAAAATATTAAAGATTTCAAGGAATTTATCCATAATATTGCGAAATAGTATTTGAAAATTATAATGGTAATCTAAAATCGATTTGTTTTTTTTTTACTTTTGTATTCCACATATTGTAGAGAAAGAAAATCAAAAATTATTTGGATTTTTAATGAAAAAAAAAAAAAACATTGAAATGAGCTGCGTTTCACGCTGTTTTGCCAATTTAATACAAATCCAATGCATTGAGCCTTGTTGGAAATCGACACTTAATGCTTAAGGAGTCGAAGTTATAATTTTGTACTGACTCTATTATAGAAATTCGTCGAATAAAAGTTATAATTCATACAAAAAATTTCAATGTTTGGGAATTTTTTCAAACCTTTTTATGCCTGTATCTCTAAATATTTTACAATTATAATTGTGTTAAATTTTTTATACATAAACTCTTTCAGCCTTATTAATAAAAAATCCCTAACACGGAGATAACTCATGAGCTAACTAACTCCGAGATAGCAAACTTATACATTAGTTAACTATTCTTATTATTAAAAATTTTTCCTCCATATAATAGCTAACTCGTATTTTATTTAAAAGTTTAGCTTAAATACGGCAACTCTTGTGCCGAATTGTACCAAAAATTACGAAAATCTTTTACATTTGGCTCATATTTGGGTTTTTTAAATCCGTTTCCTTGGAGACGATATTTAAATCGGAGTGAAATTAATGTGTTTATTTTAATTGTGATTGACTGCAAAGTAATTAAAAATGGAAAATTTAAAAATTGAACGAAAATAATCAGAAAATTGGCGTTCAAGTGATAAGGTAATATAATATAACAACATAAATTGCATTTTTATAATGGATCATTGCTTTTTCCGGTCTTTTTTGCAAGAATTATGCGCCATCAAGAGTTATCAACTCCTTAACTCGAGGAAATCGGTATGTTAGCTAACACAGAGTTAACTAACGTCAGTTAACTCTTAAAATTTTTTATTAATAAGAATTTCGAGTTATCCACTGCGTAAACCATTGATAAAAATTAACTAACGTTTATTAATAAGGCTGTTTATTTATAATCCAAAATAGCGCTAGGAATATTACAAGGTAGTCACGATAGAATTTGTTTTGTTTCTCTCAATTATTACATTATTTGGCGATTATTGAAAAGAGTGCAAATGAATTTAAAAAGTATTGCCCAAGACCAGCTTAAGGGGAACATTTTTATTTTTAACAGATAGTGGATACCTTGCAGATAATGTTTTTTTTTTAAATATAATATTAATTTTTTGGATGTATTCTTTTTAGTTACTTTGATGTATAAAAAATATGTCACAAAATGGCACCAAAAACGATTTCCTTATCTATATAAGATACTTGAAATCGATATTATCTATATTATTTCCATTTTGCATACTGTATTTTATACAAATCGCTTATAAATTGAAAAAATATTGTTTTGAGCAATGTTTTACATAAATATATTTCATTGAAATGTTTTTTTTATTTATTTATTTAATTTAATTTTTCTATTTTATATTCTTTATACTTTCTAGCTATTATTTATTATTGAATTTTAATTTTAAAGGGCATTTTTCCATAATAAAGCAGTTATTTATTGTTTTGTTGTATTTGTTAATGCATTCCAAAGAATTACATTGGTTTCAAAATATACTTTTAAATATTATTGTATGTACTGAAAGTTTCATATTTTCGTGTACTCTTTTAGTACTTTTTTTTTAAAAATTGAGAATCCCTTTCTATAAGTTGTTTATGAAATCATGAAATGATTCCTAATTTTTGTCAAAAAACGACAAAAAATAGTACTGGGATACAAGGCGAGAAAAATGTATTTCATCTGCGATAAAAAAAACCAAATGTGAAAATGTTGTTAAATTGCTATCTTTTCAAATTTTTCGTATAATATAGTATTTAATTTAGAAAACAAAGCTCATTTAATTTGTTTCGTGAAAATGAATTAGTTTAGAAAGCAGACCTCGTCGATCGATGCAAAAATAATAATAAAAAAAAATAACGCGAAACAATAACAAAAAGATAGTCATCGTGGGGAAAAATTGTGGTAAGGAAAACCGTGAGTCGGCTCAAAAGGTCTTCTGCGGTAGGATATTGACAAGAAGGCGACGAGGGAGACCCAACCTCAGATGGCAACCAGTATGTGAAAAGAATCGGGATGCAAAACTGAAGGAAATCGGAATGCGATCAACATCTTTGCGCCAGGCCTAGAAATCGGTAGTAGCACCGAAGAAGAATGCCAAAAACGTAAACATTATGTGGTCGGAAAGTTGAAAAAATTGGAATTTCAGCGGTTCATTGGGATTGAATTAAAAACAACGGAAACGCACCTAAGCGAGGGCGTACACGGAGCAACTTTCGGTCATCAGCATGCCGCAACTTCACCAAATTGTGGGAAAGAAACGAGTGCGGCAAGAGGGGAAAAGTCGCCACTCGAAAAGTGTTCTTCTCGTCTTATTTTACGCACACAAACGAAGTCGCTCGTGTAGCACGTCAGCATGCATGTGTGCGTAATTTCATTGAGTCAGTCGGTGCTTAGCAACTGACTCGTAAACATATCCCAAATAAACAAAAATTGAATGCAAATAAGTGAAATCCCAATTGCAGGTAGTTTTATTTTTCAGGTAGGTAGGAAAATAACAAAATAACCAGTCCTTATTCTTCTATTGTTGGCAGTTTCTATTGTGGCACTAGCAAGGAAATACAACACATATATGAGAACTACACACACATGAGCGATCGCTTGTTGTACACAAGTTTTTGCTACTAAAAAGTGAAGAAGCGTGTACGTCGGAAAGGCATTTTGAGGACCAAAAGTTGCCGCGACGAGAAGAAGCGTGTGCGTTCGCACTAATGTTTTTGTTTTCGTCAAACTACGGCTTTTTGTGCCTGTTTAGATTAGCCGATCCAGGCGCCAGGCATTGAACGAAACTGTCAAAATTATAGGCAAGACGAGGAAGTGGGGGACCCCCCAGCCTCTTTCTATCTAGAAATGAAAGGTATATAGGTGAATCTTTCAGGTAAGAAAATCTTGTTTCTGGTATAACTTGTAAAATGACGATAAAATAACCAGTTTTCGTTCTCATTTGTTAAACCAAATGAATCTCATTTGGGAGGGAACTTTGTTTTTTATTATTATGAAATTGTGGATTGATTCCTATCTCTACAAAATCTGTAAAAAACGGTCGTCCACGTTAAACAATTTCGTTCAAAGAAAGCTACAATGAAAAAGTATAAAAAAATTTAGAATACCCCTTTGTTACTTGGGAAATATTGAGTTTGGACCTGAATTTTTACAGGAATGTTTTTAAATAATTGTACAACAAGAATCTTGTAACAAAACTGAGAAAATGTAATAGATATTTATTTGCCTTTTGGGCTTTTCATAAATTCCTTTCAAATTTCAAACGAAATTCATCCCGATTGCGAGTATCGTGTCGTTTTCGACAAGAGTCGTTTTACGTGTTGTTATTGGTAGAAAAACACTAACAACAACACGTGAAACGACTCTTGTCGAAAACGACACGACACTCGCAATCGGGGTGCTTATTTGACCATAAACTGTACATTAAATTTCTTCTGTATCCTAAAAAAATGGTTTATCATGATTTTCATTCAACGTGCATTTAAATGTTCACGCAAATGAAATATCTAGTCAGTCTATTGATTCATGTATAGAAAGGGTTTAACAACAAATTTTTCTTTTTTCCTGTATGGATTCAAGGAACAAGAGCAAAAAATCATCTTCCCAGAAAATGGAAGGCGAAACAAATTTTTTATGATTTAAAGAATGTTCAGTAATTTACACAGTCTCAAGTGATGTCGAAAATACTATTTCGAATAAAAAAAAATGAAATCCAAAAAATTTGATTAAGAATAGAGATTCTAATATGCTGTCGTTACCAATCGAGAACGAGTGGTATTCCGTAACTTGATTCAAGCGTTTGTTTCGAGTTATAAGAAAAAGTAGTATTTGCTATCTCGGTTTCGCTCTGTCATTTATGTGGGTCGAGACAGAGACAGCGAATACTTCTTGTTCTTCTAACTCGAAACAAACGCTTGAAATAAGTTACGGAATATCACTCCAGGAAATCTTGTCCTCCGAATGTCCAAATATTATAGCAACAGATTTTTCCATTTCCCCAAAAAATAAAATGTTTTATGAATATCGGTCGGAGATACAGTAGAATCCCGATAATTCGTATTTCAAGGGACCGACGTAAAAATACGAAGTATCGGGATATTCGAATTAGCGGGATTAAAAATTATCGGGATTTTTTCAAGGGACCAGCAAATTCATACGAATTAGCGGGATATACGAATTATCGGGGTATGAATTATCGGGTTTCTACTGTAATACCGACGGTTTTAATTTTCACTTGTGACTGTGCAAATTAACAGACAAATTAATCACAACCCGAAGAGTATTATTCTTTTCCGGGTTTTAAACAAGTATTTTTTTTCGAATGCAAATTGCATATTTCAAAATCGTTGTGCTTTAAGGGCACAGTAAAGTTTTTTTTTCTTATTTCTTTTTGTGATAAAAAAAATTTCTGTTTACTTCAAAAATTCTATGAACGAAGTAATTTTGGTTGTTTTTTCATGTTTTTTTTATCTCAGTTAAGTTGGACGAAGAAAAGTTATTTGTTCACATTTTTTTTCATTCAATTAAAATTTTTTTTTTGTTTTAACGATTTATTTAACCTATTTTTTATATATGTATCTTGTAGGGTGTTTAAACTTGTATGTATATTTATAAAATTTGTAAATATGTTTTACTTCAATTTCATTGAATATCAAATACACAAAATTCTTTTTTTCATCATTTTAATATAACTTTCTAAATATCCAATATATTTATTTTTAAATCTTTTTCTGCGCTTAAACTTGCGCATGAACTCTGAAAAATGTTTCTTCTTTTTTTATAAATGAAAATTCATTTCTTTTAAATAAAAAATCTAAGTTTAAATCAAACAATGTATAAATTTCTAGAGATAAAAACAATAAATTTTAGCTAAACTTTATTATTACAACATAAATATTTTCTATGTAATCATTACCGATTATGTATAAAACACAATATATATTAATGAAAAAAAGGCAAAAGAGTTCCTCTGCTAGAAGGAATTTTGTCGTAAAAAAATTAAAATTAAAGTAAAAAAAAAAACATAATTAATAGAAAAAAATCATCTAATACCTAGTCCATGTGTGTCTATAATTAAACATAATTTGTTTTAAACTTATAGATCAACTTTTTTTCCTTATCATACAACAATAAATCCACTTACCCATTTAGCCTTAACACAAATATCAATTTAGGTTCTCTTATATACTCATTTATTTTAAATTTGTTTTTAAATTCTGTTCCAACAACATAGGAACATATTTTGCATTTCTTTTTTTTTTTTCTTTTTTTCATTTTCTGTTTTGTAAATAACACTCACTCAGAATACACATCTCTAATAAAAATTAATATTATTTTAACTATTTATTATATTATTTTATACGTTCAGTAATAATAGAAAAACTAAAAAAAAGATTGTAAAAATCTTTAAAGAAACTTAATTTTACTCAATTAAATCCATGCGTTATTAACTGAAAATTTAACAAATCAATAATAAAGAATGATTGATAATAAAAACAAAAAAAAAAAAAATCTGGCGTGTATTGTTTGTTTATATAACAGTTTTTTTTTCTAGTAGTTACTAGAAAACAATCATTAACAAAACACGAAGTAATTTCTTAGATTATTTGGTCTTAATTTTATTTAATAACTCTAAGGAGCCGTTGAATGTCTACGTCTTTGATGCCTTTGATTAAGATGAAGTAAATTTTTGTCGCAAAATTTTTTCAAACAGGATGAGCCATAATGGCGGCGATGAGCGGAATGAATGGGGTGCGGCGATTGTTGACAAGAAATGTTTGTTTTCCTTCACTCACTCCCATCCGTCTATAAATTTGTATTTTATTGCAGTTTTTTTTTGTCCAAAAAAAAGAATACAAAAGTCTGAATGCTAGACTGCGTTGCGTTCCATTGTAACGTATAGTGGATTGACTTGATTTTCTCAAAACAATCATGTATCGGTTTGTGCGAAATGCGATTGAAAACCTTAAATGGTTTTACTTAGTGTCATCCTGTTCCATTGGTTCCTCTGAATCATCCCGCGATAAATTACTTCTGCAAGTGTTTAAATTTTACATTTTCAGACAAATTATTTTTTTTTTCAGGGAAATTAAACTTTATACCTGTTTAGTGTCTGCATCGATAATCCGGCCATTGCAGTAACCGTTTCGGATTCCTCCCTTTCGATTTTTATTGCATGCATTGCAGACATTGCGACGGTATGCGCCAATCGTCGTACACAAGGCCAATGAGACATCTGTAAATCAAACAAAAGATTAGGGAAAACCGCAATTGGGTTTACAATCTTAAAAAAAAGTTCACCTGAATGGCAATAGTTTTCTGCAGTGTATCGATGGCATTCTGACATGGTGGCCTTGATAGTTCGGAATCAACGATGGGTGCGGAATCGTCGCCAAGTAAAGCTCTCACGCACTCCTGAGCCGAATCACAAATTGCTGGTAAATCATAGCCACCCTCCAGAGCTAGAATCACCTTTCCATCGGCCACTTGCATCAACTCCCGTGTCATATAACCAAAACATGCTGGCGACACCAAATAGCCGCCCAATGGAGCTGGATGGCCGGCAGCCGCATCGAACCCAGCCGAAACAAGCACAATATCAGGTCCAAATTCCCTCGCGATGGGCATTACAACTGTTCGGAATGCTGCTAAATACTCAGCATCTCCCAGTGGTGGACTTAAGGCGCCCGACCATGAAATATTAACATTAAAGCCAAGACCGGGCCCCGTACCGCACTAAAAATGCAGTGTTATCAAAATTAGCAATTCAATAAAGTGATGTAGAAAATAAATAAATTACCTCAGTTGGTCCACCGGTGCCGGGGAAGAAATTCCCATCGTCGTGTCGATGAATGGACAAATAGAGAACATTAGGACTTTCATAGAACACTTGCTGTGTACCATTCCCGTGATGAACGTCCTACAAAGGTAAATATAGAATTCTCAAAACTCTGTAATTACAGTGAATGGATGTGGAAATGTTCTTACCCAATCAACGATGAGAATCCTTCGGATTTCAGGCAATCTCTGAATCAGAAGTTTAGCAGCGACTGCAACCGAATTGAAGAAACAGAATCCCATAGCTAAATTGGGCTCGGCGTGGTGGCCAGGTGGCCGGACAACTGCGAATCCATTCTTGATGTCGCCCTTGGCAGTCTTAAATGCCAGATCAATAACACATCCGGCGGCCATTCTTGCCGCGGCAGCTGTGTGATGCTCGTTCCAGGTTGTGTCCAAATCGACGCCAACTCCGCCGCAGGATAGCCGGACAAAACTCACAGCTGGCGAAGCCTCTATTTTCTGTCGATTCAGCTGATTCGACCCGAAGAGCATAGCATGCGATTCCGTGTGCACTGACTGTAGTTCCTCCTGGGTCGCCTTCCGAGATCGCAAGCGATCACAACGGCTGGCCAGCCCGGTCTCAATTAGACGCGCCCAGACACTTTGCAGGCGACCACTGTGCTCCGGATGCGAGGAATTGTTACCGCAAATGCATGCGTGCTTCAACATGAGATTATCGAAAGCCAGTCCAGTGGTGATTTTGTGCGGACTGTCGGCCAAATTGCGACGATGCGGAACTGTTAGATTCACTGGTGGCGGAGTATGATCAGTGGAAGCGGATTGCCCGGTGTCAGGTATTTGATGACTGCCCAAATGCACCAGCGGGCTTGATAGGGTTCGAGACAGTGGACGGATGAGACCGCGTGCTATCGCTTCTTCCATCTAAAAATAGAGAAGGGTTTCGATGTTAGGACAAATATTTTGGATTTTAAGGTTTTTAAGAAATTTCTTATTGGAATTCCGATTAAAACTACGATGGATTGGAGACCCAAATGCTATTTTAATAACTAGTTATTTTTAAACTTACATTCGGAGAATTATTTTCTATGAGAAAAATTACTACTTCTAAGTAGGATGATCTTAACCCGATGTAGCTTCTACACCAACTGGCTATTTCTGCTCAACACACTACCTCTTTTATACCAAATTTCTGATTCCATTTCACAATTTCATGTAATTTTTTACAATTAATTGTACAATAAACCTTCGTATAACGCGGAATTTATACGACGCGTTTTCAATATAATGCGGTTTTCAAATATCTCAGTAATATAATTACCTGTAATGATTGTTTAAAGAGAATCTCTCTCTGTTGCTGCAGATATTCCTGATCTCTGCTTAGTCTGGCTGTTCCGTCATCCGGAATGCTTTGAGACGTACTTGTTATCACAGTGCTAGTCAGAACAGTTTTCGGGGGTTGTTTCTTATCGGTTAAATCTATAACTTCACCAGCCTCCTCCTCCTTCAATTGGGGTTCACGACCACTTCGTGTTAATACCGTTTGTCGGATTTTTTGTGTTAGTAGCAGATGCTGATGCTCATAGGCTTGACGCTCAGCCTGAAAATATTTCAAATTTGTTAAATATTTATTGAATTTCTCAAGCTAACTTCTAAATAAACTTACGTCACTGTTTTCGTAGTGTGTTTGGACAATATTAACCGCACCCGTTCCGGTCAACATTGGATGTCCAAGCGGCAATGGTGCTGATTGTGTCCGGCCAAGTGGGCGATGGCCTTGCTTATTAAGTCGTGCATGAGCTACCTGAGCATCTGTGATTGGCTGTCCGTATACAGGCATTTGATGTAAACCTAAATGACTTAGTTGAAGGGGCGTAGTGGCGGCGTGCGCTTGAGGCGGCATATCGGGGGTCTGGGGCGGGACAACGCCATGATCAATGGGCGGCAGCGGGGTGTAGTATGTGGGCGCACCCGATCCCACCATTGGCTGGGCGGCAGCCTGTTGGCGTAAAGCGGTCAGCATGGCTAGATTGGCAGCGGGACTGTGCGCGTTCGGCAAGTGAGGCCGGCCAAGCGATATGTTCGGCATCGAGGGTGAACTGAACAGTGATAGATCGTTTATGCTACTGCGCGTTCCCTGGTACTGAGGATCTTCGTTCTCTTCCTGGATGGGCGCACTGGTTGGAGAGCCACGACTACCAGCCATCGCCGGTGGTGAATTCGGGCCAGAATCTGGTGTCGTACTCGAGCAGTCTAATTGGAAATTGTTTAAAAAAAAGAAATTAAATAAAAACCGTTCCGCTTCCGTTACTTTCTAGGATAAAATTTGAGTTTGCTTTTAAAGTTCCCACAGGAGAACAATGTCATTCATGAATAATGCACTCACATAATACTTTTTCTTGTTATTGATTTGCTATTAGATTTTAGTTTCTACAAATTAATTGTTTAGTGCCACATCAAAATTAGTACAATAACTGTTAAAATGTAATCTATAATACATTAACGAATATAAAATAAAGCAAAAAAAAAGTGCATTCCACTGTATTAGATATGAATTTGACATTTAATTGTTAATAATAATAAATATTCATCAATGACGATTCGATATCACATACCAACATTCGACAGACGCATTTAATAATAACAAAAACAAAAGCAAATTCTACCAAAATAAACGATTTCAATTAATATAATAATTTACTGTTTGGAATTTAAATTATATTTGTTTTTTTTTTCACATATTCTGTTTAAATTTTTAAGTGTCGCTTTATGCAACTCTGGTTTTACTATTTTTTTGTGTTTACACTATTGTTGTTAACGTGAAATACGTACTTGCTAGAGCTGAATTCTGCTTTTGCTGACGTCTCTGGGCAGCCTGCAGTAATCTTTCATGACGACGAGCTGCTATTGGACCAATTCTAGCTTTACGCTCAATCACGCTCTGTTTTAAACGTATCTTCAGCAAATTTGGTTCGGATGCTGTTGATCACAATATTAACAAAACAGATGAGAGGATTGATAACATCAATAATTGTATTTGATTTTTTTATAGTTTAATCTAATCAATTTACACATGTATGTATATATATTCAAAAAAAAAGTCTGATTCAAAAGTCAACAAATATTTTTTTTTGTTTTTATTTTTCATTAAGAAATAAAGCGAAAAATCTCAATTAAACAAATCAAGGAGAAAAATGGAGATCGTGAGTTATTGAAGTTATCCGAAATTAAAGTATTGGGAGTATGCATTAAAAATGAGCGTTTTTTTTTATAAACATAACAAAAGCTATAATTGCCAATCTGGCAATCATTGGAGACCCGTATGGTGATATTCGTATCAAAATTCGAACAGTTATACCAAAATTCCACTTTGAAGTCAAACTTTTCAATAAGATTTTTTAAAATTTATTCCAATCGGATTTTGATGTATGGGAGTTTTATGTAGAATCATATCCTAAATAACTTTTGTTCTTGGACTTTTTTGATAAGATGCACCGTTTTTGAGATATTCACAAGAAACGATTTCGTTCGTATGGGGGGTACCCCCCCTAATGGTCCATTTTTGCCCATTAACGAACTTGGCCTCACATTTTACGAAAAACGGATCCACGCAAAATTTCAAGTCTCTAACTCAATCCGTGCGCCCGCAATCCGCGCCACAGACAGACGGACAGACGGACAGACGGACAGACAGACGGACAGACAGACGGACAGACGGACAGACGGACGGACATGCAAAATTCAACTTTTTTTATCATTCTAAACACACTGGTGTAATTCATTTTTTTGTGTGATGACGGGATCTTGGCGTTACAAACGGTAAGGCAAAGTTAATATACCCTTTGGTTTCACCATACGGGTATAAAAATCAACAGTTTATTTTGAGAAAACTATCAGACTCAGATCATTGAAAATACTGTCCATCGGCAGCTACGACCTTCTCCCATCTTTCAGGTAGCATGCGGATTCCACGCTGGAAAAAGTCTTGGTCTTTTGAGGCAATCCAGTCATCGACCCATTTTTTGGTATCGTCATAAGAAAATCGCTGCTCAGCCAGGCCATGTGTCATCGACCGGAACAAATGGTAATCGGAGGGGGCAATGTCTGGTGAATACGGCGGGTGGGGTAGGACTTCCCATTTGAGGTTCTCCAGGTAGTTTTTTACAACATTTGCAACATGGGGTCGTGCGTTGTCCCTCGGTTTCAACTCATACGGCACCCAATTTCCTTGCTTTTGAATCATTCCCAGTTGTTTCAAGCGCCTGCAAACTGTTGATTGATCGACTCCCAATGTTTCCGCAAGCTCTTCCTGTGTCTGGCATGGATCTTCATCAAGTAATGCCTCCAAATCAGTATCTTCAAACTTTTTCTCAGCACCAGGATGTTTTTCATCTTCGAGGTCAAAATCACCACCCTTGAATTGTTGAAACCATCTTCTGCATGTTTGTTCTGAAAGAGCATTGTCGCCGTTTGTTTCCACTAATATTCTATGCCCCTCAGCTGCTGTTGTCTTTCGGCTGTAGGCACGAACTCAGCCATGTTTAAAATTTCGGACAAAACGTCCTTACACTTGGACTGATGTTTGCAGCCTAGGGTTTTAGCTTTCAGGTAAAATTTATTTCAGCCCGATCGGAATTATGAGTCTCAATACAAAACGCTCATTTTCAATGCATACTCCCAATAACATAAAATGACAAGTAAGAAAAAAACAAAATGTTTAGTACGACCAGAAAATTCTTGAAATTTAAAGAAGCACTTTTCAGTTTTCACACAACAAAGCCTATTTACATATGGAACTCATAACTAACTGTTCCACATTATTGACGATTTTAAATTTTAAGATACAGGGCCCGTATTCTAGAACTCGTACCGAGTCAAATCTCTACCGAGTGGTACAAAAAGCGATTTTTGAACTCGGAAACGAGCAATCTCTGTCAAAAGATAGTTTCAGATTCATGTTGACCTCACTCGACAGGCTAAACGTCACCGAGTATTTACTCGCAAGAAATCGCTCGTTTCCGAGTTCAAGAATCGCTTTTTGTACCACTCGGTAGAGATTTGACTCGGTACGAGTTCTAGAATAAGGCCCCAGTTTTATTTAAATTTTTTTAAATTTTGTTGTGCAAAAATGTATTATAACAGGAGACTATTGTAAAATTTGTGAAGAACACAATTTTTTAAAAACGTCTTGAAAACCGAAATAAATCTTCAATGAAAAGAACATTGCTCGAATCTTTCAGGATATCTAAAGATTGTAACACTTAAAGGATGTGGATTTTGCTCGAATTTATATTATTGTAGGAAACTTGGCTAATTTAACATGAAAATACTTTTTGATATATTCAATTTTTTCAACAATTTTGTAGAAAAAATAGCTTTTTTTTAGTTCCAAATGGCACAAAGTACAATTTTTTTAGTTCTTTATTAAAACGCCATATACAAAATCGAGGCAGCAAAGTTAAATAACTCTATTTATTAATTTATTAATGGAATTAATAAAACTTTTGGCTAAAAAAATATATTATAAAATTAAAATATTAATAATGATAACGTTCGCAGCGCTAAGATAATTGTAATAAAACTGTTATTAATATTACCTACATATGTATATGTATTTCTTCAATTACATAAAAAAAAATTTATATGTCTATAGCGCAAACATGCAGAAAAATACGACGTTGGCAAAATTTCAAAACCAAAACAGAACGTAAAAATAAATAATTTTCAAACTAAAATAGAAATAAAATCTTTCTTTAAAATAAAAAAAAAACAACTTGTCTTAAAAATAAGTCCAATAATATTAGTATGACATTTTCTAAAAGTTTGCGTACCTGTTTTTCGTAGTGGAAAATCTGAATCATATTTAGCTATTGATGATGGTGGCTGTGGAATTTTGTACGGATGTGAACTTGTTACGGTGCCAGCCGGCAAGGATTCACCTGATGAGCTTTTTACAACTCCCCTGAAACCGAAATTTACCGATTTTTATTAAAATTTTCTGTTTTCAAATAGAAACATTCTTTTTTTTTTGATATTTGAAAAATTTATTGACTGGGAAAAAACTTTATGGTTATTTTTATTTTGTGCTTCTATTAGAAATATAGTAAAATAAATATTCAAGCATTCGAAATATCTATTTTGTTTTGTTAGATTGTTTAAAAATTGGATGACTATTTTGACTTATCGTGATGGCTTGTTCTTTCCTTTAACACGTTCGTGACATTTGCTTTTTCAACTTTTTTTTACATTTGGACATCGTGTACCACACTAGCGATTTGTTTTCTGGCGGTTGTGCGCCATCGGTGGTACACGGTGCGTGTTTTTATATTCCCAAGAAACAATTTGTAACCGTGGTTACAAAAAAAACCTTCAATTTAGGTTACATTTTAGATGGTTTCCGAATAAACCCGTCAAAAACGGTTATTTTGAAACCAGCTTCTAAATAGGGTTTCTGAAACGTTTCTGAAAGCTTACAGAAACCAAATGTGAAACTTTTGAGTTTTGTTACCATGGTTTCAAATACGTTTCTTAACCGGAATGTAATCTCAAATTGTTACTTGGGTTACTTCACAAAATACTGACGATTTATGTTAAAACTATGTTGTTATACTTACGACTGTCAGGAATATTCAAAAATCGATTGCACTATGCATGTACCACTGGTGGTACACGATGTCACAAACGTGTTTATAACACATAATAAACATATAGAAAACTAGCTTGCATACCCGTCGTTGCCGGGTTAAGTTTTTTCAATTTTTTTTTTTTGATTGTCTATGTTGGAGCTAAACTTCAGGCCAATCGGCTCGGTAGTTTCCCCGCGAAAGGCTAACATAGCACAAAAACTAAGTTTCGAGATCACTTTACCCCCTCCTCTTACTCCCCCCATCTCTCGGGGTCTATGTTGGGGCTGGACCCCCGACGAACATCTATGCCAAATTTCAGGCCAATCGGTTCAGTAGTTTCCCCGCGAAAGAGTAACATAGCGCAAAAACTAAGTTTCGAAATCACTTTACCCCCTCTCCTTACTTCCCCCACCCCTCGCGCTACTTTTCCGTATGCCTATGTTGGAACCAGAACTACCACAGACACTCATGCCAAATTTCAAGTCAATCGGTTCAGCCGTTTTTGCGTGAAAGAGGAACAGACAGACAGACAGACAGACACCAACTCATTTTTATATATTAGTATTAGTATGATATGCGAAAAGTCACCTGTAGTTTATAGCTCGTATTACGGTTTTACTTTACTATTTTTTTTAATTGATCAGTACAAATCTTTGCATCTACTAACAAAAACAAACCAAAACACATAACATAGACGGATACAGGTTTTCTAGTCGAAATAATACATTTTGATATCAAATTGGCTATTTCGCAGATCAATTTTATCATTAAGAAATTTCTTAAGAAGAATTTGAATTGTAAAAAGTCGATTTTGATTTCTAGAAAGTAAAATTTTATGTAAAAAATCGTCAATTTACTCCTCAAATAGTGGTGTTTGGACTAAAAAACTGCCATCTGTGATATTGGAGTTATTATTGAGAAAATTGACATCGCTAATTTTGAAACTGGTATTGGTTTGGTTGGATCGTTTTTGATATACAGAGTGTGGATCATAATTTGGTTTGTTAGTATTGGAAAAATTAGAGCAGAGCCAACAAAACCACTATCAGGATTCGGAAATCCAAAAAAATATGTCATTTTCCAATAATGATTTTCGTGCTAGTTTTTTTTATCATGCACACGAGATTTTACTTTTTAAAAATAACAAATTTCTACAATGAATTAATTGACGAAAATGAAATTTCATTTAAAAAATAAAATTGTATCAATATTTTGCTATCTAAAATCAAATTTTTACTTTATTTTTATTACCTATTTGTTTTAAACATGATTTGTTCTTACCTATTTCTATATGGTGATGATGTTGTCATGCCATTCGATGATGCCGCCTGCTTTTTATTCATCAGAAAGCTCTACAAAAATGAATAAGGAAATTATGAATTCACAATAATGTTTCCGTAGATTGTATTTATTATAAACTAACCATTAAAATTTGCTTGACTTCAGGACTTGCATTGGCACTGCAATTATCCTTCCGCCTCATTGCTTCCCGTTCGCGTCTCTCGCGCTGTTGTTGTTCCTCAGCAGCAATGCGTTGTTCCCGAAGTTCCTGGAATACGCCATTTGAATGCGCCGCAAACTATAGATAATGTTCAAAGGATTTTTGTTGTTTGACAGAGAAAAACAAACCAAAAGAGAAAGAAACACAAAAACACAATTTTGTTTCCTTAATTCGGGAATTTTATATAATATTTTAATTCGATTTGCTGCTTAATAATTCCAATCCCAATATTAATAATTTTCCAATTATTTTACGTTTTAAAATATAAACAGTGAAATAATATTTGAAATAAAATTTAATAAAAGATAAATAAAGCGTAAAAAAATCAAATTTTCGAGTTTTCAAATTAGGGAATACCACAAGGCTTTAGTTTTTAACAAGATTATATCTTTGCTTATTTGTGTGTGTTTTTTAATTTTTATTTTATTTCAAATCTAATTATTGCCATATTCGTAAATTTTAATTTTGAATTTCTTTTTGGTATTTATTGAAATCGGATTTATGACACTAACCTGATATTTGTGCTCCAATTCAAGTTTATGTTGCAACTCCATCTGTTTCGTCTTTTCTTGAAATGAATGCCAAAGTAGCTGTTTCTGCATTTCCTGGTCCTTTTTCAGCTGAAAAAAACCCAAATATGAGAATTTATTACCACTATCAATTAATATACGCCATGAGGCTTTAAGATATAATGAATCACATATGTGGTAAATTGTTGTATTAGTCGTTAAGAACAAGGAGCATTTGCCATTTTGACATTTTCTATCTAGAGAGCAAAACTTGGGACCTATTGATACGAGATAAAGTAGAAGTGACAAAGCAGTAGCAATGGTTCTAATTTGATTTTTCGGTACAAAACGAAGAGTAAGAATTGTATGAAATTATACATAACTAGCTTGCATACCCGTCGTTGCCGGGTTAAGCTTTTTGTTTAAGTTTTAGAATACGAAGAAAACCGGAAAGAACTTAAAAACTTTTTAATGGGTCTATGTTGGGGCTGTACCCCCGACGAACATCTATGCCAAATTTCAGGGCAATCGGTTCAGTAGTTTCCCCGTGAAAGAGTAACATAGCGCAAAAACTAAGTTTCGAAATCACTTTACCCCCTCCCCTTACTCCCCCCACCCCTCGCGATTCTTTTCCGTATGCCTATGTTGGTACCAGAACTACCACAGACACTCATGCCAAATTTCAAGTCAATCGGTTCAGCCGTTTTTGCGTGAAAGAGCAACAGACAGATAGACAACAGACAGACAGACACCAACTCATTTTTATATATTAGTATGAGTATGATTATACAAAATTTATTAAAAAAAGTATTAAGAAATAGTATATGAATAGCAATAATATAGGTTAGGGATTTAGGGTTTGTAAAATACGTCACGCTAGTTTTTGTTTTTTTCGGACCCTTTTGCCCTTCTTGACCAACATATTCGCAAGAGTGTGCAATTTTTTAAAAGAGATCAACGTTTTCTTAACAACAAACAAATAAACATAATTTATGACGATTAACCCTTAATTTATGAGGTGAAAATATGCGTAAATGATGAGGTGGGGTCCACGTTCACTACGTTCTAATCACATACCAAATCCGTGCTTTTAACTCGGCATGCAACACCATACTGTATGAAGGTACTGAAGATTTCAGACTCACTGTGCTGAAAACATGAGAGATAGCAACGAGAGAAAAGTCAATGTGGGTCCACTGGACCCACCTCATCAATTAAAGGTTAAAATAAAAAGATCTTTTGAAAAATACTGTCTCCAAAAATGAATCAAACTAGATTTTTAATGTTTAATTCAATAAACCAACTTTAATAAACCCAAACGAATAAAGAAAAAAAAACAAAATTGCCCTTGGCTGAAAAATTATGTGATATGTGTATAACGATAGTGACGTCACTATGCTCACACGGAATTCCTCATTTCAATCATCATTCCGTCTCATCTATAATTGAAAGTACATTTTTCTAAATTAAGCATCATTAAGTACAATATTCACCAACCAACATTGACTGCTTCGAATCCCCTTCCGTCGCAGTTAAAAAGAAAATAAAAATAAATGAAAAAATCGGACATGTTCCCAAACACCTATCGAACTGGGATTAAGAATAAAATAAGATCACTGAAAAATATTTTTCTCACACGATTTCCTATTCCAATAACGTCACAGCCCAAGTTCAAGATCACGTTTGACGACAAAAATTTATTTTTGAATTACCGCGCCAAACACAAAACTTTGCCTTTGTGGATGTGCGGATAATATTTTTTCACTATACTTTGTATATGGCAATCGCTTTATTTTAACATGATTTTTATCAATATGTACCAAAAGAGAAAAAAATAGGTTATACGAGTTTGGAGAAAATAATTCCAACTATTCGATACGTAACGAAATTTTTTTTTCTTTAGTCAAATAGCTTGGGGTACTTAAACTTTGTGATTAATGTGATAAGGAAATACCGGTGATTGGTTTTTTTATACAGAACTAGATTGCATACCCGTCGTTGCCGCGTTAAGTTTTTTCAAATTTTTATTATTTTTGTTGGAGCTAAACTTCAGGCCAATCGGTTTAGTAGTTTCCCCGCGAAAGGGTAACATAAAGGAAGAGCTAAATTTCGAGATCACTTTACCCCCTCCCCTTACTCCCCCACCTCTCGGGCTACTTTTTAATGGGTCTATGTTGGGACTGGACCCCCGACGAACATCTATGCCAAATTTCAGGCCAATTGGTTCAGTAGTTTCCCCGCGAAAGAGTAACATAGCGTAAAAACTAAGTTTCGAAATCACTTTACCCCCTCCCCTCACTTCCCTTACTCCCTCACCCATCGCGCTACTTTTCCATATGCCTATGTTGGAACCAGAACTACCACAGACACTCATGCCAAATTTCAAGTCAATGGGTTCAGCCGTTTTTGCGTGAAAGAGTAACAGACAGACAGGCAGACAGATAGACACCAACTCATTTTTTATACCCGTATGGTGAAACCAAAGGGTATATTAACTTTGCCTTACCGTTTGTAACGCCAAGATCCCGTCATCGCACAAAAAAATGAATTACACCAGTGTGTTTAGAATGATAAAAATATTTGATTTTTGCATGTCCGTCCGTCCGTCTGTCTGTCTGTCTGTGGCGCGGATTGCGGGCGCACGGATTGAGCTAGAGACTTGAAATTTTGCACAGATCCGTTTTTCGTAAAATGCGAGGCTAAGTTCGGTAATGGGCAAAAATGGACCATTAGGGGGGGTACCCCCCATACGAACGAAATGGTTTTTTGTGAATATCTCAAAAACAGTGCATCTTATCAAAAAAGTCCAAGAACAAAAGTTATTTAGGATATGATTCTACATAAAACTCCCATACATCAAAATCCGATTAGAATAAATTTTAAAAAATCTTATTGGAAAGTTTGACTTCAAATTGGAATTTTGGTATAACTGTTCGAATTTTGATACGAATATCACCATACGGGTCTCCAATGATTGCCAGATTGGCAATTATAGCTTTTGTTATGTTTATATATTAGTATGATACAGAATATTGCATAAAAATACATTCATTGAAGAATTAAGTTATGTGCTAACACTGCCTTAAATTTAGATTTCTGCTGAGGTAAGTTAGATGTTTTTGTGCTCAATAAATTCTGGGATGCGGGTAGGATTTAATTTATTTCTGTACACGCAAGTTTAGTTTGTGTCTAATAGATTAACTAGACTGAGAGTCACCATTTCAAGTAACCGGAGATCAACAGAAACCAGAATCCAGAAACCAAAGCAGACCTAATAAGAGGTATAACCATTGCTTGCATAGCAAATATGCTGAAGAAGTTACTTAAACTTTGCGATTAATATGTAAAAACCAGGAACAAAAAAAAAATTATAGTTCTATTCAGCAAAAAAAATATCTATATTGCTTTTAGAATGTAAAAGAAGTATATATGCTAAATAGAAGAGCGACTTTTTTTGTTCTAATGGAACTATCGCTACGCTTGCAGTGAAATGATGAATACAAATTCGCATAGTTACAAAATCGGGCGTGTCTATATATGGAATTCACATGCTGAACACCTGTTGGACTTGTGAATAAAATTGATTCATTGGATTCAAGTGGATAAAATAAAGCGATTGCCATATACACGAACCATTTGATACCTTCCTACGCGTATATATTTAAAAAAAAATTTAAATGTGGTGAAATTCTATTCTAGGCAAACATAAAAAAACCTAGCATTGCCGAAAAGCCAACCGCAAAATACCCTACATGGTGTAATTCTAAAAGTTTCACTAGAAACAAAATCAATTGCAAATGTAATTGCAATTCGTTTCGTTTGCAATTGCAATTCGCACAGGCGATTATTTCGATTGGTGAAATATATTTATTTTTCGTAAGTTCCTATGATCTATCTTTGCACAACAGCAGGAAGTTGACATCCCAAGTAACACCAATGGTCGTAAAGTGGTTGTTTCAACCATAAAAGCACGAAATTAAAGTCACGATGACCACTTTACGACCTTCTGTGCTCCTTGGGATTACTCTGACTGATGAGGGTTTCATCACTCCCCTGAGCCCGAAACAACATGACCTATACGGCACAGCTGTACTGGATCTATTGTAAATTTTTGTGTCAAAATAATTTTGTTTCACATTTCTTTTTGTTACTATGCACTATTTCTGAAAAATTCAACATTCCCGTTTACCGTATAGAAAAATGGAGAAAATCAATCTCAAACTTAACAAGAAAAAACTGCGAAATTTTTTGTTCTTTAAATATCGTGCCTATGGACAGACATGCGGAAGTAGAAATTGTACATTACTCGAAACACTTTGATGTAGTTAATTCTTTTGTCCAACGAATGGTTCTAGGTGTTATGTAACAATTTTTTCAAATATGGTTTTATTTTATGTATGAAGGTTTTATGTGGTACTTACTAGCTTGCATACCCGTCGTTGCCGGTTTAAGTTTTTTCAATTTTTTTTGATGGTCTATGTTGGAGCTAAACTTCAGACAAATCGGCTCGGTAGTTTCCCCGCGAAAGGGTAACATAGAGGAAGAGCTAAGTTTCGAAATAACTTTACCCCCTCCCCTTACTCCCCCCACCTATCGGGCTACCTTTTAATGGATCTATGTTGGGGCTGGACCCCCGATGCCAAATTTTGGGCCAATCGGTTCAGTAGCTTCCCCGCGAAAGAGTAACATAGCGCACAAACTAAGTTTTGTAATCACTTTACCCCCTCCCTTTACTCCCCCCACCCCTCGCGCTAATTTTCCGTATGCCTATGTTGGAACCGGAACTACCACAGACACTCATGCCAAATTTCAAGTCAATCGGTTCAGCCGTTTTCGCGTGAAAGAGGAACAGACAGACAGAAAGACACCAACTCATTTTTATATATTAGTATGATATGATTCTATATGATAAAGAATCTAATTTGTTGAGGAGATATTGAAATGGATGAAGGAGTTATGTCGCGTTTTACATAAAATTTTGAATGGCAGTAGGTGTTATATGCTATTAATACTATACTAAAATTACTTTAGGTTGAGGTGAAAAAATTTTCTGAGGGAGTTGGGTATCACCGACATTTACATTTGAAACATACGAGTATGCCACCAAGAAAATAAATTTGAAAAATTTACAACAAAAAATATTAAACTTTAAATTTTCCGATATCTATTTTTTGTTAAATAACATCTTCAACCACTCGTGTTTACAATTCTACCATAACCGATATATGATTTCACCATATAGGGTAGAAAAAATATCCAAATACCGCCTAGTAAGCATATTTTAATGGCGACAAAAACCAGTATAGGCCGTACAATATTTTTTACGCAACGAAAACCCGATTAGAATTTTCTGTGAGAGTTGTTTCAATCAACATACAAGAAACTATATCTGCTTATGAGTTGTATTACAATAAAACAGCCCGTTCTACATGAAGAATTCTTTCTTGTTGTTCTCTAATATTTTAAAATTTATTTTTGTAGTGAATATTTTTTATTGTTGTTGAAAAGACCAAATAGTTACGTACCGGTTTCAAAATAAAATAAAAGAAAATTAACGAAAATCGTCAAACTCACATCTTGAGTTACATCTAAAGAAATACCAGTGATGCGGATTCGTCTTATACTCGATTTTGAGGTTTTCAATAATAAAAGTCGTTGCTTCTTTAGGTGTGAGGGACCCACAATAAAATGAGTCAAGACGACATTCTGGAAAAGTGGTCCGGTATGATGCAATCGAAGATGTTTAAGTGCGTAAAAATGGGTCATCCACGAACCACTTGGGAAAATCGCGTCTGTAGTTGATCGCAACCTAATCGGAATAAATGCTATCGACGACGCGACGTGACCATAATAGCGGTAAATCATGATACGACGACACGTGATTTTCTTACGGGTTTTTAGCGGACTATACTATTGATCTCAAAGACCCCAATGATTCAATTGATGAATGTAAAGAAAATACCAGGAAATCAACATATCTGTTAAGCACCAACTCAACTTCAAATTAATTTACAATCATAAAATATTTTTCTGATAAATACATAGGCATACGATTTTTGTCTTATACTTACAAAAAAAAAAGTAAAACTTTCAAAGCTTTACTAGCGTAACGCCAAATTATTCAGACAGGCAATAAACAGCCTTGATTCAGAGAAATCAAGGTTTATTTATTTCTCACTAGCTTGCATACCCGTCGTTGCCGGGTTAAGTTTTTCCAATTTTTTTTATGGTCTATGTTGGAGCTAAACTTCAGGCCAATCGGCCTGGTAGTTTCCCCGCGAAAGGGTAACATAGAGAGAGAGCTAAGTTTATAGATCACTTTACCCCCTTCCCTTACTCCCCCCACCTATCGGGCTACTTTTTAATGGGTCTATGTTGGGGCTGGACCCCCGCCGAACATCTATGCCAAATTTTAGGCCAATCGGTTCAGTAGTTTCCCCGCGAAAGAGTAACATAGCGCAAAAACTAAGTTTCGAAATCACTTTACCCCCTCCCCTTACTCCCCCTACCCCTCGCGCAACTTTTCCGTATGCCTATGTTTGAACCAGAACTACCACAGACACTCATGCCAAGTTTCAAGTCAATCGGTTCAGCCGTTTTTGCGTGAAAGAGGAACAGACAGACAGACAGACACCAACTCATTTTTATATATTAGTATGATTAAACGTTCAGCACTATAAAACTTTTGTAGGGTTTCCGAAAATTTAAAAGTGTGGAAATTTGTTTTCGCAAATTTAAGGACCTTTTTTTCGGAGGCCGAATTTTAGGGTACCCCAAAAACCATGAGTGCCTTTGCATTGCGGGCAATCAAAGAAACTATCTTTAGAGAGTTCCTTTTTCCGAAAAATACGTATGCTGAAAAAGTCAAGGTCGTTGCGATTATTAGGGGAAAAGGACTGAAAACAATAAAAGATTCATCGAATGCCATTTTACTACAAAAACATATGAAAAAGTACAAAAAACACCTCAGACTTCAGACTTTGAAATTTATTCGAGATTGAAAATCGAATGTAAAAAAATTATAACAAAAAAATTATAACAAAAAAAATACCTATAACAAAAAAATCATCCGCGCCCAAATGTTTTGAAGAAAACCCACTTCACTCCAAGATGAAAAACAGAATGCATTCGCAGGAACAAAGTCTAATGCGACGGTCACACGATGCTGTTTTGCCAGTCGCTGTTGGTTAGTAGCGCTGTCAAGTAGCAACAGCAGCCAGCGTACTGAGAGGGTTCACACGATTTATACTTTAGTAGCGCTGGTAAGTAACTTGACATTTCAATTTGGGAGATTTTTTGAGTAATAAACGTAACACACAAATTTAAATAAATAAACGTAAAATAACAACTTACAATTACCACTTATCAGACTTTTGGCAGCTCAGAAACCATGCCACAGGATCACGTGATCCCTAGTAGCGCTGGCAAAGTAGAACGGTCTCTACTTCACTAGCGCTGCTAAAATCATCACGCTGCTGCTGGTAGTAGCAACGCACTAGGGTTCACACGGTGCTGCTGAAACGACTGCTAACAGCCAAACAGCCACTAGCGGTGGCAAAACAGCGTCATGTGACTGCCGAATAAATAAAGAATAGAAAATTCAGAAGACTACTGCGACCAGCCAATTTCAATGATAATTTTAGGCCGACTTTCCTTTAAACTTTCAATTTTCCCACGAAAAAAAAAATATGTAAACCTCACATTTGGAGAATTCAGAAATTGACAACCGCACTAGTGAACAAAGATCAATTATAAGACTTTCAGAGAATTCTTCTTCACTTTAGAAATTTCGATGTAATGCCGTAACCAAGTTGAAAAAAAAATCCATAAAACTCAACATGTTGAAAAGATTTTTTTCTCTCTCTCTTTCTGTTTCTTAAAAACCGTGTAAAAATAGCATCTTTCAGGATATTTACTTAAGAGATAGTTTATCGTAAGTTCTATATTCGTACCGGAAATGGCTTGAAAACAGAAACCAAACGGTTATTTTGGTACACTATTTACGCTATTTATAGGAGTTCTGCAGCTAGCCGAATCTTCTGCTGTGAATTTATAGCGATTTTATAGCGATTTTATAGCATGCACTTGTATTCCTGAATCGGACTTTTCCATATTTTCTCATCAATGTAAAACTTAAATATGTTTATTTAAACACAACTGGTTTTATTATAAAATCTGCAGTGAAAATACTTTTTTTTAGTTTGCCTGCTATTACAAAAAAAAACCTTCAGAAAAAGTTTTTCTGGGGCAATAAATTTTTTTTAAAATTCCAATTCGACCAAAAAAACCTGGGCACCAATCATGTATTCCGACGCGTCTCTATCTTTCGACTTCGACGCAGCGTTTAACTCTTAACTTCGCCATATATGCAGCTTCAAATTTCCTGGAGTGACAGTCCGAAGCACGTTTCGAATCATAGTGACGATTCCGCGATTGAAATTTCGCAGATATGACGAAGTCAAGAGTTAAAAGCTGCGTCGAAGTCGAAAGACAGAGACGCGTCGGAATACATGATTGGTGCCCAGATTCAATTAAAATTGGTGAAAAGAATTTGACAAAAAGAAATGTAAAATTTAAGTACGCCTCTAACTTTCAACAACTCTGACTTGAATTTCTGACCGAATATTTTTATAAAAACATAAATACATCTGTTTTTCACATTATTTCCCGTTGACTCTTTGAGAACTACCGGTTTTGTGGAAAGCGTTGAGCAGATTTATTGTAAAGAATGCATCCTTACCTGTAATATTTGTTGATTAATATCATTTGGCTGGCCGGGAGGATGTTCTGAGTTGTTGTCTATTGTACCTGGTACCACAATCATTCTGTCGCGCCCCATTGGGGAGTCGCGTGCCATTTCTGGAAAAATGACAAAATAACTTGAGTGAGTTTAGTGAAAAGGAGAGTAATTTTCTTAAAAAAAAAACTACAAGTCGTCAGCAAATAAATAAATAGACCGAGTATTATTTTCGTCAGAATTAGTAATATGGAAATATACGAAGATCTATTTAAGTTCGAAATCAACCCATTTTATTTATCGAAAATAAAAATAAATTTCCAACTTATGTCATTTTTCGATACGATATAAATTTAAATATAGATAAGTTTATATCTACTTGTGCCAAAAAAAAATACACTGAGGTAGAACAGAATAATTCTTATGTCGGATTTTTTTTGTTTGTTTATTATCTTGTTTTATTTTTGGACTTTCCACCTCGATGCTAAAAATAAATTAGCAATATTTCATTTCAATCATAACGAATCGATAAAGAATTGGTTCATAGCCAAATACAGTCTATAAAATTTATACTCCATTTTTAGTTAAATTCAATTGACACTGAAGCCAAAAAGTGAAAAAAATTACGCCTGAATCGAGAAACAATTTCGTTTATTGCTATTTCATCATTATTTCCATTTAATATTCATGTTTCTAGGTTTAAGCTGTTTATTTTTAGCATAAACCACAAATTACGAAAACAATACAAGACAAAAAAAGCTACACAAGACAAAGGGGAAAAGAGTTTCCAATATCTTTAAATACTCAACTTCGTTGTCTTTTTTTCATTTTTCACATTATATTTTTACATTTTTTTAATGCTTTGTTTGCATTTATTTATGTAAACGTATTTTTGTTAATTTTATAAATAGATGTATTTTTTTTGTTTACAGTTTTATATGTTCACATTTTCATTTCGTACCAGTTAATTCACGTGACAATTTCGCGAGAAGTAATGGCGATAAAAATTCAATTTTCAAATTTTCCAAGTATGTTTGTCGTTTTATAATTATATCCAACTAGAATTTGGACCCGGCTTCGCCTGGCTAAAAGCGTGAACAGAAAAAAAAAACTTAGGAAAACTAAATTCAGTTGGTTAAAAATTAGGTAGCCTGCATGCTGTTCGTTAGTTTTTTCTTTTCGGAAAATTATTAACAAACTAACAAAAAATTCCAGCAATTGCATTCTGTATTACTTTACCCCCCTCCGCTTACTCCCCCCACATCTCGGGCTACTTCTTAATGGGTCTATGTTGGGGCGGGACCCCCGACGAACATCTATGCCAAATTTCAGGCCAATCGGTTCAGGAATTTCCCCGCGAAAGAGTAACATAGCGCAACAACTAAGTTTCGAAATCACTTTACCCCCTCCCCTTACTCCCCCCACCCCTCGCGCTACTTTTCCATATGCCTATGTTGGAACCAGAACTACTACAGACACTCATGCCAAATTTCAAGTCAATCGGTTCAGCAGTTTTTGCGTGAAAGAGGAACAGACAGACACCAACTCATTTTTATATATTAGTATGATATTCCAAAATGTATGTATAGTTGCATAACTTTGCTTTTTTAAAATTGGAACGGATTTAAATTTTTCGCCTGAAATGAGAGTCTGAAAAAAATCGACTTTTGACCGTTGAAAATCTGTTTTTAATTCGACTATGGTACAAAAATAAACCGATATGGAAAAATGCTTATACGCAATTATTTTATCAATTTTTTTCGGTCTAAAAATAGAAAACTCAATTCCAAATAAAAAGATAACCGCAAAATACATTTTTTTCATGTATTTTTATACTTGTTTTTTTTTTTTTCGTTTATGCCATAGTAAAGCACTGAATCTGAATCCATTCAAACTTTGGATTCTTCGCAACAAATTTATAAATTATTTGTTGCGAGGAATCCGATGTCGATGGTGTTCCTTGCCTACTGCCCTGCCTGGCTCAATCCAGTAAATCGAATGACGTCAAAATGATTGAAAATCAAATGGCTGACGGTTTTACTATTTTCATATCTTATTTATAGATAACGCCATTATAACGACTAATAATTAATATTTTTCCCATATTTTCCGTTGCCTCGTAGTGACTACTACGACAGCAGCATATTCCAGTGAAGCAAGTCAATTAACTTTGCTTTTCAGCAAGTGGCCATGATGGGTTCTGCCTCCAACTTCTCACTATATGTGATTTAAAATGGTTTGAGAGGGCAATAACAGAAACAGACAGAGAGGTTTTCTTTATGATTCTATTTATAGCTGACACTGGCACGAAATTTTTATTGGATCATATTTTTAATGATCATTTCCTTAGAAAGATAGTAATTTTTAGCCGACTTTTTATACTCTTTATGAATATCATATAAAAGTATACGAAATGAGTATACCGTTTGTTGTAATGCAACGAACCAATTGTCGGACACGAAAATGAACTATACTAGAGTGTTTGGAATGACTTCCGCTTGTCCGTGAACGCCATATATCTTAAAGGAATCAATCTAGAGACTTGAAATTTGACACACATATTTGTTACTCTTAAAAAGCTATAGGATAAGTTCGTGAATGAACAAAATCCGGGATGAAATCGCATAAAAAGACAAGTGATAGTCACTTGGGTTATAATTTAAGGTAGAACCAGAAACATACGTCCGTGCGTCCGCCATGCGTCCATCACGTTGACAGTCGGATGCGGTCAAAGTAGAATCAACGGGCTGCTATGAGTACTCCCGTAATAATGCGTTCGTCCGATGCGGCAACCGCATAGAGTAAGTCGACTTTCTACTTTTACATGCGGCAACGCACGGAAATGTCATTTCGCAAAAAAGTTTGGTTACGATTTAAGCAATTTAAGTACCTATGGAACAAATTGAAAGTAATTGTTTCGACGATAAACTAATAGAAGAAGTGCAAAACAATGAATTAACTCCAGATTCGTTGCCGTACCCAACTGTCACCGCATAAAACTGTCTACCGGACGGACGCATGACGGACGCATCGACGTACGATTTAGGTTCTAGCTTTAAAGTGTCAGCCGAGAATATAGTAATACAATACCGAACCTTTTCTAAAGTAGTTTCTTTTTTTCTGTCTTCTCTGGTGGATTGCTTGGAGATTTTTATCTGTCTGATTTTCTTTATTCCCTCCACTATCATACTAATATATAAAAATGAGTTGGTGTCTGTCTGTCTGTCTGTTCCTCTTTCACGCAAAAACGGATGAACCGATTGACTTGAAATTTGGCATGAGTGTCTGTGGTAGTTCTGGTTCCAACATAGGCATACGGAAAAGTAGCGCGAGGGGTGGGGGAGTAAGGAGAGGGGGTAAAGTGATTTCGAAACGTAGTTTTTGCTCTATGTTACTCTTTCGCGGGGAAACTACCGAGCCGATTGGTCTGAAATTTGGCATAGATGTTCGTCGGGGGTCCAGCCTCAACATAGACCCATTAAAAAGTAGCCCGAGTGAGTAAGGGGAGGGAGTAAAGTGATCTCGAAACTTAGCTCTTCCTTTATGTTACCCTTTCGCGGGGAAACTACCGAGCCGATTGGTCTGAAGTTTAGCTCCAACATAGACCATAAAAAAAAATTGAAAAAACTTAACCCGGCAACGACGGGTATGCAAGCTAGTACACTATACAAATGAAATAGTCTATTGCAATTTTCTCGAAAATGATGAGGCGTATCGAATTTTAGTTGACTCATTTATAATCTCATTTAGAGATTTTGCAATTACAAATCATTTAGAGAATTTGAAATATTTTTGGAATTTTTAAAAACAGCTAATGCTGCTTACGTAATATGTAGCTATAACAAATATTCAGTTTCTTGTGATTGTATATAATGGTTTTTTGTACAAATTATAATACAGATAACTTATCCAGAATTCAATAATTTCAGGAATTTCTTTCATTTCATATTCAATTATTATCGTTTGTCGAATTATTATGTTATTATTCTGTTGATAGTGAAGTCTGATAAGACATTTCATACTAATTAAAATGCTATTAATTTGCTTTTATTATTTATTGAACTATAGACGTTTCACTCATATTGGTGTTTTCAATAATCATTTATTGCAGATTATTTGATAAGGAATTCTGGGTAAATTCGGGAACTTACACTCAGAAGAATTGAGGCTAACTCGACGACCTACATACGGCGTAATTGGCCTCGGGCAGGCGCGCGATCGCCTGCATGAGGGAAAGTAAAACTTGTGTTGACCTGTGGCCGGAGAAATTCTGAAATTAAGCCACGAGCAGGTGAAGTAGGGCATTGGGAGCTGCACGAGTTGACCTCAGATAGGTATTTCGAGGATGTAATGTCATGTAATGGAAACCTCTGTCAGCCAGCTAGCGGTCAGAGTTAACCTGACAAAAGGTTGACCTGATATTTTTCTGAGTGTAAACTTTAAGTATATAAGATTAAATCATTTTTGGGATTTGATTCGATTTGATAGTTCCGCAATTGACTTTGGATACCAAAAGGAATAAAAAGTATATCGATCGGGTGATTCTGATGCAATTCAAATGTTGAAAATATTTTATATCGAATGAATTCTGCAAACAAGTAAGAGAATAACTAAAACAAATATACTGATTGGAAAAATAACAACAAGCATTTAAATAAATATGAAGAACACGGAAGATGTCTCAATATACAGTGGCTTAGTGTGACAGTATGTTTTTGTTTATTTTTAGAGATTGCGTTTTTTTTTAGATTTTTTAGTTTGAATTAAATAATCTAACTGTAAACCATGCCCATATCCGATCAAGTTGTAAAAAACTAATAAAAAGGGTTAAATTGAAAATACCAAAAAGTCGTATATTTTTCTTTTATTTTTCACGCCGAATGTCCAATATATTTTTTTTCGTTTTAACAGCATATATTTTTTTAAAAAAGTGAAAACAATTTGCACGGCTGGTGACGAGGAATTTCATATTTCTATCACCATTTCAATGTAAGTTGTCGAAACAGATTATCACTATATGGCAAGCCACTGTACTTTACTGTACTGTACGGTGGAGGGATGATGGTGTAAAAGCAAGTGAAAGATGAAAAACAGATGGGAGGTCGAATAAAAGGTCAGTACGAAATTCTATTTATATATCAAGTCAAAGGTCATTCCATTATTTGCAAATAATAAATGAATGTTCCAAGAAAGGAAGGAGCTCTAAACGACCCTTCCATTAAGTATTCATGGGATTTTTTTCATGAATTGTACCGATCTTTATTAAATGCGAATTCTTTTTCATTTTTAAAGTGTTGCCCAAAGTTAGTAAATCATAAGCAATGTCCCTCGAATTACCCCCGCGAAAGCGAAAGTTTCATCATCCCTATTCGATTACTCGATAATGAAACTCACGCCAATCCAAGTCCGACCATTTTGAAAGTGAAACTCTGGTGGTGTTGCCGGCCAAATCCACTCGGCCTGAGAGAACTTTTTTGGCCTTTCCAATAAACGGTTTCCACTCTAACACTGAGCTTCTTCTCTATTTTTGGATTCCACAAAAAAACCCCCATTCAAGGATATGAGATTAAACAAAATTGAATTCAAATACAAGAACCCAAGCGCGACAGAAAAGAACGAAGAGGTGTATAAATAACAAGGAATCAATCATCCTTCTAGGATATTTCATGATTTTCAACTGCGGCTCATGGTGGGAATCGTAAATTTGGTGGCGTTGTAGAGAAAATTCAATACAAGCGACTTGGGAAGGGCGAGGAAGCGATTGAGAGTTCTTTCGAAACTTTTATTATTAGATATGGCTTGAGGGTGGTTAAGGTTCCGCGGAAAACGTCTTTCGCAAAGTTAGGGTGGCGGGTAGAATATGAGCCTAATTCTCTATGTTCGTTCATTTTGGTGAAGAGCAGAAATTTCTTGTCACTTACAACGCCTCGTGGTATGATTTCCACCATCCATAGACGTGACATTTAGGATTTGACAATGGATTTTTGGAGTCTCCCAATCAACGGCACAGCACAACAGTTCTAATATTAGGACAGCTATATTGATTTTTAGGGGTTTTGAAAAGTTGCGCTTTTCGTGACTTCGACAAGTTCAACTAAATTTCTACCCCTAGCCCAGAAGTCGTCTACTTTTCAAGTGAAAAAATACTTTTGTGTTTTTCTTTCCGGTGAGAGACGTGAAAGGGCGTGGGGGGAGAAAGGATGGGTGTGTGTGTGTGTGTATGAAGAGACGAGTGTGAAATGGCTTATAGTATATACGAGAAGAATATAATATATGCACCGATTTTTTTCCATGAGCTATAAATAATTATAAATATAAACGTACAATCAGCATAATTTTCAGGGTTAATATTTTTTCCAAGGAAATCTCTTGATTTTTTTTCTCACAATCATATACCCTTTCTTTAATTTGATTGTTATTTACATCACTTTTTTATTAACGAACTAGCTTGCATACCCGTCGTTGCCGCGTTAAGTTTTTTCAATTTTTTTTATGGTCTATGTTGGAGCTAAACTTCAGGCCAATCGGCCTGGTAGTTTCCCCGCGAAAGGGTAACATAGAGGGAGAACTAAGTTTCGAGATCACTTTACCCCTCCCCTTACTCCCCCACCTCTCGGGCTACTTTTTAATGGGTCTATGTTGGGGCTGGACCCCCAACGAACATCTATGCCAAATTTCAGGCTAATCGGCTCGGTAGTTTCCCCGCGAAAGAGTAACATAGTGCAAAAACTAAGTTTCGAAATCACTTTACGCCCTCCCCTTACTCCCCCCACCGCTCGCGCTACTTTTCCGTATGCCTATGTTGGAACCAGAACTACCACAGATACTAGTGCCAAATTTCAAATCAATCGGTTAAGCCGTTTTTGCGTGAAAGAAGAACAGACAGACAGACAGACACCAACTCATTTTTATATATTAGTATGATTGATAAAAAATATTGTGATATCGCTGTCAACTGTTGATTGACATTTTATTTAAAAAAAACTTTGAATGTTTTCACTGAAGTTTACTATTTTTGGATAAAGTTGGAATATGAGCGTTTAATAATATATTGATTTCATGGAATAGAAAATAAATCATATTTTGATATTTGCTCAAATCAAACGAAGTCTTTCTTCTTACTACAGAATTTTCTCGGAACTTATCAGATGCCGCCATATATGTATATTCTGTGATCGAAAAAAAATCAATTTAAATTGAAAACTTGTCACCAATAAATCTTATATTATTGCTTTACTCCATACGATGATACGATGACAAACAAATATCAAGAGAAATACATCTTTTGGCTTAATTAGCACATTTTGGGGCTGTGGAGAGATAAATTTTGAAGTCAATTAAAGATTAGAAATTAATTAAATAGTCAAAAAACTTAAATGTTTGTCTAAATACATATATTCGCTATACCCGAAATATAAATTCCAAACTCTACTCAACGTTTCAATGTTTTATGAATTTTAAAAATAAATACATCCGCCTCAGCGAAAATAGAAAACTTTCTGAAACGCAGTTGATAAAATTTTGAGCGATTTCTTAAAATAGATTAGTAGCCAGACATAGTATACAACACACATGTGCATTGAATGAAAAACACACGACTTGTATCGAAAGATATGTGTATATGATAAGTTGAAAAAAAAAAACTTACACAATAACGAATAAAAAGTTCGTCACAAGCGATAAGAAGTCGTCAAAATTCTAGATCTTAATGACAATTTTTTTTGAGTTAAATGTGATCTATACAGTTTTTTCCGAGAAAAATAACAAGAAATATTGAGTATTTTTAAAATATATATGTATTAATCGCATTTATTCAATTTTCATTCCATTGTGGTGATCTAAAATTTGATCAAAAACGCTTTGAGAAATAATGAAAAATGAAAAAAGGTAGTGAGGAATTACTGAGATTGTCATACTAATATATAAAAATGAGTCTGTCTGTTCCTCTTTCACGCAAAAACGGTTGAACCGATTGACTTGAAATTTGGCATGAGTGTCTGTGGTAGTTCTGGTTCCAACATAGGTATACGGAAAAGTAGCGCGAGGGGTGGGGGGAGTAAGGGGAGGGGGTAAAGTGATTTCGAAAGTTAGTTTTTGCGCTATGTTACTCTTTCGCGAGGAAACTACTGAACCGATTGGCCTGAAATTTGGCATAGATGTTCGTCAGGGCTCCAGCCCCAACATAGACCCATTGAAAAGTAGCCCGAGAGGTGGGGGGAGTAATGGGAGGGGGTAAAGTGATCTCGAAACTTAGTTTTCGCGCTATGTTACTCCTTCGCGGGGAAACTACTGAACCGATTGCCTGAAATTTGGTATAGATGTTCGTCGGGGGTCCAGCCCCAACTTAGATCCATTAAAAAGTAGCCCGAGAGATGGGGGAGTAAGGGGAGGGGGTACCTAAAGTGATCTCGAAACTTAGCTCTTCCTGTATGTTACTCTTTCGGGGGGAAACTACCGAGCCGATTGGCCTGAAGTTTAACTCCAACATAGACCATAAAAAAAAAACTGAAAAAACTTAACCGGCAACGACGGGTATGCAAGCTAGTTGCACATAAATATTCACTAATTTCGACACTTATACTCTAAATTCACTTCTCAGTTTTGCGAACCGTCCTTTTCTTAGATTCTGTGATAACAAGGTATTCCTAAAAATAAGAGTGTATTTTTCAACTCTCGAGTAGGTATTTTCTAGACACAAAAAAATTAAATTGTGAAAATTACACGTTCAACAAATGCTATTTAATTTGGATTGTTTGATTAGGTGTGCGCCTGTTTAATCTTCAAATTATTAGCAAAATTGGATATGTTGTTTTTGATTGTTGAAATATCTTGATAGAAAAACACTGTTTTGAAGGTTATGTAAATAACAGCTAATTGTACGAAAATAATTCATTGGAAAAATTTGAGGAACATAATTGGCAAATATTGATATTTTTTTTGAAGTGGATAATTTTGAAATTTATAACACAAAAAAGTAACCAAAAACACACATGCAGTCGCAATTTTTATACCCGTATGGTATGGGGGGTATGGTGGGTACCCCCCATACGAACGAAATCGTTTTTGCGAATACAGTAATCCCTCCAACTGCGCGGTAGACACGTTCCACAAAAAGAGCGCGCAAACCGAAACCGCGCACTGTGAACCCTACTTTGTATGAAATTTTGGAGTTAGGAACATGTTTTTTTAAACGAAAATTATAAAAAAAAACCGCGTAGCTGCGTAATTTCTACCGCGCAGTTCGAAATTTTCGTATTAAAAAACTTAACCGCGCAGTTACGAAACCGCGCAGTCAGAAACCGCGCAGATCGAGGGATTACTGTATCTCAAAAACGGTCCTTCTTATCAAAAAAAAACTGCAAGAACAAAAGTTATTTAGGATATGATTCTGCATAAAACTCTCATACATCAAAATCCGATTGGAATTAATTTTAAAAAATCCAGATTGGCAATTATAGCTTTTGTTATGTTTTAACAAGGGTAAGACTTGTTGCTGACAGCTGTCATTAAATTGTTACGACAATAAACAATTCAATATCTAATAGTTAAGTTTTCTTTTGCAATTACATTGAAACCTCGATACTGTATACCGATATCAAACCGGGGTAGTATACAGTATCGAGGGGTATACGATATCGAGGGGTATTATAAGAGAAGAAAATATTGTCATGGTTTTAATTATAAAAAAACAGAGAATACATTTTTTAAAATTTTACTCATTTATACGTTTAATTTACAAAGTTATTTAGCAAAGTAAGAAGTTATTGTTTGTTTCTTAAGAAGTTTCTGCTGTTTCGCCCCCATTGCCTTCTCCTGACACTTTCTCTGTGGGGTATACACTATTGAGGGGTATACAGTACTGAGGGTATACGGTATCGAGGTTTCAATGTATTTTTATATTAGTTCAATCATAAAAGTTCTAATATACATTATAATAATTTGAAATTAAACTGATATTCCATACTCTGACAAAAAAAAATAACAAGTAAGTATTTTCGCATAATTAAAATGTTAAAAATAGATTATGGAAGTTATAAACATACATCAAGGTAATAAAGTGAAGGCTTTTCGTGTTTTCTATTTTCAAAATAGGAACCGTGATCAGTAATAGCAAAACACAACAAAGCAAAAAACAAAAAAAAAATGAACTAAGCTTCACAATTCCACTGCAATAAACAACATAATAAATTAGAGCAGTGATTCTTAACCTTTTTAAAGTCAGGGAGCACTTTTGATCAGAAGAAAAATTCGCGGAGCACAAAAATCAAAGAGTCAAAAAACCAACAGACATAACTTTTATTAAAAATTAAACTGATTATTACATAACAGTTAAAAATAACATCAATTAAAAAAATAAATAAAAAAATATTACATATTCGAATGAAATTTATTTGAGGCGAAAATCATTTAATGTGATACCTGAGCTTGTCGGTTTTTGCAGATTTCAGCGATATTAGGTCTAATATTTGATATAGCTACTCTCAATTCTTCGTCTAAATGAGTAAGCCTTGCGCGTTTCTTAGTTTTTATATTGGTTAATGTCGAGAAACCCAGCTCACACAAATATGAAGTTGGGTTTCATAATTTCGCGGAGCACTTGCAACAAGCTCGCGGAGCACCAGTGCTCCGCGGAGCACCGGTTAAGAACCACTGCATTAGAGAGTGTAACTCAATTAAATTTTTATTCGATCATTTTTCTCATTAAATTAATTCAGCAATTTTAGTTATGGCGAGATTAAAAAGTATTAAGCAATGTATTTGATATATCCATTTTTTAATGGTATGTTAATAATATGCCTATTATATATCCCGAACACATCCTCTTGTGGATTAGAATAAACTTAACTAGTGCTACATTATTGCCAAGGAGCAATAGTTTATCAAATAACTAGGACTAATATAAGACTTCTCTTAACTGGGATTCTACAAAAAGTTTGAAACTTAAAAAAAACATTTTAATTGCTATTTCAAGATTAGCTTACTTAGAATTTTGGCATAGAATTACTGGCTAGAGAGGCTTCTGGATCTTTAATTACCTAATCAAATTGATCATTGAGTAAATTTTATTTTGGTCATACGGCAAAACAATGTTTTGTCGGCAAAATGTCACCTTTGTTCACGAGTTGACAGCAAAAAATTTTCCGCTTTTTACTCTGTTTCGGCTTACAATCAGATATTTTCTTTTAGTTTTGCTACTCCATGCTGTCAGCTCTTCGTTGCCGGTAAATTTATTTAACTTCGTCTAATGTTGATCTAGTGGGTTTTTCCAATAAGTTAAATTTAATGCATTCAGAATGACATTGGGGATGCAGTGGGCCGCACAATTTGAACAATTTTTTCTTGCACAATTTGAAGTCCTCTAGGTCAAAATAGTTCAATAGAAAGAGGAAAGTGACAATGAAATGCTTGACAGTCAACAAGAAATTTTTAAAAACAGTTCCTTGTAATATTTGCATTCGTTAGAAGTGAAAAGTCCAGTGCATTTGTTCAAAAAACCATAATAACATCAACTTTTGTTCCGCATATATGTAAAAGTTAAAGATTCTTCAGTGATTCATATTCAATTACTGACAGAGATCTGTGTGGGCAATGATTTCTATTTCAATTTTGAACTGATGCCCACATAAATTTAACTTACTTTAAATGCATTATATCGTATGTGAGTAATAATGGGAGAGGCTCTTAAATCATCTTGTAAACAATTTCAAAAAAAAATTTAGACGTGAAAATGGAAAAATATGAAGGGTACATACATTGTGACTTACTCAGAAAAACCAAGGCCAATTAGCGATTGTTTCAAAAAATATGTATGTTTTATTAATGTAAAATTCTTCAGGAAGAAAGCAAACGTGACTGAACTTTATGGAAAGTGGCTTTGAATATTTAAATTGGTTAAAAAACGGTTAGCATAAAAATATTTGATCAAAAATATATTTCTCAATTCACAACACGAAAGGATTTTTTCATAATAGCGGGCAGTTTCCGAGAAACTTTCAAAAAACTTGATTTTTATACCCGTATGGTGAAACCAAAGGGTATATTAGATTTGCCTTACCGTTTGTAACGCCAAGATCCCGTCATCACACACAAAAATGAATTACACCAGTGTGTTTAGAATGATAAAAAAAGTTGAATTTCGCATGTCCGTCCGTCCGTCTGTCTGTCCGTCTGTGGCGCGGATTGCGGGCGCACGGATTGAGCTACAGACTTGAAATTTTGCGTAGGTCCGTTTTTCGTAAAATGCGAGGATAAGTTCGTTCATGGGCAAAAATGTACCATTAGGGGGAGGGGGGGGGGGGGGGGGGTACCCCCATACGAACGAAAACTTTTTTTTGGCGAATATCTCAAAAAAGGTGCATCCCATCAAAAAAGTCCAAGAACAAAAGTTATTTAGGATTTAATTTTACATAAAACTCCCATACATCAAAATCCAATTGGAATAAATTTTAAAAAATCTTATTGGAAAGTTTGACTTCAAAGTGGAATTTTGGTACAACTGTTCGAATTTTGATACGAATATCACCATACGGGTTTTCAATAATTGCCAGATTGGCAATTATAGCTTTTGTTATGTTTTTGAAATATGTTGAGAAACATTAGAGATACGTATAAACTGTTAAACCAAAAAAATGTGGAAAATTTTATTTCTTATAAATTTAGTTAATTGCATTTTTTCATAAAAATGCATAGTTATCGAGAGATTTTCAAAACAAATGATTTCTTTATTTTCTTCACTCAGTAGCGTATATTCTCGATACTATCTACCTCCCTGGTTTGATATCGGTATACTGTATAGAGGTCCCAATGTATAACAAATAAAAATTAATTTATTTTTATATCGCGTCTCGAAGAAAATCTTTTATAAAAAGTATTTTTAAGATTGCGAGCTTAGTTGAGTGAAGAAAATTTATTGAGGTATTTTATTTGACAATATTAATGGGAAACACGTTTTATATCGCACAACAAATTGTCAACTACTTCTTTCTAACCCAATTCACATATTTTTTTCAAATCGTCGTTAAAAAATATGTTCAAGTGTAATTCATCACATATTCTCTGCTCCTGGCCATAGCAAGCCGACAGATCGAATCGAATTGAAAATCGCTGAAAATAACCTGATCCAATTTCACCTTTTCTCTAGCCTAGAGTGCTGCATAACCTAATCAAAGTAATGAGAAGAAAACCGAGGCTCCATCATATTTCAACACAAAGAAACCTCGCCCGCTGTTCCGTAAGGTAGCTAAATATATTTGTAAAATTATATACAGATAGATATGTGTGTATATTTTTCGCATCCCCAATAAATAAATTCCATTTTATCGTTATTACCCCACTTTGGTCCAGTGGAAACTCTCACCCTTAGGACGCGAACGTCCTTGACGCATTTCGGACGGTTGGTCGGTCGGTATCTAAATATCTCCATTTAAATATGTACACATTTTCTATATAACTACCGTTGAGTCTTTATATAAAGCACCATAATATTCTCAAAATGTATACATTTGTGCTTTGTTTACAAGTTGCCAGAAGAAGATCCCTGGCAACTCCAACGAAACACAGCAACAAAAGGAATACAATGAATATACAAAATATAACAAATCTATATCTATAGACGGCATAGTGGAAAGGTGAGGTGATGGGGTAGCCTACAAACGAGCACAGCACAAGCGGCTCTAACTGTATACAACACACAGGTACTCTACAATCAAAAAGCTCTAAAAATAGCCACCGATCGATAAGCTCAATGCCACGGTGATAGGAGCAAAGTTTAAAAATAAACTCTAATGGTAGCCTAGCCTCATGAACCCCCTCGAATGCTCATTCAACATTCGTTGCGTTGCTGGTAGAGATGGGTGATGTTTGATGATGATTTTCTAGGGTGTTGTCACCCTGAAAATTTCATTGGGGAGGGCGGCGATTTTTTGGGTTAGTTGGATCGTTTCAAAGAATTCTTTCACATCGACTATGACCATTTCAAGACATTTTGAGATATCACAGTGCCCAAAAGTGGATGTTATTACCCGGCTCTTCCTTTTAGGATAGGTTTTGCTTTCCTTTGCGTTATTTCGCTTGAGTAGAGAAAGGAATGGAGTTTTATTTTGTTTAATGTTAAGGGAAAAAATTCATAACCGTGCAAGCAAAAACGAAGGGATATTATATCGACTCCTGGGTAGGTTTTCTCCCGTTTTTTTCCTTTTCATATATTTCAAAACCCATTCCCAAAGAAAACATGAAGAAAAAAAACACAAGTTCAATTTGAAGGAAATTTAAGTAGCAATATTTCGATTGAGAAAATTCACCACAGTATATTTATTTACCTTCTATGAGCAGATTTTATTTTCGTTCCATCAATTAATCGAATTTCTAATACGATATGAATTTGATTTAATAAAAAAATCGAAATTAATCGATTTTGAAGGACACTTTCCAAGTTCAGAGCCAATTTAATATATAAAATTAAATGTCTGTGTGTGTGTATTCTCGAATGTCTTTGCCTGAAAACTACTCGACTGATTTTTATACGGCTTTTTTACACATGCTCTTAACACGTTTGTGGCATTTGCTTTTTCAACTTTTTTTTTTTTTTACATTTGGACATCGTGTACCACGGGTGGTACACTAGCGATTTATTTTCTGGCGGTTGTGCGCCATCGGTGGTACACGGTGCGTGTTTTTATATTACTTCCACAAAAAAACTACCGCACTATTTACTCGCGCGGTTTTAAAAAAAACTGTACATGTACCACCACACGAGGGGGGAGTAAGGGGAGGGGGATTTCGAAACTCAGTTTTTGCGCTATGTTACTCTTTCGCGGGGAAACTTCTGAACCGATTGGCCTGAAATTTGGCATAGATGTTCGTCGGGGGTCCAGCCCCAAGATAGACCCATTAAAAAGTAGCCCGGGAGGTGGTGGAGTAAGGGGAGGGGGTAAAGTGATCTCGAAACTTAGCTCTTCCTCTATGTTACCCTTTCGCGGGGAAACTACCGAGCCGATTGCCCTGAAGTTTAGCTCCAAGATAGACCATAAAAATAAAAAAAATTGAAAAAACTTAACCCGGCAACGACGGGTATGCCAGCTAGTTTCTTTATTCCAAAATCCATTTGATCTTGCTTTTATGCAAATAGGGCCATCCTATCTATCAAGGTTATTTAAATAAAATTATCCATCATCGATCGTATCTATTTTTGCACTAAAATTAAGTTCAGATTGCTCATGTAAACAAGAAAATTTTCCATCAGCTATTATGAATATCAACAAACGAAACAGATATTTTTCAATCTGAATCCATTGTAAGAAGGCTACCTAGGGTAATTTTAATTTTCAAAACAAAAGATAAAGCACCATCCACATCCGCCCCGCAAAGATTGTTGTAATGTTCCGGAACAACGTTTGTAGATCTTTTGGCCCCATTATCAGAATGCGTCATTCGACGATAGACTGAACTTGAATACCAATTGACAGGTTGACGCAGTTGGATGTTGAAACAGTGTTGGTGATGGATGCGTGCAGTGTCTACAATGAAAACTATTGTCATGCTAAGGCAAAAATAAACAGTGTCACAAGACAATTCTTGGATTAAAAATATGCATATTTCGAATTGTGAATACTATCTTCCGGCTTGTATGTATAGATGGTTTCTGATTTAGGAAAAAAAATTTAATAGAATAACTCTGGAGTTTTTTTTTTTCTGCAAAGTAATTTTTCCTCTCAGGAATTTTTCGAAAGCAAACAATCAAAAGTCGTAAGTGATTCATCCAAATTCACTTAAGAGTTCATTGTTTGATTTAAAAAAATTACTATCTCAACGATGAGAAAAACGTTTCGTTTGACTTTATGTCCAAGTAGTCGAAACCAATGGATTTTAATTTAATCGAAAATCAATTGAACAACATATCGAAAGTGGATTTTTTTTATTACTTTTATCTAACTTCGCAAAGCTAAGCTTTTGTGAATTTATGATTATTTAAGCGGAAATGACGAACTTATATGACGCTATCTTGGGTCCAGGAGATTCTTGGACGAATAAATAATAGCCAGACCCATCACACAAAACAAAGCACAATGATGGTCTAAGTGCTCAGGGCTGATTACAATTTCAGGGCACCAATCATGTAGTCCGACGCGTCTCTGTCTTTCAACTTCGACGCAGCTTTTAACTCTTGACTTCGCCATATCTGCAGCTTGAAATTTCGCGGAATGGTCACTATGAATCCAAACGTGATTCTGACTATCACTCCAGCAAATTTGAAGCTGCTGATATGGCGAAGTCAAGCGTTAAAAGCTGTGTCGAAGTCGAAAGACAGAGACACGTCGAAATACATGATTGCTGCCCAGCTCTCCACACAATCTAGCTTTGAGTATTTTTGAGCATAGACCAAAGGTTTTTGGAAAGATTTTGTTATTATTCGGGAAAATACGTCAATTATGTTAAATTAAAAAAAAATGTTTTAACCGATTAGACTTTTTTGATAAAGTTTTTCCTACTTTTTGTTAGTTTTCGGATGTCAAATCATTTTTACTGTCATGTTTTGAAAAAGAGTAAATCAACAGTGACTCTTGGTTTAAATTAAATGAAAATAAATAAATTAATTTTTTTTTCACTTTTAACAAATGAAAAATACTCTTGCTAGTTCAGTTCAAAAATTAAAGATTGAGATAATAGAAGTGACCTAATTAGAAAATGAAATCACGACTAAATTGAGTGATGTTCGAAATTGAAAACTGAAAAAAAATGTCTGTTGCCTTATAGAAATGCTGATATTTGAATTATGTTTCTGTTTACCATCATCTCAGACAACATAAACAAAATATAATCAGAAAAAACTCATGTTATCAAAATTCAAATTAATTTGCTTTTGATACGATTTCTTGGTTGAGAAATAGCCGAGTCTTCATTTCTTTAGAAATTGTTCAAGCTTCGTATTATTACAAAAACTTCGGTATACAATTGCAAATTTCTTAGAAATTTTTACTTCTATATTTATTTGTCAATAAATCTTACGAAATATAAGCTAAAAATTTGTCAATTCAAGGGTACCATTCATTTATTATCTAAATAACCCCAAACTTGAACTCAATCTTCTGATCCTGTTGAAGCATTATTGAACATAAAAAACGATAAATTTGTTTCTTTACGCAATCTTCGCTATTATTATCCGCTAAATTAGAAGTTTTCAATAAATGTACAAGGAATGAATCTTTAGTATAAGAAAATTAAACGCTGCTCATTAAGAAGATTTCTTTTATATAAGAAGTATTAGATCAACAAATCCAATTCGAATGTCAACGGTCGTTTTTAATATGTTGAGATAGTTATGTCACAGAGCTTCTATAGAACAGAGGTTAAAATCACACTGAGCGACAAAAATATGGCGTGAAATATGGGATTTTATCATTAGCTCGAAAGCTTTACGAAAGCTTTTTTTCTGCTTGTGCTAATGATAAAGTCCCATATTTCACGCCATATTTTTGTCGCTCAGTGTCAATTTTAACCTCTGTTCTATAGAAGCTCTGTGGTTATGTGATTTATTATTTTTTACTTAATTAAACACTTGTTGAAAATGCGAATCATCTGTCCACATCAGAGGTTCTGAACATTTATTCATGAGCTTGAAAAGTATATGTAAATATGGAAACAATCTTTACTGAATTCTAACTTTAAGACAAGATTCATAATTGTAGTATATTCTTGAACATTTGGTTGAAAACAAGTGAGATCAAGAAGACAGAGAAAAAAATCTTATCCTTAATTAAATCGACCGCGATCTCGCAATACAAGAAGCACAGTCCAAATGTTTTTAAATGAATGTCGGCTGCATGCGCATAAATTTCCGAGTCTATCTTACGATTCTTGTGTAAATTCGCTAAGAAAAAGACGAGTTCACTTTAGATATTTATGGCTTTTGTTTTTCATATTATTCATATGTTTTTAGTGACAATGCCCGCTAGAAACAGAACTAGAAACAAGACAAAATCAATGAGAAATTTAGCTATACTGCAGCCACTTGTTTTATAATCGAAATATCTCTTTTCGATATGAAAACATTTTTTAACACGTTGACAGCCAGACCAATTTTGCAAAAATGTAAGGGAGATGCCAATACATGTAGACGTATGAAGAATGTACGTATGTATGAATGTATGTATGTATGCATGTAGATTGTAGAACCAGCTATCGAAAATGATAGCCTTGGCCGCTCATGAATCATAGTACCAATTTTCACTGGCTATCAAAAATGATAGCCATGGCAGTCAATGTGTTAAAAAATACGACTTATTTTATCTACGTATTTTTAAATGTGGACAGCATGATGTAAGAATACTTTAATATAGGGGTCCATTATGGATAACGATCGTAATCGAAACGATCAGAAATTGTGTGTTGTTGTTAGTGTTTTATACCAACAACAACAGGTGAATCTCGATCGTTGCGATTACGATCGTTATCCATAATGGACCCCATATTTACATCATCTAATTTGAAACGGTTTAGCAATTTTGTACACCATGTAAAAATAACTACTTGTGACACTTTTTCTACTGTGTTTTTACCTGAATTTTTGTATCACACTTTGAAAGCATATTCGTTTGATAGCATATACACATTCAAGTCTCAAAAAAGTTGGTCAAGTTTTATTGTTTCTAATGCCTACTCTACATTCTCGTTAACTGTAGAGAAATCACGGTCTTGCTTGCCAGGTCGCCCGTTTTTTTTGTAAATTTTAAAATTCCGGTTTACGATGGAAAATCATACTAATATATAAAAATGAGTTGGTGTCTGTCTGTCTGTTCATCTTTCACGCAAAAACGGCTGAACCTATTGACTTGAAATTTGGCAGGAGTGTCTGTGGTAGTTCTGGTTCCAACATAAGTATCGCGAGGGGTGGGGGGAGTAAGGGGAGGGGGTTAAGTGATTTCGAAACTTGGTTTTTGCGCTATGTTACTCTTTCGCGGGGAAACTACTGAACCGATTGGCCTGAAATTTGGCATAGATGTTCGCCGGGGGTCAAGCCCCAACATAGACCCATTAAAAGGTAGCCCGAGTGGTGGGGGGAGTAAGGGGAGGGGGTAAAGTGATCTCGAAATTTACCTGTTCCTCTATGTTACCCTTTCGCGGCGAAACTACCGAGCCGATTGGCCTGAAGTTTAGCTCCAACATAGACCATCAAAAAAAAAAAAAAAAAAATTTGAAAAAACTTAACCCGGCAACGACGGGTATGCAAGCTAATATCAAATATTTCCAACATGGATTGGCTTACTTTCGAAGCCAGTGTAGTACAAACATTAGATACATTCTAACGAATTTACTTGGTTTTGAAATTCTTTCGATTAATCTAATAACGTTTACCAAAGATAAAGATATAAAATCACAAAAATAGATTGCATGTGTTTTTAAAAAAAAAAAGTATTTGTTTTTGTTATCAGAGACAAAACTTACCTAGTTTAAGAACATGCATTGTATTCATTTATTTATATTATGTTCCATTAAGACACTTCAGTGAACATGAAACACAGGGAAACAGAATTATGATACGATTAATACACAAAAAGTTTACTTTTAACAACTAATTAAATACAATTATTTTGTAGGGAAAACACGAAAAAAAATTAATTCACAAAACGAACGGAGGTTTTCCTTTTTTTTTATCTAGTTTTTTATGTTTTGAAAATAATTATTATTGACTACTTTCAGGATAACCAAATTAACACTCACTATTACAAATTATGTTTTTTTTCTAGTTAAAGGTATGTATATTACAGAGAAAAATATCTAAACTCACCCAATCTTCTTCAGTTAAAAAAGTTTTTTCTCTCTCTCTCTTTTTCAAAACACGCTCCTTTCGAAAAGAAATATTTATTAGACACAAATGTTTAACCAATCACAGGTTAATTAACTTCTTAAAATTTGCAACTGTTAAAATTTATTGTTTTCTTGATACACTCTGCACTGATCGAAGAATTTCAGCTGTATTTCATAAATTAGGTGATCGAAATAAGATAAACATTCAATTTTTTCCAACCAATAGTATTTTTTAGAACTTCCGGTTTCATAAAATTCGGAAATACCAAATAGCAAAAGGTTATTATTTGTTAACCTCTCCTTGCCTGAAGAAATGGCATAACATTATAATATTCAGCACCCTAAATTTGCGCTGATTCACGTCAAGCTATGGGTTGTCTGGTTGGGGGGCAAAAAACGTGTAGCCATCGCCATAATGTCCGAACTATAAAGTTGGCAAAAGACATGCAGAAAATCAAAAAGAAAAAAAAATAAACGTAATTTTTATTTAATTTTAGATCAGTTAACGACAAAAATACACATTGCGTCCCCAAATAAAATAAAAACTTTAAACACGAATGAGTATTAATATCCGCGAACTATAAACCACTCAACACTAGAGCCGAGAACGAGTTCGTCTTGTTTTAAAATTCAATTTTATCTTCTTATTTTATTTTGCCTCTTCTCTTTTCTTGTCTTTTTCGATGATTTTCAGATGACTTTTTGCCAACACAGATTTTTTTGCTCTTTGAACACTTTGGGTAATGAAATATTTAAACTAGTCTTACCATATTGAAAAAAAAACAAATATTGAAGACAAGAAAACAGTAAAAAAAAATCTACTGGTCGCAGAGGAGTCCTTCTGATATAGAAAACCATATTTTAAAATTTATATTTCTGATATCGCTGTGTCTCTAACGTTTTGCAAAAAATTAAGTTGATGAATTTGAGTTAGAACTTTAAAATATGGTATAGGGCCATTTTTCATCAACAAAAATGGCATTTAACTCTTGAATGGATCAAATATGACCAACTAGCTTGCATACCCGTCGTTGCCGGGTTAAGTTTTTTTCAAATTTTAATTTTTTTTTGATGGTCTATGTTGGAGGTAAACTTCAGGCCAATCGGCTCGGTAGTTTCCCCGCGAAAGGGTAACATAGAGGAAGAGCTAAGTTTCGAGATCACTATACCACCACCCCTTACTCCCCCCACCACTCGGGCTACTTTTTAATGGGTCTATGTTGCGGCTGGACCCCCGACGAACATCTATGCCAATTTTCAGGCCAATCGGTTCAGTAGTTTCCCCGCGAAAGAGTAACATAGCTAAGTTTTGAGATGACTTTACCCCCTCCCCTTACTCCCCCCTCCCCTCGCGCTACTTTTCCATATGCCTATGTTGGAACCAGAACTACCACAGACACTCATGCCAAATTTCAAGTCAATCGGTTCAGTCGTTTTTGCGTGAAAGAGGAACAGACAGACAGACAGACACCAACTCATTTTTATATATTAGTATGATGACTAGTATGATTTGTCAATATCTTCACAGGGGCAGACAAGTTATTCAAATTATGTGTCATTGCCTTAAGGCACCTCCACACGTTCAATGTTACTTGACAATTTTACTTGAATGATTCATGTTTCAAGTAACATTGATAGTTTGGATGCTCTTCAATGTTACGTTTGCAGGCAATTTCCATCATTGTTACTTGACGAAAATTTTCATCAATAATACTTGTCAAGTAACATTGAACGTGTGGAGGCTCCTTTAGATCTACCTTGCACGTTCAATATTTTTGTTTCAATCTATTGAAAAGTATTCAAAATCGTAGATCCGCTTCAAAATAGTACTTACACGATCAATATATTGAGCTTAATGAAAATATAGTTTTTTTTTTGGATTTTCCAACAAAACCTCCTTAATTTTCTTATGTTTTTTATTTGCAAGCCATACAATATTTAAACAAATCTAAGGTAAAGTACAGATTCTCAATTTGTTTGGGTAAATCTCTGGCACCATTGGATCTAACTCCATGTGAAACGGGGTAAAATGGGAATTAATGTTTGCTTAATGTGAGTATTCAAGTTCTGCTGATTCGATCATTTACGCTTTGTTCTATGGGATTTTGTAGAATTTGTTTTTTTTTCTTAATAAAAGTTGATGAAATTCATTGAAATCGCTCTAGATCCCAAAAACGATCAACTTCATAGCAGCTGGAGATAAGAGTCACATATGATATCTCTAAAATCCAACAAGCAAATGTTGGAAAAAGTTTAATATGGATAAAGCTTCATGAAAACCGCTGTTTTTTACGGTTCGATAATTCCAATTAAGTGGAAAAAATGTTTACTTGATGTGAAAATTAAATAAATTTCTTATGTAGCTCTTGTCTGGCTTTTGTGTAGCTGATTGCAAAGAATATAATCGAATATGTTCTAAATTGTGCGGTTGATATTCATACGTCAAATGCCTCTTTGACGTTTTCGGTTGATCTTTCCACGTAATCCAAAGTAATGAAATGACGAAATTAACTTTTTGCCTGTTGATTCTCATATCAGCGAAAATAATTTGATGAGCTAATGGAGGTATTGATGTTAACTAATCGAAAGATAAAATTTGCAAGGGGATTGTGTAATAGCTTAATTCGGCTACACCAATCGGTGTGAGTTTGGTTGCTGCAGATCCGCATTAACTTTTTGCAAGACTAATACCGGAAATCCACACAAATTTAATCAAATCGAGGAATTTTTACGAGTATATTGGAATTTTTATGTAGAGAGTTTTCTGTCAAACCTTTTACAGTTTCGTTTTCTTTACACAATCGAGGAATTTTGATGGAATGCAATGCATTGTTAATTGGATAAATAAATGAATTTAAAAATTCTCCCAGTGAAATTTATTGGAATTTGGTAAAAACGTTTGATTTTGATGTGATTTTTTTTATCAACATACACTCTTGATAGATAATCTGCAGTGAACTTTTGATAGCTATAGTTAAGTATATGATACTTTCGAATTAGAATAAAAATTTGAATATCTTTTAATGGAACGAGGTTTTTTAATTGTTTTTCTCAAAATAAATAGATTACCAGTAATTGAAATGTCGAAACGTGCCGAAATTGTTTGATAAGAAAAATTCGTTAAAATTAGGGAAAATTTTAACGGTTAGCAACTAAAGAAAATGTTCAAGAGTTTTTTTTTATTTTTTTATCAAAAAGTCACGTATGTCAATAGGAAGGTACAGTTCTTAGACCAGAGGGAGAGGAAGCACAATCAGCGTGATGTATTTATATGATTCTTAGGCCCCGTCTACACTTGTGGTTTTTTCTTGAATTTCTCTGCGAATTTGATTCAGAATTTGTTCCGCTATTCATCTTTCGCCCAACAAAAGCCCTTTTTTTTGGCTATTTTGTATGTAATATTCCAGTTCCGGTGTTTTTCAGGAATGAATTTCCGGATTTTATGTCATAATGATTACATTAGGACTCACTTTGAGGCGGCACGTCTTTCGCTCCGGCCAAGTGACGGTGAGGGACGCAGTGGGGAGGGAAACCAAAAAGAGCGAATGAAGTTTAGATTCACTTAAAATTATCGGTCGCAAACCGGTTTTTGAGTCTGGTCGTTGAAACCTGTGTCTTTAGTTTTGTTGATGAAACTGGTTTAGTGAATCCAGATGAAGCGAACCTCTGCACACGGCACACGGCAGAAAAATGACGAAAGACGTGCCGCCTCAAAGTGAATCCCAATGTAAACACAGTCAATGGAAACGGTTGTGCAACCTGAATATCTCCTCAAAACGGTTTTATAGAAATCCAAAATGTCTCCCAAAAATGATTAAAACCGAATTACAAATACAGTAGAATCCCGATAATTCGTATTTCAAGGGACCAGCAAATTCATACGAATTAGCGGGATATACGAATTATCGGGGTACGAATTATCGGGATTCTACTGTATTTCTACCTCTCAGGATTTTAAATATAGCCTCATTAACAGACGCACTTTAAAATCTTTGTTTAGATGGAAAATACCCACATTTTATTTACCAAGTTTTTGATATAACTTAAAAAAAGCAATTTAACAAAATATTTTTGTGAGATTAGTATTTGTTTCTGGGGAGAATCGATCTATTGTTTTGCGTTTGTATTAAACGATTTCTCTAAACGCTTGAAGCTTTTGGAACTGCCAGGTGCAGCAAAAATTAGTCAACAAAAAGAACAAAACCATAAAATTTATGAATGTTATTTAAAGATAAGGAACTCAAATAATGAATAGCAATATTTGTGACGCAAATGGTTTGAAATAAATTTGTCGTCAACAAGAACAAGCGTCGTAGAAACGCACGTCATATATACGCGCCATTATAAGAGATACTATTTTCATCACGAAGAAAATCGAAATGTGAGTTACTAATTCTGGGAAGCAGAGAGAAGGAGAAGTAGTACCACAAGCCAAATACCGATTGAGGATGGTAAAAATATTTTATATCAGAACGCATTTTCAAAGTTCTGATAATACTCCTACACATTTAATGGCTATTTATATAAGGTAGTATTATTCGACGTCACCGAAAACATTTCCAATTTGCATAAGACAACTAACGTTTTTTTTTTTCATCAATAGCAGAATATACGTCAAAAACATAAGTAAAAAACTAAAGCTGTCAAAAACAACAAATCATAAAAATCTGTTTGAAATACGCATTAAACACATAAGAAAATTGGGGGGAAAATCTATGTACGTATGTCAATCAAATGTATATAATTTTTTATCGAAAAAAAAAAACTTATAACCCCCAAAAACACTCCGCCAGTCAATAATATTCCGTTATAGTTTATCCTCTATTTACATACATATGTAAGATTAGAGGTAAAAATGTGCTCATTGTTTGCAAATATGAGTCATTGTTTCAATTAACATCAGGTGGTTACACAATTTTATTTCTAAATTGGACTCCTTGACGGATTCACAGAATTAATTTTAATGTTTCGGTTGCATATTTAGAAGTTGATTGAGAATATACCTCCGGTTTGCTACAATCATTAATTACAAGTCTCTTAATTTTGTTGACGTTGGCAGAGATACAGACAATTCAATTTTGAATAAATTTTTGTAGTTGCAAATATTTAAAAATGTGATATTTTAACTTTGTATTAATTGACACTATTGTCACCTTTTAAAGAGCGAATATCTTAAGTTGTCACCTTACGATGTTTATGCAACGAAAATTTGGTCATTTTTGATCACAGTAAACATTGATTAGGGGGTTTTTTTTGGGTATCAAATTAGCCACGAATAATTCACTTGACAATACCACTTGGATCTTAATTTCTTCTTAAGAAATTAAAAAAAAAAGATATTTTTTCAATTTTTTTACACCACGGAATTTTTTATTGCACTATCTATGATTTACCAATTGAATCAAAGGATCACACACTGAACGTGTAATTTGAGTTTGAACAACAATGATAACACGATTTTAAATCCACATGAAAACTAAGCAAATTCGGTCTGTTGTATTAAATAACAACAAAATAGTGTCTGACCAAAATGATGCACAATTTCACATCCAACCGATAACTCGATACATTTATGACTGACTGAGTGACAGAACAAGTCATTCATTCAGCAAAGAGTAGCGCCACAGAAAATTTCACACGAATTACACATCGAAATGAACACTTTTCAAAATGTGACTATGTGGAGCAAAACGATGGATATGTGTATTTACGAACGAATGAACGATGTGGAAAAACGACACACGGAGTACCATACTTTCAAAATGGAAATTAACTTTTCGCATTTATTATAATCTAATCTTAAGGCTTGAATTCAATTTTTTTTATATTCACTATAAACTGTGTAGGTGGCAAAGAGAGCTGTAAGATATTTCAAGCGTAAAATATTTTAAGTGTCTCAAAAATGTTGACGTGGACTGTACGAAGTTTAGAAAATTTATTCAGAACTTTTCTCCGAGTTATACAATTCACAGTATGGAAAAGTGTTAAATGGACAAGCCAAAAATTTGTCAAAAAATATCAAATGTCCACTTCAAAACCTTCAGATTTTATAAAAAAAAAAATACGAATAGTGAATTACGAAAATTGACATAAAGGATTTTCAAATTAAAAAGTAAATCCATTTTTTCGACCATAATTTGTCTATGATAAGAAATATATTATTAACGAGGGCACCAATCATGTATTCCGACGCGTCTCTGTCTTTCGACTTCGACGCAGCTTTTAACTCTTGACTTCGCCATATCAGCAGCTTCAAATTTCCTGGAGTGACAGTCAGAATCACGTTTCGATTCATAGTGACGATTCCGCGAAATTTCAAGCTGCAGATATGGCGAAGTCAAGAGTTAAAAGCTGCGTCGAAGTCGAAAGACAGAGACGCTTCGGAATACATGATTGGTGCCCAGGCTCTAATTGAAGTGAGTGAATTTCCACAAAAAAATGCGTGAAATTTGTACTAAGAAGTGTTTTTACACAAAATTTATGCGATTCTACTGCAACTGCATGTAAAAATATCTTATGTGAACAGTACAGGACTTTCTTATACAAAATCTACGTGTCTGCGCAATTTGCACTAAAACACGACGAATAAAATATTAGCTTTTAAAAAAAATATGTTTTTTTTTACAAAATCTGAATTATCTCTATAACGGTAAAAGATATCGATTTACAGTAAAAGGCGAAAATGTAGAGAATTTTAATATCTTTAATTCTTTTTTAACTGTATTTTAGAAAACCGTTAGTTTGCAAGTAATTCGCAAAAATCTATTTTATTATTTTTAACGAAAATATCTCAATAACGGTAAAAGATAGCGAATAACAGTAAAAAAAAAATTCTGGCAAATATTCTCTTCAATTCATCTCAGTACCACCGAAAACTCGTTAATTTTCGAAAGAATCGCAAAAACTGTTTTTTTCAATAACGGTATATCTAGATAACAGCTTTAGATATCGAGTTCTATCAAAAGACAAAAATGAAGGAAATTTTCCAACTTTTGTCAAAAGTTGTCTCCAACTTTTGTCATAAAAAGGATTACTGAAAAACTCCTAGTTTCGGAGTCAATTACAAAAAACGAAATTGAGATTTTCAAAAAGCTGCCATTTCGGCTACTTCCGGATAACGAATTTCTATCAAAAGTTGATAGGATCGTCCCATTCCAGGACCAATTTTATCATAGATCTAGTTCTAATAGTTTTTTTTTAGAAATCTTGTACACAGACTGATATACAGAATAGCTTACTTACTATTTTTTCTACTATTTTTTCTAGATTTACTATTTTTTTTTCTCTGCGTGAGCTTAACAACATATGATCTGCGTTTTTTTAATGTTCTGAAGCAGTTCAGAACAAGCTTTCCATACATAATCCTGCACCACCTTTTCATCTCGAACAGCGCTTGGAACAAAGGGAAATTTTATACGGTAATGTACGGTAATGAAATGCTGCTAACTTCAACATAATAAATCTGACATTTTATTCTCAATTGAGGATTTTGTGTTGGTGGTTTGTTGGTTCTGTTCGACAGCGAAATAGTTTTAATCATGGGAGATAGCGAATCGTGATTATATCAAGAAAATATAGCAGTAACGGCCTACTGATGTAACCAACGTGAAGTTAGTTGCCATTCGAACTCTGGATCGTTTTTTTAATGTTCCGTGTTCTAGAACATTAAAAAAACGCAACTATTGTTACATTAATCGCATATTTATCTACTTGTATTAACGAAATGTTGAAGTTTTTGCAGATACTATTTTACAAGGCAAAAACATCACAGTCAACGTACGAATTAATAGGACACTTGATCATAGCTACTATCTATTCCTGTATGTACAAACAAACCAACAAAATAAGGGGAAATCGAGATAATTTGTTGATAAGGAGAGGAGAGAAAAGAAATTGGGGTAAAAAGCAAGCACTTGTCGAATTGACAGTCGTCGGCAGTCAACTTGTCGATCTATTTTTAGACAATGCGCACTTGAAGATTGCGCACTTGTTTTTTCTCTCAAATACAAATCCAATCGCCGGTCGTGTCTTCCATTTCCCACTATTGACCACTGGTTCTTTAAGTTCGTTAAGTTTGTGGTTACTGATATTTATACAACATACAATAACAAAATCAACTACAAATGTACGGAAAAATACATTCCATACATTCTGCAAACAATCAATCTGTATAAATGTCTTTTGAAAACATGAGAAACACTCAAAAATATGGCCTAATTGATATGCCTACACTCTGGGGAAAAACTGTTTTGAATATCGGCTGCTTTGCTTTTCATTTGGAAACCTCGTTTTTCGTCGACTTTCTTCTCTGTATAAACAAAACATTAAGAACGTAATAAATTTTTGACAGTTCTTACGTAGAATATGAATATATGCACTCGCTATGCTACAAGTGCTTATAGCTACTTGCGATAATTCACATACCGAGAGAGGGAGATGACGAGATAGATTTCCTAATCTATTTTTGAATTTTGTTGACAGATAAACATTGAATTCAACATGTGGCCTCGTCTTCAGTTCTTAATTATTTCTTTCTAATTCTGGAAAATTCTCCAGTACCGAGAAAATTTAAAAAAAAACCCGATTTTATTTTTAGAATGCTTGCATGCGTACCTAATGGATATTTGAATAAGTTTTCCTCAACAGTCTGATAGTATGTGGGAGTGTTATAACGGACTTTAATCAAGGATTAACGAATTTTTCGAATTATTTTTTTGGTGGAACAAAATCTTATCAGCCTCCCTCAAAATATCATTTTATAGGGGAAAAACAACTTTTATTTAGTTATATTTACTTTCTTATACCAAGTATAATAAGTTTTGTATTCATGAAAAATTTCGACCTCTTAATTTTGCCTAAAAACAATTCCCGAGCACTCCTAAGTCGATTGGAGCATTAGTTGCGTTTTTTTAATGTTCTGAAGCAGTTCAGAACAAGCTTTCCATACAAAATCCTGCACCACCTTTTCATCTCGAACAGCGCTTGGAACAAAGGGAAGTTTTATACGGTAATGTACGGTCATGAAATGCTGCTAACTTCAACATAATAAATCTGACATTTTATTCTCAATTGAGGATTTTGTGTTGGTGGTTTGTTGGTTCTGTTCGACAGCGAAATAGTTTTAATCATGGGAGATAGCGAATCGTGATTATATCAAGAAAATATAGCAGTAACGGCCTACTGATGTAACCAACGTGAAGTTAGTTGCCATTCGAACTCAATGAAATTTCCCACTTACTCTGGATCGTTTTTTTAATGTTCCGTGTTCTAGAACATTAAAAAAACGCAACTATTTATACAAAAATGTCTGTCAGTTTGTTAGACGGTCAGACTGTGTACAAGGTTTCTCAAAGACTACTGGAGTTAGAGTTATGAAATTTCATAGTATAATGTTTTGAGATATTTTCACTAAAATGTAAAAAATTAGATTTTTGCGAGTTGCAAATTAACTGTTTTTCGCTAAAACGGTTAAAAAAAGAATTGAAAATATTAAAATTCTCAAAACAAATCGATATATTTTACCGTTATGGAGATATTTCAGATTTTGTAAAATAAAATTTCATATTTTTATATAAACTAAAATTTTATTTGTCGAAATATAGGATAAATTGTGCAGAAAAGTGGATTTTGCATAAGAAAGTCATGTTTTGTTCACATCAGATATTTTTTTGAAATTCTAGCTGTTAACTTTACCTATTAATGTGGTACTATGATGGATATTATCTTCAATAATTTGTGGGTGTCCGAAAGCGCTTCTGTGCTTGGTAAGGTCCAAAGATTCACCTGAAAAAAGAAATTAATAATATATTTAATAGATATTTAAAATTAGTGATACTAGATAAAACGTATTTTAATACTAGTACATCAACAATCTCCTGTAGTAATGCACAAAAAAAAATTGACAAAATTTGTTAATTAAAATTTTAATTGGAAATAAACGAACCAAAGTTTTATAATCGCCATTGTGCCAAGCTTAGAAACGTCTTTCTTTGTTTAAATACTCATCTCTATATCAAAATTTTCAAGCTCAAAAATTGTTTATACTCGCATGTTAGGCGTGCATTTTAAACAAGCATCAATTGAATTCAGCCATTTTACATAAAAATGTAAACAATAATATCTAAAAATAAAACAATTTAGCCGTTGGCATTTTTCGATTTGATTTATTTATAATCGTTTTTATTTTTTTTTCGGGTCTTCACTATTCTACCGAAATCATTGCAACCACTAACGTAACGAGTATTATAAACCGAAAATAATGCCAGACTAACGATTCTGACGGACAGTATTTAAGAAAGAAAAAAAAAACACTTCTCTATATTTACGAAGGGAATGGGGAGAGAAGCCTAATGTTGGAATTGAGCAATTTGTGTTTAGTTTAGTTTATTTGAAATGCCAATAGAGTGATTCCATATGAAATTGCACAGGGGATTTCACGAGCACCTACGATTTCGATCAAAATTTGGTTTTTTTCAATAATCTATGAGCTTAGCTTTTATAAGAGCTTGAAGAAAGGTAAAATGCATTTTTTCGCCGATTATTCCCGCTTTCAAAAATTTGTATCTTCCAAACTATTCATTCTAAGCAAAAACTTTTTAGAAACTGTTAGGCTATTAAAATAAATAGAGATAAAAATATCAGGGAGTTTTGAAGGACAAAAAAAAGGATTTTCTTTAAATATCCTTAAATATCTCAAAACCCATCGTTTCTGATTTATTTAGAGCAGGCATCTCCGGGCCTTGGCTCTTGCGGCTCCTCGTACATATTATTGAGCTAGACACATTTTATTTTGTCCACATTAATGTTTTTGTCAATACTATCTTACATCAGCATTCAGAAAAACGAACCTGAACGAAAGGCCGCCGAACGTGATCGAACATCTCTTTCCACCACCAGTAAGCTAGAATCGATATGCAGTTTGACTTGTAGTTAGTTTGTTTCAGACTTTCGATGCAAGAGGATGTCATTCGTCTGCTTAATATTTATTAGATTTGTAATGAAGTTTTGAATGCCGAGTAGCAAATTCTTCGAGTTCAGGTTGTGGTGGTTTCGACGTGGTGGTGGTTGTACAGAGACAGTTATCTTGGAGACCCCTGATTTAGAGATTCATCCATATCCTCAAAATTTCATTTTAGGTTACAACCTGAATCTGGAATTAGTAAAGAAACATAACAAAAGCTATAATTGCCGATCTGGCAATGATTGGAGACCCGTATGGTAATATTCGTATCAAAATTCGAACAGTTGTACCAAAATTCCACTTTGAAGTCAAACTTTCCAATAAGATTTTTCTAGATTTATTCCAAACGGATTTTGATATATGGGAGTTTTATGTAGAATCATATTCTAAATAACTTTTCTTCTTGGACTTTTTTGATAAGAAATCGTTTTCGTTCGTATGGGGGTACCCCCCTAATGGTCCATTTTTGCCCATGAACGAACTTAGCCTCGCATTTTACGAAAAACAGATCTGCGCAAAATTTCATGTCTGTAGCTCAATCCGTGCGCCCGCAATCCGCGCCACAGACGGACGGACGGACGGACGGACATGCAAAATTTAATTATTTTTATCATTCTAAACACACTGGTGTAATTCATTTTTGTGTGTGATGACGGGATCTTGGCGTTACAAACGGTAAGGCAAAGTTAATATACCCTTTGGTTTCACCATACGGGTATAAAAAGTGATTTGGATTCGGGTATTAAAATCAGAAATTGAAAAAAATAACACGGGACAGCATGATGAAAAAAAAAATCGAGTAATCTGCCAAATTTCGTCGAATCAAAGAGACAAAATTTTTTTTTGGGATTTTTTGTGCGATTTCGTATGGAATCACCCAATAGTTCTATATTCGCTCCATTCTTATTTAGAAATTGGTGGCTATTTTTGGGTGTTTTTCGTCGGATTTTTTACTTTTATTACCCCTGAAAAGACCTCGTGCCTGACCCAGTCTTTGGCATGTCCGTTCTGTTCTCTTTCATTATCTTTTCTTTTCTTTTCTTTTCTTTTCTTTTCTTTTCTTTTCTTTTCTTTTCTTTTCTTTTCTAGGCAAGATTCCAGATTTTTAATGTTGGTTTTGTGGTTTTCCGTTCTTGTATCTTCTTTACTTTGTATAGGGGAGTAGTGAGCATAGGGGGAGTTGAGTCAATTCGAAAAAGTTGAGTCAGTTTTTTTTATCAAGAACCGGGATATAACTGCCCACAATACCCCTGTGGACTATGGCAATGTATGTCTGATTACGCCGAGGATGATTACAACCACCGTCTCGTTGTCGGACAACTTTAGCTTTATCTCCATCCATGCACGCCAACAACACGCAAAATCAAATGAGATATTTTATTATACATTCTACACTTAAACAATTCGATGATAAAAGACGCACTGCGAAGATTTCAGCTTCATTGATGCTAATTTTCACAGTTAGAGCTAAATTATTGGACTTTTGTATCATACAGATAAAAAAAATCGTTCCACAGCAATAGGAGAAGGACTTGGGTCCTGTAGGACTACATCAAGAAATCCTTACAAATTTTAATAGTTCACCGTAAATGATTAAATTCCAACAAATTCTTCGAAAAATTTGGTTTGGATATCAGCCGTTTTTAGCCCAAAATGAATGATTTAAAAAAAAAAAAAAAAGTGTGTTCTTGCGTTGGAAACATTCAAACATCCGGTTCTGGAGAAAAAAAAATCCAGAATATGCGAGTTATCTTATGCGTTCAAGTAAAAGAAGCTACACGGCATCAACAAACAAATTAATTAAAATTTTGCATTGTAGGATTGTAAAATATATTCATACTTTGATTGTAATCGTTTGACAACATTGAAGTGAGTAGATACAATAGGGGGCTTCTAGCCCGGAAGTTGACGTCACGAGCACGTGTTTTAATTGAGTGCATGAGTACTCGGCTCAGCTGAACGAGTTGTGGTTGGTTCTTGATAAGACTTGTAGGCAATACTTGGCCGTAGGTGGGGTGAGGTGTGGAGTGGACGGCTTAGCATGGGCGGGAGCGGGGCGGCGGCAGGTCTGTTGTTGAAGACAGACCTGTTTTCAACAACAGACCTCTCATTACCAACAGATCTGTCTTCAACAACAGACCTCTCATTACCAACAGACCTGTTTTCCACAACAGACCTCTCATTACCAACAGTCAACAGATCTGTCTTCAAGACCTACCGCCGCCCCGCCCCCGCCCATGCTAAGCCGTCCACTCCACACCTCACCCCACCTACGGCCAAGTATTGCCTACAAGTCTTATCAAGATCCAACCACAACTCGTTCAGCTGAGCCGAGTACTCATGTACTCAATTAAAACACGTGCTCGTGACGTCAACTTCCGGGCTAGAAGCCCCCTATTGTATCTACTTCTCTACGTTAGAAGGATAAGGCTGTGAAATGGAATGTTTTGCAGATTCTGGCTTTTGTTGTAGGTATGTATAATCCAATTAGCAGTCATGTCAACCGTGGTGATAGTGGATGTTATTACAGAAGATCTCAACCGCCAACGTCACGGTTGACATGAATGCTGCTTGGGAAGTGTTTTTCAAGAAACTTTACAACAATAATTAAATTTCCAGCTCGAATTTCTTTTAAACTTACTTTTTGATAACTCTGCTCTGCCTGCTTTGTGTCCAATAAGCAGAATTCTACCACTATTTCCGTCTTCGTCGCTGCTGTCTGGATCGGTTGTATCAGCGCCTCTATTTTTAGGACTTTGAAAAATGATTAAGAAAGTTAATTTTATAATTTTAATGTCCGGAAAAAATCATAAAAAATTTTGACAAACCAAACTTTTCTTCAAATTTATAAAAAAATTTCGAAAATATTTTACAGACATTAAAAAGTGTTTATTGCAAACTAAGACTTCGCTAATTCTTTCGAATGAAAACAAATTTTGTTTTACAAAATACACTCAGAAAAATGTCCAGGTCAACTTTTTGTCAGGTTAACTCTGACCTTACAGAGGTGTCTGTAAGCCAGCTAGCGGTCAGAGTTAACCTATCTAAGGTCAACTCGTGCAGCTCCCAATGCCCTACTTCACCTGCTGGTGGCTTAATTTCAGAATTTCTCCGACCACAGGTCAACTCAGTTTTACTTGCCCACATGCAGGCGAATGCGCGCCTGCCCGAGGCCAATTACGCCGTATGTAGGAGTTAGCCTCCATTTTTCTGAGTGTAGATTCTAGTGTACTTTCATTGAATTTGCAGGACTAAAAAATTAACCTTTTTTCAAAAAAGAAAATGAAAAAAAAAAATAAGGAAATCCTAATTGTGGTAATTTATTGTATTAAAGACATTTCGTGTCCATAATTTGTGCATTTAGCATTTTTTCGTATTGATTATTGGGATTTCCTGAATAAAATAATAAAATATTACCAGACAGAAATCTAGCTGTATCTAAGAACACGCAAGGTATGACTTCATCCTTGAATTGCAACAGTAGAACGAGAGCATAATACATTTATAGTAAAAAATAGAAATAAAATAATCAATATAACTGTAGGAAAGAACTTGCTTATATTACTATGTGTTCGAATGGTAAGTTTCATGTCGAAATAATAAAAGGTTTTTATTTTCTGACCGTTTTATAGACTGGCCTGGCAAACGCCAACGACGAAGTAGTTTTTTCAATCGAAAATTCAGTGCATTTAAAGGATTAGAAGCTAATTTTAGTGTCTTACATACTTTTTGGGTGTCCTATATGTATGAGCAATAAGTTGTGTGTCTTTACAATTTAAATCAGCCTGACCATAGTTATAACTTTGTATAAGAAAGTAGAAAGTGGAAATCAAAAATCCTCTAATATAATACGAGGAATGTCTGTCTGTCTGTCTGTCTGTCTGCACAAACGATCTCGAAAACCCGCCTAACGATTTTCACGAAACTTGCGGGATAGGGATTTTCGGGGACAAGGAATCGATGTAGATAGGTCTCACCTCTGAGAAAATTTCCCCTCGCCTGATATCTTCGAATTGGGTGGTCCGAGCTTAATGAAACTTTACAGTATTACTAAGGGGGCTAAGGGCTTTCGATTTTTCCACTATAAACCTGACTTTTCCCTCCTCTCGATAACCCTCGCCAAGTGTCTCAAAACAACGATTCAAAAATCGGTGACAGTGACAAAACTGTCCAAAATATGTAACGCGTGTAATATCAGAACTCGATTTCATTCTTCTTTAGCAGAAAATTACGATTTTCGAAGGGTTTTAAAGTCCTGTAACGCTAAAACTACTGCAAACAAGAATCCGAAATTTTGCATTTTTTTACTCGTTCATTTGGAATGGATTCACCCACATATGTAGTAACGTTTCATCGAAGATGGGCAAAAGACAATTGACCGCTTATCAAAAACTGCAAACTGTTCAAAATTAAGCGCAGTTTTTTTATCATGGGTTTATCAGACGCGGACAGAAATCATGAATTCAGAAAAGTCTTCATAATTCCCTAGAATTTAGTGATTATTCCAAAAATGGTTTGTTATCAAATTCTTTTTAATTGGAAAATGACAAATTTTAAATGAAACTTTTTAAAATTAAAGTAGTTGCAGATTTATTGCTGGTTTTTGTGCAATGAAAACCGTTGGAAATTTCTGACCAAATCCAGCATAACTTTTATATGCGGTTATTCTATTTTTGAAAAAAAAAAAAAAACTTTGAAAAAAATTAAAACTAAATAGAAATGAATGAATCCTTGAGAGGAATTCCGCTAATTTTTATAAATAATTGATGATTTTTCATTTTCAATAAGATAGCTAGAAATTCTGGCTTCTATTTTAAGCTCAATCAATCCTGATAGAAAACGCTGAGGACTTTACGAACGGTTTTCAGTCGAGTGAATGGCATATGTTATGATTTTCCCTTAATATTGCGAATTATTATGATATTTTTTTCAAGTATTCGTTAAGCCGTTTTAACCATTTTCATTTCACAATTTCTCCAGTCTTTCAAGATACATATTTTTATTTTTAGCCCTCCATTCTCAGTATGGGTATTCTATTTCTGACTTAGGATCAACATAAATCTATTTTTAGCTTTTGGAAACCATCTAGAGCATAACCATCGCTCTTAAAAGTTATTTTTACCTCTGATTCTGCCTTCTGGGGTTTTTGGGCTAGATCCCAACCATGCAACCATCCGTTTATAAGCGGGTAGGATGCGGTATATTGCTCGCAGGTCTTTCGTTGTTAATATTTTTAATGTAGACAAGTATATCCATATCACAGCGCACGGGATACGTGTGAATATATAGATACGAATGCCTCTCGTTATTCATTAGGAAACTTATTTCAATATTGAGCCTTATACGAGGAATGTTTATGTATATCCAATTTTGTGAATACATAACTTTACCTAGATGAACCTGTTACGTTATGAAGAGTAGGTACATAAAAGGTTTCCACAGAATCCTCCAAATTTTTTCCCTAGCTTTCTCCTCTGTCTTCCTTATTATATGACCGATGGGAGGCGTACGGGGAATCCTGTTTCAATATATCACAATCGTAATAGCATCATATATTTAGTAAATCGATAGCACACGTGCAAAGATTTAATAACAAAAATAGAAGTAGGAATTATATAACTCAAATAAAGTATAAAAGAAAATTAGAAAATCTTTGCTGTTGATTTTGAAAAAAAAAACTGGAGAACATTTTTTTTCTGTTTTTCTTGCTTTTTTGTCTAATTTGGGTATCAAGAGATTTTGTTGTGAAGTTGAATTTTGACTTCCTTTATAATCGATTCAGTTTTTTGGCTATACAGTAGAATCCCGATAATTCGTATTTCAAGGGACCAGCAAATTCATACGAATTAGCGGGATTTACGAATTATCGGGATTTTTTTCAAGGGACCAACAAATTCATACGAATTAGCGGGATATACGAATTATCGGGATTCTACTGTATAATGTTTGAATAACACATATAAGGTTTTAATAACACATTTTTAACGCGAAATAGATATATAAATAATATAAAATGTATACATATCTACGTTTCAGGATTAGTGGTATTTTTGGACTGAAAATGAAAAAAGTTATAAAGCAAAAATACACATTAAACTGATATAGTGGTAGAATTCATAAAATTGCAAAAGTGGTCTTACATTTGTTACATAAATATGATTTTAATTTGTTTTAGCATTTTATGATGAGACAAAAAATCAGCTAAAAATTGATAAAGAACTCAATTTCTTTGAATTCCCCGAAAGAAATAATTTTTAAAAAATTTGTTTGAAATTAAAATCAATATTAGAGCCTATTCAGGCTTAGTTAAAAGCTTTTTCCAAATAACTTTTAGTACTACAAGGGCAATGTCTTCGTTTTCTCAAAGATCCAATTTGCTTCGACTGATTGACGAAGAGTGACCGAAACTGAACGAAATATGGACTAGAAACCTAAGTGCGAACGTACACGCTTCTTCTCGTCGCGGCAACTTTTGGTCCTCAAAATGCCTTTCCGACGTACACGCTTCTTCACTTTTTAGTAGGAAAAACTTGTTTACAATAAGCGATCGCTAACGTGTGTGTGGTTCTCATATATGTGTTGTATTTCCAGCTCATTCCTTTATTAGCTAGCACCGAGGCAACATCAATGGCCAAAATAGAAACTGCCAACAATAGAAGAATAAGGACTGGTTATTTGTTATGGCATTTACCCTTTCCTACCTACCTGAAAAATAAAACTACCGGCAATTGGCATTTCACTATTTGCATTCAATTTTTGTTTATTTGGGATATGTTTACGAGTCGGTGGCTAAAGCAGGGTTTAGACGAAGCGAGTAACTCGCTGCGAGTAAAAAGAGGCAAGTAGTTTGCTTCGTTTACACGATGCGAGTAACTCGTTGCAAGTAGAATGACAACTGAACAAAACATAACCTAAAATTTTCTGAGCAAAGATATCTTTGTTTGGTTTACTGTGAAGAAGTGTATTAGGTGTTTCGTTAATATAGACAAAAAAATATACAACGCGATTTTGAAGACAATTAAAAACGCGTTCAGCTAAAAACAGGAAAATAAAGAAAATTCTAAGTGTATATATTCTACAAAAAATGACACCTTTCTCCGGCGAAAACAGCAAACGAAATGAATTAAAACACACACAAATAAAACCACCTCATTTGTACACGGTTCCATGTTGATGTATTGGTTTTTACTTGCTAGAAAAATAGAATGGCTTTCTATTATTTTTGAGAGAGCAGCGAGTATTCTCACACATATGCGAGCGTCGCACACTAGCTCAAATCGCGTGTATTTACGTCTACTTGCAGCGAGTTACTTGCTTCGTCTAAACCCTGCTTAAGCACCGACTGACTCAATGACATTACGGACACATGCATGCTGAGGTGCTACACGAGCGACTTCGTTTGTGTGCGTAAAAGATGAAGTGAAGAACACTTTTCGAGTGGCGACTTGTCCCCTCTTGCCGTACTCGTTTCTTTCCTACAATTTGGTGAGGCTGAGGCATGCTGATGACCGAAAGTTGCTCCGTGTACGTCCTCTCTAACGATATTATCCGAATTGAAATTCATTACCAGCTAAAATCAAATTCTAGCAACTCTAGAAGCAATTATCATTTATACTACACGTATATTAGATTCTCATGAAGTCCGTTGTATGACCCACAACTTGTCGGTTGTATGACCCACAAATTGCCGATAATTATCAAACTAATCAAATAAAATCAATTAGATGTGAGAGCTCTTTTCACATAAAACTCAAAAACGATAATAAACTTCACATAAAACTCAAAAACGATAATAACAGTGAAATCGTAACCACGAATATTGGAAGTTTTTTAATCCCAAATATTTTTACTTCACTTCACACAGATAGGACAGATTTGATTACATTATGGCTAATTCAAGTGCTTTTAGGAATTTTATCAAAATTTCGGAATTAACAAGAACAAATCAAAAGAAATTTGATTAAAAATTTGTTTTATTTAAATGTGAAATTCCTAAAATACCAAAAGTACGAAAATTTTACTAAACAAACTGTCAAATCGAATTTGGTGTTATATTTATCAGTGGTCTTTGCTTCATGTTGAAATCAATTTCAATTTCATAAATATTTCATCAGGTCAATCAAAGCTTTTTATAGACTTTAAATGTAATTTTGATTGACATTAAATTAAATTTATTTGTCAATTATTGACTCGCTTTCGACACAAGTAGGTAAATGGGAATATATTTTTAGTTCAGATAAATAAAAATCCTTTTTTTCTTTGGATTTTCTGATTGTAATTGCTTTTATAAAATGGATGACAACAAGTCTTTTACTATACACCTAATCAAATTTTATCAATCAGCTTGTCGGAAAAAATTCTGTAAAAACTCCATTGGTTTTAGTTTCTAATTGTTACCCCAAATTTGAGGCGTTAAAAGCTAGAGTGGACCAACCCACATGTCGAAATCGTGAATTTTTTTTGTGTTTGAATCAATATTGCTGGATGTTTGGATGTACAAAAGAACATTTCAACATTGAGTAATAAAGTCCACACCAATTTTTGTTCCAAAAATTTACAGTAAATAATAGTACAAAAGTGAAAAAGCTTCAAAAACTCGATTATGTGGGTTGGTCCACTCTAGCTTTTAACGCCTAATTTTATGTAGGATCTCAAAAACGTATAAGAATTAAGCATTCTAAACTCAGATTCTATGTTTCTTAACTTGTATTATCAGTCTCATGGTTATTATGTATACATTTCTATATTTTCTCACCCATTAAAGTCAATATTCCAAGTTTAGCAAATTATGTCATATTGTTTTTTTTTTCTTCATTGTGTTGTTTAATTTGTTCTATGCAGAAAGATCTCCCCACAATATAAGTGTGTTTCTATTTTCTTCTCTTCATTGCGGTGTTCTTTAGTGTTGTTTTATTTTTATTTCATTCTATAAACTAAGTTCTATTCTATTACTTTTAGCGTTTCTTGAAATGTGTATTTTTAGGATAGTTTTGCCATGTTGGGGACTATTTCTATTTTCTATAGATTTTATTTACTTTGTTGTTTAGCAGAAAGATCGGATTTTATTTTTTTTTTCTTTGTCAACTTCTTTATTTTTGGCATTTTTTTTATCTCTTCTTCTCTTTGTTTAGTCGTCCTTTGTTTTTGTTTATATTTTTTTATGTAGATATATTTAGTACAGAGTGTCTTAGGTATTGTACACTTCCATCATTTATTTATTTTAAAAACGTAGAACGAGAATGGTGGAAAATGGCAAACCCGTCACGAATATATTTATATACATTATTTTCTAATAGCCAGCATGCAAATTTAGTTCTTATGAATAGCACAAAAAAAGTTTCCTTCAAATAATTCTTGTGCGTTACATGGAACCTCGCCACAAGACGTTAAATGCAATGGATAAGCAAATAGGATTGCTGACAATAGGTGTTGAGGTTAATTTTCGACATACCGAAGAAGGTAAGCACGGCTTGCTGAGGTTTTAATTGTCGTGTGACCTTTTCACAAACTTTTTCTATTTTAAGATTGCCAGGAAACCGTTTTTGCCCAGATCTAATAAAACACATTACAAGAATTTATGCAAGAGTGAAAATAGACTCGAAAGGACGATTAAGTAAAGGTATTAGGTCGATTCCTTCAAGTCAATTGTTGACTTAAGACCGTATCATCAGGACTAAATAATAATATTTAAAGTTCATATTTTTGAATTCTGAACATGCCCTCAATGACCCTTTAAATTCATTTCAATTCCAACCCACCCCTATTGAAAATGTTTGCAGCCTCTTCTTTGGCACACCCTTTCTGCTGCCAGGACAGTTGGATTTATTCTCTGGGTATGTATTTGTATTTGTCAATGCCGTTAGTGTATGCGAATCATCTATAACGTCCGTCGGTTGCGCTGGGAGTTTCTGAAGGCTGTTCTTTGAATGTATATTAGGGGAAAATTACAATTCCAAAAATAGAAATCTATATCATGGTTATAAAAATAGAAATGTAATTTCATTTTATTTCTGGAAGGCCATAAAATATAAACGAAAAAGAAGACTATTAGACTAAAAGAAAATGAAATAAAAACACCAGAGAAATAAATTATTATATTCGTCTTGCATGCCCTTAATAACTACGCCAAGTTGCTTTCTTCAATATGCAAAGGCAGGAGATATTTAATCATTATGTGATAATTATTTTATTAAGGCAATCTATTTTTTCAAATTTAGACAGATGCGAGCAAATATAAAATACTAGCTTGCATACCCGTCGTTGCCGGGTTAAGTTTTTTCAAATTTCTTTTTTTTTTGATGGTCTGTGTTGGAGCTAAACTTCAGGCCAATCGGCTCGGTAGTTTCCCCGCGAAAGGGTAACATAGAGGAAGAGCTAAGTTTCGAGATCACTATACCCCCTCCCCCCACCCCTCGCGCTACAAACAGACAGACAGACGGACACCAACTCATTTTTATATACAGTAGAATCCCGATAATTCGTATTTCAAGGGACCGACTTAAAAATACGAAGTATCGGGATATTCGAATTAGCGGGATTCTACTGTATCGGGATTTTTTCAAGGGACCAGCAAATTCATACGAATTATCGGGGTACGAATTATCGGGATTCTACTGTATTAGTATGATTCTTACATTTCAGGCACAAATGATAAAACAAAATTATGTGTTTTTGTATAATATAAAAAATATATATAGAAAAAAAAAACGAAATATAATTTTTTTACGTGAGAATATTGCACGAACGACATGTGGAATTTAATGTTTTCAACCTAGTAGACTGGTAATAGTAATGTTTTGCTGTCTGAAAATCAGGAGTGATATTCCGTAACTTGTTTCAAGAGTTTGTTTCGAGTTAGAAGAACAAGAAGTATTCGCTGTCTCTGTTTTGACCGAAATAAATGACAGAGAGAAACCGAGATAGCAAATACCACTTTTTCTTCTAACTCGAAACAAACGCTTGAATCAAGTTACGGAATACAACTCCTGTTCTGAGGCCTTGCACAATGGATCCGAGCTTTCCCCGGTTAAAAGATTTCGCGATATAGTTCAGCTCCGCATACATTGAGCTATACAAAGCATGTGAAAATAGGGGTTCTGTTCCGAAATCAAAAACAATTTACAAAAAACTGGGGGTAAATTAGAAAAAAAATTATAGTACTATACCAATAACAAAAAACATACCTAAATTTTAGACTGACTACCATTTTTTGCATCATAAATGTTAAAACTGTTTGGGAATTTATTTTTATTGCAACTTTTTTCAAGGCAAATAGGTTGTGTAATTAAGCGGGGGCTATTATAATTATAACACAAGATCTTCTTTTCCTAATTTTTTTTAAGAAGGCACACTTATGAATAGTACAAACTGAGTTGAACTTATCAGAAAAGCTATAGGACATAATCTATACATTAAGTATCAAATCTCGGAAAAAGAAAACAAACATGATGATCATGTTTTATACATAGTAAAGATGTGGATATGGCGCAAGAAATCAAAATGTCGTCTAGGCGCCGCTAGCGGTTGGTAGTGTCGAGCCGCCCTTCTGTGGAAGACCGACTGAATGTTAGGCGGTTTTCGTGCGATTTGTTTTTTTTTTCATTTACACAACTTTTCGTCGCTAATAGGCGACCGGTAAATATAGAACCAATATAAATGAGCTATTTGTCATTCTTATTGTCAAATGAATGAGTAGAGTTGATCCAGCAGATTGATGATTAAAAATAGAAGCCCTTGACATACGCAACAGCTACAGGTTTGACAGTCGATCCTTACTGAAAGAAATTCATATTAATCGATTGGACATACATTTCCAGCACTTCCCGTGTGCCCGAGAAAATTTTCATTTTTAATAGCATTTAATTGAATACAGTGACGAATAATTTAGAATCCACCATAATGTATGTTGGTTATAATCATCTCATTTATACAAATTGATTAGCTGTTAAAATTTACTTTCGTGAAATTGCGGAATATTCTCGAAGTTACATTTATATCACCGATGACGTTAGCGGTTAACATATGACATGTCTGAATAATGAAAAAAACTAGCTTGCATACCCGTCGTTGCCCGGTTAAGCTTTTTGTCTAAGTTTTAGAATACGAAGAAAACCGGAAAGAACTTAAAAACTTTGTAATGTTGGGGCTGGATCCCCGACGAACATCTATGCCAAATTTCAGGCCAATCGGTTCAGTAGTTTCCCCGTGAAAGAATAACATAGCGCAAAAACTAAGTTTCGAGATGACTTTACCCCCTCCCCTTACTCCCCCCACCTCTCGGGCTACTTTTTAATGGGTCTATGTTAGGGCTGGACCCCCGACGAACATCTATGCCAAATTTCAGGCCAATCGGCTCGGTAGTTTCCCCGCGAAAGAGTAACATAGAGGAAGAGCTAAGTTTCGAAATCACTTTACCCCCTCCCCTTACTCCCCCACCCCTCGCCCTACTTTTCCGTATGCCTATGTTGGAACCAGAACTACCACAGACATTTATGCCAAATTTCAAGTCAATTGGTTCAGCCGTTTTTGCGTGAAAGAGGAACAGAAAGACACAACTCATTTTTATATATTAGTATGATAAACAATACAAAGTATACTTGTTAAAACTTTTTGGCGCTGCTCTTGTTATTCGGGTTCAACTGTAAAAAACTAATGTATGGATTGAGAGAATTTTCCCTTATTTGGTTCAAATCTCTTTTCTGAAATTCAGTGAATTCAGCGACTTATGAATATTTCTTCGTCAAAAGTCCTTGTTATTACGAGAAAAACTTTTTATACTAAAAATTTTTTATACGCTCTTTTTACTCTATATATGACATATCATATAGGAGTATATTAGATTTATTATACCGTTTGGAACGCAAAAATGAACTACTCCAGGGCACCAATCATGTAGTCCGACGCGTCTCTGTCTTTCGACTTTGACGCAGCTTTTAACTCTTGACTTCGCCATATCTGCAGCTTGAAATTTCGCGGAATCGTCACTATGAATCGAAACGTGACTGTCATTCTAGGAAATTTGAAGCTGCTGATATGGCGAAGTCAAGAGTTAAAAGCTGCGTCGAAGTCGAAAGACAGAGACAAGTCGGAATACATGATTGGTGCCCAGGGTGCTAGGGATGACAAAAGATTTTGATTTCCGCATGTCCGTCCGTCCGTGTGTCCGACCGTGAACATCATAACTTTCGAAGTGATTGACCTAGAGACTTGAAATTTTGTAAAGTTACGTTTCTCGTAAATGACTAGGCTAAGTTTTGACCGGGCATAATTTGACCATTACTTCCCCCTTACCCATACAAATGAAACAGTTTTTTGCAATTTTCTCGAAAACGTTGAGTGATATTGGAAAATTTATAAAGGTAAAATGTGCTTGGAATAGAATTTCACATAACTCATCCATACATCAAAATCCAGTTGGACCACTACTTTCCCCCTCGCAATACAAATGGATTTTTTTAAAAATAAACATTCTGTCTGTCATCTTATAGAGTATTTGATGATTGGCCCCTGGCATTTGTAGCTTTTCTTATGCTTCTCAAGGCGATACTGGTTTGATCCAATGACTAACAAATAACTTCTCCAAATGTCATCTATCATGGATGGGTGATATTTTCGTACACATGTTCCGGGAAATTTTAACACGTATCCGCGGAAACTAATGCTTTATCTCCCTTTTGCCTGTTGGCCCCAACACACCACATTTCGTACTCACGTTTGTCTTATCCGATCGACGATGTTCGTGAAATATTTTTGGCAATCACTTGCCCTTTACGAAAATGCCAAAGGGAAAAACCTACAACATTCACATCGCATTAGATTTTCTCAAATTTTACCTGTCTCCCTTTTTCTTTGTTTCTTATGATTTTGTACAACCTGCCGCTTAGGTGGGCCGAGTGCGATTTATATTTACATTTCTCGTGTTGAGTGAATACTAACCTTTTAAGATGGATCCTATCGTATTGCTGTGAAATATCATGAGAGCATAAAAAAAAATCTTTTTGTACCAAATACTCATCAGCCATTTAATTAAGAAAATAATCACTAACCTTTCAGATTTTACTATGGTTGCATTAGTATTAAATTTTCACTTTGTCACACATGACTAAGTCATTAAAAATTTATCAAATATCTTTAATTTGAATATGATTAATTTCTTTTAATAATTTACAATACTTAACTTGATTTTTACGCTTTTAATTTAATCTTCTGTTAAGAAAAATTACTGCATGTGAAAATAAAACCATCCTCTAACATCAACATTTAGGTATATGAAATTACTTCTCTGGACTTAATAAAATCCAAGTTTGAATGCAAAACACCTGGGCTGGAATCCTGTATCTCGACGCGTCTCTGTCTTTCGACTTCGACGCAGCTTTTGACTCGTGACTTCGCCATATCTGCAGCTTTGAAATTTCGCGGAATCGTCACTATGAATCAAAACATGATTCTGAACTGTCATTCCATGAAATTTGAAGCTGCTGATATGGCGAAGTCAAGAGTCAAAAGATGCGTTGAAGTCGAAAGACAGAGACGCGTCGAGATACATGATTCCAGCCCTGGATTAATACCATAACAAATGATATCCTCAAAATTTTAATTTTAGAAATATGATTCAACTGATCGCCATTCAATTAAAATTAAATATTTGGAATTTGAACAAAAAAATCGTTCCTTTTTTCTAGATTTAACTAAAGGGACAATAAAATTCTCGCAATTTTTTTGTTCACCTAAATTTGGAGCTCTTGGATTTTTCCATGTTATTTCGTTATAATTCAACGCTTTCGTAATTTTTTCCTCTTCATCTTTTATTTAACGCGAAAGTTCGATTTTATTTCCTAAACAGAATTAAACTCAAGAACTCAGATCCTCTTACTTTGATTGCTCTTTAACAACGTCGTTAGCTTTGTCGAAGAAATTACGTCGAATAGAAAGAAAAAAAAAGAAATTGGAAACGCGAGGACACGAAATTCGAAATAAAAATCAAAATGGGAAATAAAAAGCTCTTTTATAAAAGCCTCGAGCCTAACTGAAATTCTAAAAATAACCTTCCCCAACGCAAAACATCCAAAGTCAGTTCACCTCATCTATTTATTGTCCCTTGCCGCCCGGAATTTACTAACTTTTTGTTGCCCCATTTTTACTCCCCTATACCAGCCTCTCTAAGACATCCTTGGTAATGTGTTAGTTGCCAAAAAAAAAAAGGAAATAAACAAACTCAATCTCATGAAGAAGAGAATTCGGCTGCCAAAACCAGCTGCTGCCCTCATACGGAACCTTTTCTATACCACCCCAGGACGAAGGAAATAGCATTGGGGTGTCATTTGTATATGTGTGGAATACAAAATACCAAGTAAACAAGAGATAAGAGAGAATTGTGTGTATATACGAGGAAAATCTGAGATTCTGGAGAGTAACATCCCTCTTTCTTCCTTCGTTCAACCAACCCAAAACAACAAAACTTCTAATTATTTTTATCCTTAGCACCCGCTTCAGTTTTTCAAACTCCTCACAGGATATAAACTGAAGAAGAGTGAAACGTAATATTTCGAAGTGATTGGATTGCTTAACATTTTTTGTGTACGCTTATTGACGAATCCAAGTAGCATTTGAGCGGTCCTTTAAATTGGGAGTCAAGGACATCGAATCAGAAAAAGATTACCGTTCAGATTTTAAATAGTTAAGAATTGTTGTATTTTTTTAAATAAAGCTCGGACATACCAGGTGTATAGGTTAATTTTCGCTGTTCGCACATAGATGGCGTTATCTACATCTTAAAATGAGCTAAAATGGCGGATCTTTTTTTCTTTGAAAGGTGAATGACAACTGAACAAAAATTAGTTGTTAATTGACCGCGTGGTAAACAACATCATTTTTTTAAAAAGCAGTAAAAATGTCGAATTTAGTGCCGGAAAAATGCGAAATGCGGACAGCATTATTATTTTGTTAACGTTTGAAGAAAACTGCAGCTGAATCTCATCGAATTGTGACTGGGGACGAAAAGTGGAATCCGAAACGCAAAAATCATGGGTCGATCCAGGCCAACCATCAACATCGACTGCAAGGCCGAATCGCTTCGGAAAGAAGACAATCCTCTGTGTTTGGTGGGATCAGGAGGGTGTGATCTATTATGAGCTACTCAAACCTGGTGAAACGGTTAACACAGATCGCTACCGACAACAACTTGTCGATTTGAACCGCGCACTGCTCAAGAAACGACCACAATATCAAAAAAGGCAACACAAGAAGATTTTGCTCCGGCACATACGGCAAAACCGGTTCGCGAGACGTTGGAAGCACTCAGCTGGGAAGTGCTAGCCCATGCGGCTTACTCACCAGACTTGGCCCCTTCCGACTACCATTTGTTTTTATCGATGGGCCACGGGTTTAAGGACCAGTACTTCAAAACAGCCGGGGGGGTCGAAAAATTGGTCGATGAATGGTTTTCCTTCAAACCACAGGAATTTTTTTGGCGAGGCATCCACAAATTGTCAGAGAGGTGGAGAAAATGTGTAGCTAGCGATGGAAAATACTTTGAATAAAGGATTTTTGGTTTCTGTCCTCAAAAAATGTCTTTCTTTTCATTAAAAAAAACAGCGAGAATTAACCTATACACCTGGTAGAGTTGATTCCTTCAAAAGCGTAGAAAATACACGAAGTGATATTTAGAATATTTAATCAATGATCTAACCCAGGCCTGTTTTTATTTTACAAATATTTTTACCGAACTTGAATTATTTTCGTTAAATGTTTCTTCAAATAGCAAAACCCAAGAAAGCTACGTAATTCCTATGAGAAAGGAGGATTTTGAAACGTATAATTTCGAAGTGATTCGATTGCTTTTATTTTTACCTTTCCCTAAAATAAGTCTTAAGTAGCATCAATTTGTAGAAAGCGTAAAACATCAAGACTTTGAGAACGTGCTAATAAAAATGGAAGAATGTATTAAAAACACTAGATAATAAAACAAATTATAAAATTCCCCGAAAATGAAACAAGTTTATGAATGAAATTTATAAAAATAGCTTTGGAGTGCTCGAAACAACTAAATATCCAACGAAAACGATTTTCAAGACAAGTCATTTCAAAGTCAGAGCCAAAGTAAAAAACCGGTCGAAACTTTATTTTGATACATCAAACAGAATTAATAAAAAAGTGTATTTAAATCAAAATATTAATATTATTACTATTGAAAAGCGTAATATTAACATTGAACTGGCAATACGTACAAGTAACTTTCTACAGATCTTAAGGCAGATGAATAAGATATATTTGTCTTTTGAAATGGCCAAATAAATTTGTAGATCATAGCTTGATATCATTGTATATCGGGTACGTGGATATTTTTCACAAATAAGTGTTGAAAAAATTGGTGAATTATTTTTAATGATTATTACGAGGAAAAACAGGTGGTGTTTTTTTTTTAAAAATATAATCAGAACTTATAGACATATTTCGAGATAAAAAAAACCACCCCTTCTTTTAGGCTCACCAAAGCGTTGCCAATAGCATTAAAAAACAGAATAATTTATTTGTTTTTACTCCGGTGATATTTTACTGAGAATCGGAGTTTGTTTTTTTTTTCAGGATAGCACATATCTTTTGACTATAGAAATATAACAAGAAGATGATTTAGCAGTTTAAAAGGTTGCGAATTAAATTCAATAATTTTTACAAAAATTCAAATAAATCCAACGGACTCAAATTCGAGTGATTTATTTTTGAAATTTTAGATTCTGCTTCAGAGAAAAGTGAAATCTTTAGAGTATTGCCTGCCAACAAAATTTCATTTTCTTTTGTATTCAATATATGAAACGATACTTTCCTTTTTAAAATTCCCAAAGGTTTCTATAGTCTTCGACGTAATTTTTGTGGTTTAATAAAAATCTTGAAACTTTTTTGTCAAAAATATCAATTCAAAAAGAAAATACGAAGAGGGGCATCCCAGTATTCACCTCATTTTGCTTTCTTTTCTAATACACAAAAATATAACTTATAGCACAATCATCCCCAATCACTCCGATATACAACCACATACCCTAATACAGAAGCTTTCGTTCACACTCTACCAAAGAAAAATCACAATCGATCTAAAAAAGAAAGCGAAATGAAATTATATTATTAGCTTTCTTGGAAAAATACAGCTACCAAAAAAAATTCCCCCTCCCCTCATAGTGTTTGCACCCAATTATAAAAGTTTCCGAAGTCTTTGTATTTCTCCTTTCAACACGATTTCGAATACGCAGATTTCCACAGTTTGGCGAAAAGGAAAATTTACTCAACGCTAAAAATGCGAAATGGGGAAACCCCACGAATTTATTGACGACAACTTATGCCATCAAACTATATACTTTTAGTAACCATTTTTATTATGTACGATTGCTGTATCAATTATAGGATAAGATAATATAATAATTGTAAAAATATAAAGAATATAATTGGTGAAAATTAAGTCGAATCGCAATAATTTATCATACAGAAACAGATTTTATAAGAAAGGCAAGCAGAAAAGGCGACTTTTTGCTGAATATCAAATCATACAACATTTCCTTGAAATATTCTCCCTTATTTTTTGCGTTCAACGGACAATATTCAAGAATATCAAGCTACGAGAAAAACGCAGCATAACCATATAAATAGAATTATGTTTTCATCACTTTCCACATTCGTATAAATCCAATTCGTTTCTCCTTCGTCTCCACCACCTCCTACCATTCGCTTTAACATAAAACGACGCTACCCTCTATACTATCTCATTTAGTTGTTAGGCCAACCCCGGAACACAAATTGGGAAAAATTCAATGGGATCCTTCTTCAGTCAGGGAAAATTATACAATCGGGTGGACCACCTTTAGGAGGAAAATGAAAAAGAAAAACAGTATGTATGAACTCCCAAAACTTTTGGAGGGCTTATTCTGTTAATATACAAACAGTGAGATATAAGTGGACAAATTATATTCGTAATTTAGAGGCTCCACACAGATATCAATTTTATAGCAAAGAAAAAAAAACCTCTCCAACCTCACAACGGAATAATAATACACAAAAAATGTTTTGTGATTTTCATGTGGATTTTGTTTACTAACTGGAGACCAAAGACCCCAAAAAAAAAATCATTTTGAAGATTTGGAATCCAAGAGGACGAACAATATTTCAAGAAATCTATTAACTTTTTTTTTCCAGTTCTACAACGTTTTAAATTTTCCAAAAAAAAAATTATATGAATTTTTATCAATCCAATCATAATTCATTCTATAATTCGTAAGTAATTACGATTAAAGGCTATATGAGGCTATCAGAGCAAGAGTGGACTAACCCACATGTCGAAATCGTGAGTTTTTTTGTGTTTGTATCACTAATGCGAGTGAGTTTTTAGATAAATATGTTTGGATGCACAGAAGAACATTTCAACATTGAGTAATAAAGTCCACAGAATGTTTTTTTTTCCAAAAATTTACAGTCAATAATAGTACAAAAGTGGAAAAGCTTCAAAACCTCGATTATGTGGCTTGGTCCACTTTTGCTCTTAACGCCTCATATAACAGATATGTTACACTAGAATTTGGACCCGGCTACGCCCGGCTAAAAGCGTGAGCAGAACAAAATCTAAGAAAACAAAATTCAATTGACAATAAATTAGATAGAATAAGTTGTCCGTGCTTTTCTTTAAAAGATTCGGATTTTCTTTACCCCCTCCCCTTACTCCCCCACCTCTCGGGCTACTTTTTAATGGGTCTATGTTGGGGCTGGACCCCCGACGAATATCTATGCCAAATTTCAGGTCAATCGGTTCAGTAGCTTCCCCGCGAAAGAGTGACATAGAGGAAGAACTAAGTTTCGAAATCACTTTACCCCCTCCCCTTACTCCCCCCACTCCTCGCCATACTTTTCCGTATGCCTATGTTGGAACCAGAACTACCACAGACACTCATGCCAAATTTCAAGTCAATCGGTTCAGCCGTTTTTGTGTGAAAGAGGAACAGACAGACAGTGGGAGCTCTGAGGTAATGTGATGGCTGTATCAAATCCCATACAGAAAAACGTCAGAAACGCGTGGCGGGGGAGGACCCAAACAAACAAAAATTACCCCTAACTCTAACGCATTCAAGTTTTCTGTAGTTTCAGAATTAGAGCGAAGCCTGAAAGTGTCATTATTTACTAAATTTTGGCCGTTTTCTTTTAAAAAAAAACACCTTTTTAAATGCTGTTTGTATTTAAAATCCAATTTAGATTTACTAATTGTGATTGAATAAAAATTCTTCAATACATCTTTATTATCCACACAAAAATAATTGAAATTTCGAACAACTTTCTACGCATTGTTGAAAACACAAGCTTTAAAACAATGCTTAAAAATTTATTTAACTCAAAGTTATGCAAAGTAAAAATCACCTTTTCTTACAGAGATTTACAGATTTTAAATGCGTAGAAATATTTTCTTTAATCATAAAATTTCCCATTGGCCATGACCATGAAATTCGAAAATATTTATCCCTGCTATCAAATTTTACACAATTTTGTTATAAAATGTAATCGTTTGAAGTTTTGAAATCCTTTTAATGAAAATTGGTAATTGAAAGGTTAAAAAAAATGTTAAATAATTTTATAAAACTTTACACAAAGATAATTTCTTGAATACTTCATGATAAAGAAAGAAACAGATTCTTTTGTGCTGGAGTTCGTTTTATGAAGAGTTCATTAGAAAATTTTCCGACTTAAGAATTTCAATTCTCAAAAGTTTCTTATTTCGCGTAGAAATCATTTATTTATTTATTTTTTTGCATTATAATTCTGTTAAGTGAATTTATTCAAATTTGCAGCCATTATCGTAGAAAAGAGCGGTCAAAGCTTGGAAATTTTTTGGAAGAATGTTCCAAATATGCGAATTTTCTTCTAAAATCGCATAAAAACTGGGAAAACTTCAAAGGAATTCATCAAGCCATCTTATTTTTAAGTAGCAGTTACCCGGGGTAAGGTAACATATGTCTTATAAGAGGACTATGTGGATTAGCACGGATGTGCGATTAAAATTCCGGAATATGAATTTGTATTTGGAAAAAATTAAAGTAACATTCCTTTTCTAACCTGCTAGTAAAGATTTTAATTTTTTTTAAATGTAAATAACTAATATATAAAAATGAGTTGGTGTCTGTCTGTCTGTCTGTCTGTCTGTCTGTATGTCTGTCTGTATGTCTGTCTGTATGTCTGTCTGTCTGTCTGTCTGTCTGTTCCTCTTTCACGCAAAAACGGCTGAACCGATTGACTTGAAATTTGGCATGAGTGTCTGTGGTAGTTCTGGTTCCAACATAGGCATACGGAAAAGTAGCGCGAGGGGTGGGGGGAGTAAGGGGAGGGGGTATAGTGATCTCGAAACTTAGTTTTCCCTCTATGTTACTCTTTCGAGGGGAAACTACTGAACCGATTGGCCCGAAATTTGACATAGATGTTCGTCGGGGGTCCAGCCCCAACATAGACCCATTAAAAAGTAGCCCGATAGGTGGGGGAGTAAGGGGAGGGGGTAAAGTCATCTCGAAACTTAGTTTTTGCGCTATGTTATTCTTTCGCGGGGAAACTACTGAACCGATTGGCCTGCAATTTGGCATAGATGTTCGTCGGATGTCCAGCCCCAACATAGACCCATTAAGAAGTAGCCCAAAAGTTGGGGGGAGTAAGCGAAGGGGGGTAAAGTAATACCGAATGCAAGTGCTGGAATTTTTTGTTAGTTTGTTAATCATTTTCCGAAGAGAAAAAACTAACGAATAGCATGCAAGCTACCTAATTTTTAACCAACTGAATTTAATTTTCCTACGTTTTTTTTCTGTTCACGCTTTTAGCCGGGCGAAACCGGGTCCAAATTCTAGTCTAAAATAAAAAAAAGGCACACAGAAAGAATTTTCTAGTAAATTGTGATTTCACTTTCAAGTTTTCTGATTTTTATTATTGAATTTATTGTCAATTCAAAAAAAAAATGCGATTATTCACTGATAAAAGAGAATAAAAACCAATCTGAATCCACCCTATCGAAACTAATTTTTTTTTCTGCTCCTTGATTTACAGGAACACCTTAGGCCCCCAAAAAGCAGAGTTTACACAAATATCATTAAAATTGTAGAAACGGTTTGAACCTGTATTTGTGAGGATTTATTTTTAGTAACGATCATTAGTAAATGAAAGGAATTTGGCGGACTGTTTCAAGATATTTTTAGATTTTTTGTTTATAACTGAGAAAATATGTTGTTTAAAATGCGCGTTGTTTAAATTGCGCCAATAATATGCCAGAAATTTATATACAAAAGATCGTTCGGTTGGTCGTTTGCGAGGGGTTAACGGTCACCAGGAGAGTGATAAAAACACTACGAAGGTGATATACTCGTGAATACCGAAATAGAACGAAATAAATGGCAAACAAATCGCTTTCTTTACGATCAAGGGAAAAAAAGCTTCAGGCTACAGAACGACTAGAATGTTTAGTGACTCAGCAATAAGGGAGGGGATCGGTTCAGGAATGACAGGGAAATTTCATTTGTAAAATTTTCATTTTGTTTTCTTCACATCAATGTCGAATTTTCTTTGTGAGTGAAACGAATCTCTTCTGTGCTGATCTTTCTTAATTGGGAATAAAGAAAACTCGAGCAAGTTCAAATCAATTGAGCTTAACTGATAGAAAATCATTAGGAATTTAATAAAATCATCATTCCGAATGCTTTAGTAGAATGTAATCTGGAAAATTTATAAATAGATGAACCGTATAACCTTGAGAGATGAGTAATAGCTTCAACTTGTTTTAGATTTTTTTTTTTCACTTTTTATTATGTGGTTTTTTCTCACTCGATGTTAAAATGTCTGCTGATTTGTTTCTGCCTACGTTTTATAATAGTTATCAAGCGGACCTTTTTTTAAATGCTGAGGTTTGCCCCACTATGTGGGAAGCTCAACTACCCTCAGTATACTTTCTAAACTTATTTTACTTTATAATTACGAAATTAATACTTTTATATTGTACAATAATTATTGCCTATTAGGTATCTATTTATTATTAGGTAGGTATCAATAATAAAATAATTTAATAATTTGTGCATAACTTTTGTTCTACTTTTATCCGGTTCTTACACTCAGAAAAATGTCCAGGTCAACTTTTTGTCAAGTTAACTCTGACCTTACAGAGGTGTCTGTAAGCCAGCTAGCGGTCAAAGTTAACCTATCTAAGGTCAACTCGTGCAGCTCCCAATGCCCTACTTCACCTGCTGGTGGCTTGATTTCAGAATTTCTCCGACCACAGGTCAACTCAGTTTTACTTGCCCACATGCAGGCGAACGCGCGCCTGCCCGAGGCCAATTACGCCGTATGTAGGTCGTCGAGTTAGACTCCATTTTTGTGAGTGTATATTATGAGATTTTTTATGTAGCCTTACGTTTGTTTTTAATCTGCCATGTGTTATTTTGTGCATCAAGCCCATAGCATCTTTTCATTTTCATGGCATTTTAATTGGAAATATGAAGTTTCGAATGATTACACATTTTGTAACTCTTAAATCGACACCTAATTCGTGAGAATATTTTTTGACATGCATAGCAGTAGTTATTATAAAAATACTTAATGCCAATCACATTTGATGTTTCACGTATACTCATACAAAGTAACACTTTTCTAGGTGTGGAATAACAAAGTGTTACATTTGGATTCCAGTGTTAAATCAAGGAGACTTTTAAGTGTAATTTTAAATTAACACCTTAGGTGTTAAACACTTTAAGTGGTAAATGTTTATGATATATCATAAAGTATATTAGATTTCGAACCAATCATCGGTCACAAAAATGAACTACTCCAGGGTGTTAGGAATGACAATAGATTTTGATTTCCGCATGTCCGTCTGTCTGTCCGTGAACAAAAAGTGTTTTCCTTTCAAACTTGTCAGGCAAACGCCTGGAAAGTCTCAATCCAAAAAGCTTTTAAAAAAGAGTCTAACACTTCAATCATACTAATATATAAAAATGAGTTGGTGTCTGTCTGTTCCTCTTTCACGCAAAAACGGCTGAACCGATTGACTTGAAATTTGGCATGAGTGTCTGTGGTAGTTCTGGTTCCAACATAGACATACGGAAAAGTAGCGCAAGGGGTGGGGGGAGTAAGGGGAGGGGGTAAAGTGATTTCGAAACTTAGTTTTTACGCTATGTTACTCTTTCGCGGGGAAACTAGTGAACCGATTGGCCTGAAATTTGGCATAGCTGTTCGTCGGGGGTCCAGCCCTAACATAGGTCCATTAAAAAGTAGCGCGAGGGGTGGCGGGAGTAAGGGGAGGGGGTAAAGTGATTTCGAAACTTAATTTTTGCGCTATGTTATTCTTTCGCGGGGAAACTACTGAACCGATTGGCCTGAAATTTGGCATAGATGTTCATCGGGGGTCCAGCCCCAACATAGACCCATTAAAAAGTAGCCCGAGAGGTGGGGGGAGTAAGAGGAGGGGGTAAAATAATCTCGAAACTTAGCTCTTCCTCTATGTTACCCTTTCGCGGGGAAACTACCGAGCCGATTGGCCTGAAGTTTAGCTCCAACATAGACCATAAAAAAAATAATAATTTGAAAAAACTTAACCCGGCAACGACGTGTATGCAAGCTAGTGTGTTATAATTTTTAACACTTTTCAAAAGCATTACATTAAAGTAATATTTAGAAGTGTTACAATAAATATTACCACTTTTTTAGATTGGAAGGAACTTGACTCTGTAAAGAACTAGTGTTCCAAGCATGCAAGATTTTGTCCTTTTTTCTAACCTTGCAAATTAGAAATAAAAAATCTAAGGGGACTGCCCATAAAATACATCACGCTAACTTCAGAAGCACTACCGTGTTTAAAAAAAATCTTTTTCTTTATATCCAGTTCGAGTTCAAACATGACTTTTTTTTAAATTTTGCAAGCCAATGTCTATTGGAAAATGAGAATCAAACTTTCCTTGCTATCCAATGAAGAGTATTTTTAAAAAGAGTGAGCAAAGAGTCCTTAACTAGTTCTGAGTATGAAAATTCGAGAAGTAAAGCGTGTAAAGCTTTTGTGAAAAAAATACGAAGAAAAGTTCTCGGAAAAATTCCTCGAAAGTTAATCGAAACGAGAGACACTTTCTCCTGAAAAATTGAAATATATATAAGCGCGAGAAAGGCACGTACACCGCATAAGTTCACAAATACTATTCCAAAATTGCCTCGCTATGGTAATGTGAGGACGATATCCGAATGGCAGCATTGCGGAGGGGCGTATTTCTCGATGAAGTTTTAGTAAAGACCTTGAGAACGAATCCATCACCCCAAAACACCATCCCCTAGCATGTAAATGGAAAAACAAAACATGCACGCGGCATGCTAAAAATATCACCAAATCGATGAACGGGGATTTCTTGGTATTTTTTTTTTGTTTTTTTTTTTTATTATTTTTTTTTTACGTAAAACAACACGAGCCCCAAAAAGCACACTGGAGGGAAACAGAGTGAAACGCGTAAGTGGAAAATCCTCAGCAGCAGCAATGATGGAGAAGAAAAATTTGTAAATATGTTAAATTGACTAAAGGTTTTGAAACGATAAGGACAAAGTGAAAGGTTAACTTTCTCTTTGCGTCTTTGGCTTATTCATTTTAACTGGCTTTGTGGTAAAAAGTGGTTTTATGTGGCCATGAAAATTTCTAAAAAAAAGTAAATGTCAGAGTACGAAAATTTTCTAAATTTTAAACGTATTATAGATATTCAACTTTTTTTGAAATGGTAATATTCTTCACAGGAAATTCAATTTATGTTTTATTTAAAAAGAAAGAAAATAAATTATGTCGACGCCTCCGTGCGTATCTCTCTTGAGCTGTCAAAACTGTTCTAACGTTTTTCTAAGCACCATAAAACATTAATGTAGGGAAGGATTTTAGTTATTTTTTGGTGACTTTGGAAGAAAATTGTTCAATCTGCAATTGCAAATTCTTAAGATCTCAAAAAAATTAACAAATTCAGTTTTTGGTGAATTAAAAGTTCAACATTGAAGAATGTAGTAAGTCAAGTTACGATAGTCTTGCACGGAGTCGTCGATGTAATCAGTTATTGAAAATTCCTTACCGTGCGAAACGATCCTTCCTTCTGTGGGGCTGCTGGCCATCCTGTGCGCTCATGAGGACTCCAGAAGTACCCCTGAAAATCCAAAAACAAAAATTTTAATTACATTGCGATAAACTTGAATCTGATAATTAGAGATGGCAACGATTAGTCGTTAGCTACAAATGAGGCGTTAAAAGCTAGAGTGGACCAAGCCACATAATCGAGTTTTTGAAGCTTTTCCACTTTTGTACTATTATTGACTGTAAATTTTTGGAAAAAAAAAACATTCTGTGGACTTTATTACTCAATGTTGAAATGTTCTTTTGTGCATCCAAACATTTTTATCTAAAAACTCACTCGCAATAGTGATTCAAACACAAAAAAATTCACGATTTCGACATGTGGGTTGGTCCACTCTAGCTTTTAACGCCTCAAATAATCGAATATTTTCTTTCGAATAACCATATACAGTTCTTTTACGGAATTCTTTACATAGCGAATTTTTTGCCGAAACTTTGACTTACCGATTGAAACCGTTTTTATTTGATAGGTACAGTGACTAAGTTTAAATGCATTGGACCTTAAATTATTTCCAAATCGTGGACTTTTTCAAGTTTATACCATTTTTACTCGATTAATCAAAGTTTGTTTGAGTTACTGTGCTTTCGGGCAGAAATCTGGGGCCTTATTCTAGAACTCGTACCGAGTCAAATCTCTACCGAGTGGTACAAAAAGCGATTCTTGAACTCGGAAACGAGCGATCTCTCTCAAAAGATAGTTTCAGATTCATGTTGACCTCACTCGGCAGGCTAAACGTCACCGAGTATTTACTCGCAAGAAATCGCGTTCAAGAATCGCTTTTTGTTGCACTCGATAGAGATTTGACTCGGTACGAGTTCTAGAATAAGGCCCCTGAACTTGTTGAGGTCCGAAAGCTTGGCCAGAAGCCTGCCAAACCTCGGCTTATCGAGGGTTTCTTTCAAATTATCGAGGAAAAATAACATGGAGTCAGATAGGGAAGTTGAAGGGGTTTGAAAAATCTTCGAGTTATCAAGGTTCGCCTGTTTTTTGAAATAACGTATGGATATTTCTCGAGTTTTTATTTCATAATTATTCGCAACATCGCTTAAGGAATCGAATTGAGATAAATAAATGTCAACACTAGTGCTATATTTACTCATCCTCATCATCGCTGACATCCCCAGTAATGGGAAAATACGATCAACTCTGTGGCGTCAAAAAGTGAATTCACCTCCGTCTATCGTCAAAAAAAAAATCTCGTTTTCATTCATTCAAAATCGTCTCGAAGTTATTGAGCGGGAAAACTTTAGCTTTGGGGAAAATATGATGGGAAAGGCGATTTAAAAATGAAAATTCATCAGAAGTATTGGAAACACCGCATAAGAATACATTTTCAAGTTGATCTGATGACAATATAATTCAAAACCCATCGAGTCCGGGGTTTCTGTGACCAAATCCAAAGGATGAATCTGTTCTCTTATTTATAGTTATACGGCGTCATTAATTTGTTCATGGGACACTTGCAAAATACTTTTTTTGTTGTCTAAATCCACAAAAATAAAACCTTTAGGCTTGATCTTGATGGTTCAGTATTTGCAAAATAATCATGCAATGATTTGTTGATATTTCTTTTATAGAGAGTGACGCACAATTTGACGCCAATTTTTACGAAAAATTTTGTCTTTGGATAAGAATAAAACATTAAAGGTGGGAAGATTTGATCTTTTTAATCATTTAGGTTTCAATTTCTTTACAAAGGATGATTCTCAATATGAGTGTCTATTAGAAATTCGAAGAAAAAATCGTTCCAGACAAAATTTTAGTATTTTCGACGTGGCTATTCAATTTCGTTAATAGAAAAAGAACCGTAAAATTTCAACACTGACAGTCGAAAAAATGATTTTACTGATTGCGTCAAAAAGAGATTTTTTTTATATGTTTATAATAGAAGTCTACCAGACATTAGACGTCACGAAAATGCGTCGCTGAATAGGAAAACTTTCTTGATTCATCCAAATTATCATGCAAATGAAAATAAATTCAAGGATTTAAATAAATCTGTGATCTTTATCATATTTTCATGATTGTGTTTTTTAATAGCATATTTTTTTCCATTGAAAATCAATTAAGATCAAAACAGCTACAATCTGTATTACATTTTAGTAATTCGTGAGAAATTTCCACAGGTGGGTGGGCAACTATATATTATTCAATTGGACTAAGACCGATTTTCATCAAGTATGACAAGATCATAACATTTCATTAATTAAAAAATAAACTCTAATAATGCGAACATCAATTCTTTAAGTGCGGTTATCTTTATATATAAAATCGTTTAACCTGACGCCCAGCCCAAACCTCTGAAGATAGAGACTTGAAACTTTCACAGTATGTCCCAACCATTGCGTAGGCGCTCACTAAGGCGGGGTTTTCCGCAATTTCTCCCCTAAGGGGGTGAACGGGGGGCAAAGGGGGTTTAGGTATTTTTAAACCGTGATTTTCGCCATTAATCCTGCTCAATAGGAGGCTGAAAAGTTTCACTCGGGGGTTTTCGGGGTCGCTGATCACGAATCCGGTGTTAGATTTTCAAAATTCAAAACGGAAGGTCCTGTAAGGATAACGCAAATATCCTTTTTCCAACTTTTTCCGGGAAAAAATGGCATTAGGGGGTTTTCGGGATCACTGATCACGAATCCGGTGTTAGATTTTCAAAATTCAAAACGGAAAGTCCTGTAAGGATAACGCAAATATCCTTTTTCCTATTTTTGTCCGGGAAAAATGGCATTAGGGGGTTTTCGGGGTCGCTGATCACGAATCCGGTGTTAGATTTTCAAAATTCAAAGCGGAATGTCCTGTAAGGATAACGCAAATATCCTTCTTCCCATTTTTTCCGGGAAAAAATGGCATTAGGGGGTTTTCGGGCTCGCTGATCACGAATCCGCGAAGCGGTTCGGGGCGCAGCCCCTAGACTACAATATTTACATTGAAAATTAGTTGTCATAACAACCACGGCTAAAGGCGAACAATGGAAATGATCTGAATATTTGTTTTAGATATTTTGTGCCTGATTTTTCAAAATCTGTGTATATTTTTCCTTCTAAAAAGCAAATTTGAATTCTATCATACTTCAATTTTGAATTCTAACATTGGCAGTAGTATTTTTTCTATAGTTTTCAGCAGTTCTTTGCACATAAAGTTATTGAAAATAGTAACCAATACTTTTTTTAGTCAATAAAATGATTAGTGCTTAAGATTTTAACAGAAAAGTGTAACGTTTTTTGTAAACAGGTGCTTACTTCAATTGTTTAGTTCAAGTCACCGGAGGTGAGAGGAATATTCATAGTAATTCACTCATAAAAAATGGAACTAAAAATAAATTGATTTAAAATATCTTAGGAACTGTTTTAATAGTTCTAACAAATTGTTCGCCCACTAACAATACTTAATCATTTACATTTGTATTTAATCGCAAAATTTCTTTCGATTATGGCTAAGAAAAACACTTGCAGTTTAGATACCGACTTGGCATAATTTGTTTATTTGAAAAGTGGTTTCCAATACTTCTGATGAATTTTTTATTATTAATCGATTCCAATTTGTAAAAGGTTCTGTACAATTGAATTGTTAAACTGTTTAGAGTGAAAAACCGCGCAAAACGAAATCTAATTGGGATTCGTAAAACGCAATTAAACAATCTTAAGCTTGAGAGAAAAAAATGGAGATGATTGGAATTCGTACTTGTTGCCCTAATCTTCCAGAAACACATCTCGGGGTTTTCGATCGGGATTTGAGTTTGCCACAAAATACCTGCTGCAAATAGTAAACAAATCAAGAAATAAAATGGAAAAAACAGTGACAAAAGCGCTAACCTGATAGAATTTTGTTTATAATTAGAAACGGCTCGATGACTTGTCAATCACACACAAACACACTGAGTCACCTGAACTTTGTACAAGTTCCTGTCTCGCCTTCCCCCTCGCACGAAAACACACACACACGACTCCACTTGGTATCGTGGGGCTCTGTCAGTGGAGTCTCACGCAAAACGCGCTTTTGGCTTCTCGACTTCTAGCCCAATCCCACTTGTTTCTGGTAGCAACTAGTTTTACACTTTCCACACACTTCAGTCTCTCCCGTCAGAGTAACTTTATTTTTCCAGCTTTTTCGGAGGGAAATATCGTAGAATCACCGCCACAGTTTACAAAGCGCAAGAGATATCGTTCCTCTTGAATTTCACACCGAATCAAGCTGCTTTCCTTTGTTTTTTTTTTGTGAAAATTCCTCTTATCTTGTTTGTATTTATTTATTTTTATGACGACTTCGTCCCTGCCTTTCCGCGTAACAGCAACTTCCAACCACTTCTTGAGCACATACGCTGAAATCAGAACTAAAAAAGAATCGCTACCAATTCTTTTCTTCTCCACGACGAACCACCAAATCTAATTCATCTTACCACGACACAAAACAGGATCAACTGGGCTCTTATATTTATTTATTGGTCGACAGATTTTTTATTGTCGCCCACTAAAAGAATAATTACAAAATAATTAATCCGCAATTTGATTCAATTCCGCGAGTGTAGTCAGCAGAACGTCAGCCGCTAATTCAGCAATGACTGAACAAAACTGACACTTCGCAAGAAGGTTTTTTTTGACGTTTGTCAATGTCAGAAATTACCCCTCGAAAAACTTTCTTTTGGTTTTTGATCGAGTTTGTGCTCTGAAACATTTGATTTTTTTCGATTTTTCGTACAGAAATTATTCAAATTAAAACATTGAAATTGCGGAAGTATACCTAGTGTGTGTAAAGTAAATTAAATATATGTTTGACAAAGCCAAATGAAAGAGGGTTCGTGTACTCACTGTCATTGAAACTAACTTCCAACATCGAGTTTTGGTTAAAATAGAGGTTTTGTGGGTTTGCCAATTTCTCGAGAAGAATATAAATTAGAATAGTTGAAGCATACCCCGAAATTGTGAAAAGTTGCTGCTGCAATGGAGGAAGGAGCAATGGAGGAAGGGGAGTCGAATAGTTCACCAATTACAGGTAAAAATGTCATCAACACCAACATTTCTCTGGAACTCCGACTCAAATTATTGTAGTCGATCATCAAGAAGGCCAAGGTGTCGCGGACTTGAAAAAGGAGCACCTCAAAATGCAGGAGGAATTCAACGTCCAGCGGGCGAAAATGAGGGAACTTTTCATGCATAAAGAAGCCGAATGCAAGAAATACATGGCAGAAATCGATAGCGTTAAGAAGGAATTGGATGAGGTCAAGAGTCAACTGGTTGTTGCTCAGTACAAGACCGAAAACGAGATGCGGCACCAGGAGCGGAGGGCACAAGAAGAAATCGCCTCGCTGCAGCAATTGGTACAAGGTATATAAAGAAGTTCCCCGAAGTTGGGGGAGTCCAAGTGAAATCCGCAACTCTTTGTGTGTCTGTTTTTGATTTTCAGATACCATTGAGGAGTCATCAATTTGCAAGGTCGAGCTGCAAAAGTTCCACGACGAAGGCGAGAAATTGAAGCAGGAAAACCGGGATCTCAGGGAGTTGCTGACACATCAGGTAACTGCTATTATACTAATATGCAGATTCATTGCGGTCCAAAGCTAATAATAATGTTTTCCTTTTAGCAGCAGGACACACCTAGCCTAGCGCCCGTTTTAAGTCATGTGAAGAAGACATTGGCAAGAAAGCTCGGCGCTGATTCCAGTGGCAACGACAGCTTAGACGATTCAATGCGGAAGGTAAACAAATATGTACGTAATCAGAAAAAAGAAATGAGTATTCGTGAGTGAAAATCGATTATAAAAACAGATATTTTTTAAACAACCGTACGAATTATTAGCTGATTGCATTAGTTAGAACTATTATTATTTGATTTGCTCTTTTTCAAGGGTTGTAGCTCATTCTTTCCTAGTGGATTTCAATTTATAGCTTTTTCATATTTCTGCATGACGCATGGAATTGGTTGAGTATAGTAGACCTTTTCTTTCTTGTAGGTAGAATCACATTTTTTTTGTGATCATTTTTTGGTTCTCTTAAATTGTATTCCGAAGAACATAACTTCTAAATTAAATTTTTGCTAAAAAAAACATTACAGGAATTATCCTACCATTCTAAGAAGCGATTTTTTTCTTAATATAGAATCCCTCGCAAAAGTCTCATTTACTAATAATTATTAAGTATAACTTTTTCTAACATAAAACAGAGATTATTGAGTTTGAAAAATACTTCTTGCGATTGCGATTCCTTTAATTTCATTTAATTGTTTCGTTGACATTTTAATTATAAATAAAAACCCAATTGGTTTAAGTAGAAGTAGAACACCTTAATGGAAACTTATTCCCAATGGTGATGCGATGGACTTTGCAAAAAAAAAATTATCATTTTACACTGGTTTAAGGTTTGAGATTATTAATTTGTGTAAATGGGTGTAACACTGCATGCGAATTAAGTGATTTTATGTGCACATTTGACCGTTTGTAAAATTAAAATCTCGTTGGGTTTTTTCAAATTTAATTCTTCCGAAGGCTCAAGAAGATGCTGAAGTTTTACGTTCCTTAGTCGTTCCACTCGAAGAAGAAATTAAGGCATTGAAGGAGAAACTTCGAACAGCAGACGAGGAATTGCAAGGATATCGTGTAAGATCAAAAGTATTGAGTTCTGCAAATTACATTTCACCATAACTAATTCTAAATAAAAATTTCAGTGTATCAAGGCCAGCAGTTTGTCGACTGAACAGCAGGTGTTAAACAATAGCCTCACTCCAATACAAGAAAGGCAACCTACGAAAACCGATCAAAGTCCAACCGCCACTGTCAGCAAATCGACATCGATGGACAGCGTAGATTGCAAAATGTGCAGAAGCTACGATCAACAACTGGTACAGGTGCAAAAATCTCTCAACGCAGAGAGGGAGAAAAACGAACAGATACAGAAATCCTATGCAGACGCCCGGGAAGAATTGGACAAGGAGGCCGCTCTGCGTCGAGATCTGGAAGAGCAATGGCAGGAGAAGCGCGAAGCTCACAAGGAACAAGTCCAGTCGTTAACGGAACAAGTCAAGCGAAACGAAAAGGAACTGATCAACGTCCAACATAATTTTATAGTCACTAGAGACGAGCTCAGCAAACATTTGCAGCGGTTAGTTGGCGATCGACAGAACATCAATAAGCACTTAGAAACTCTACAAAACGACAACGATTTCCTTGCCGGGAGATACTTACTTACGTCCGAAGAACTGCAGAATAAACCAATCAATCTACCAAATAATGTCGAAGAGCTACATTTGATGTTGCTGAAGCAACGCGATGAATTGATTCTAGCTCGCGTCGGATACGAGTATGAGTCTCGTAAATGTCAAAGTTTCGTTGATGAGACGCAAGTGCTTCGCGATCAGTTGGAAAGTGTCATGAACGAACGACAAGCGTACGAGAAAAGCGTCCAGACTCGAATTCGGTCATTAGAGTGAGTATCTGAATATTCGTGTGGATTTGCATGGTTGATTACTTTGAATTCATTTTAGGGAACGATTGAAGGACTTTCTGGTTCAACAACATGACACCGAAACCCGACGACAGGACTTTGAACGCATGAAGGCTGAGCTGGATAAACAGATATCTGATTTTCGAGTGCAGTCTATTGAATTACGTGATACCAATGTAAAGGGATATTACCCTTAAATAATATTTTCACTAAAAAAAAATCTCAATCTTAGGAAAAACTTGATAAGGCCAATATGGAGCTGAGAAATAGGCTAAAAACGATGCAGGATGAATTATCTACTAGTGAACATGTACAAAAAGATTTCGTTAAATTATCTCAATCGCTGCAAGTAAGCCAATCTATGATTGTTTGACTTGAGAAACTTATCGTTTAATTATTCCATTCCATTGTTTCCTAATTTCAGATAGAACTCGAAAGAATCCGCCAGGCAGATACCCAAGTTCGTTGGCAAGATGACGACGACGTTGGGAATTGTAAGAATTGCAATGCTTTATTCACTGTGACATGTCGGAAACACCATTGTCGGCATTGCGGCATTATTTACTGTGAGAAATGCTTAACGAAAACGGTGCCATCTGGACCTCGTAATAAACCAGCTCGTGTCTGTGATATTTGCCACACTCTATTAATTCCTAATACGGCGCCGTATTTTAGTCAAGCACCCCCACAATCGCCAACCTAAGAACGAACGTTGGATGCTAAGCGGGGTCACGATGCAAACTTTAATATTAATAATAATAACAAAGATTAAAATAATAAAAAAAAAACAATAGACAAACAAGATTTCATTAATTTATCGTCATAAGTAAAGATAGACATCGCTTCTTGTTATATAAATTATTTAAGAATATTACAAAATTAAAAAACAATAAATGAATTTTTTTATTAGTATTCAAATGGAGATATTTTTGTGGCTTTAATCGAGATGTAATTTATTCGAGCTGTAATTTGAAAGAGGAAGAAGAAAATTTATATATATTTAAAAAGAAATTGGGATTTATATGGTTGTTAATTTATTATTTGAGTTGTGCGAAAATTTCATTACTTTTTGCTCTTGAATTTTTTTTTTTTTAAATAAATTTTTAATCGAAAATATGTGAAAAGATTTTTTTTTATATTACGTTAATGCAAACATTAAATTTTGAAAGTAATGTCTTTTTTTTAAAACTGGGTTGTTAATTTTTGTCATAACCGCAAGGAAATGATCAAAAAACAAAAAAAAAATCAATAAATTTTATTAGTCCAAATGGATTTTTGTGTGATTTACTCTTCTCCATGCGATTTGTTTTCGGATTACTCGAAATAACAAAATATTTTCTCAAGATATATTTACTAACGTGTGGGAATAATGTTACAAAAGTCTGCAAAACATTTATTGTCATGGTTGAAAAAGTTCTTTCTCAAAGGGTTTTGAGTGTCTTTTGAAGATTTTAATTGTTTTATGTTGCAAGATAACAATCGCTTTGAATAACACTTCTTTTCGAAGAAATACATATTCTGATTGTACTTGAAAAGAAATCGAATCGTGTCTCCCAAGTTCAGTTCTTTGCTACTCAATGAAACCAGTTTCTCGAAAGCTCCAACGAAACTGGTCCCGGATAAACACTGACGTAGAACTCAGCCGAGTGCCCTACAAACTCTCCATTGATCCGCTTCCAACAATGATTCGACTTCAACAAAAATATGATCGCAGTATCCGCGTCTGCTGCCGTTTTTTTTTAAATTATTGTGCCTACCTGGAGTATCTGCTGAGCTGAGCAATCAATTATCGTGTTTTCGAACTGGGTCAATATTGCTGCAGCCTCTCAAAGATCATATGCCTAAAACACTGAAGAAAGAGTCAGTGACCGTCCAGACGAGTTTAAATTCTGGCGATCTTCGCAGTCGCTTTCTTTCAATTTTAACAGTAATTGCGCAGCGACACCCATGACAAATGGGAGATTTGTATGGTAAAAAAGAAAACCAATTGAAACTATTTACATTTAGGTACGATTAAATAAAATTGAAAGTGCATCCAATCGTTCATATAAGATGTTTGGAAATATTATCTTCATCATACTAATATATAAAAATGAGTTGGTGTCTGTCTGTCTGTCTGTTCCTCTTTCACGCAAAAACGGCTGAACCGATTGACTTGAAATTTGGCATGAGTGTCTGTGGTAGTTCTGGTTCCAACATAGACATACGGAAAAGTAGCGCGAGGGGTGGGGGAGTAAGGGGTGGGGGAGTAAGGGGTGGGGGAGTAAGGGGAGGGGGTAAAGTGATTTCGAAACTTAGTTTTTGCGCTAAGTTACTCTTTCGCGGGGAAACTACTGAACCGATTGGCCTGAAATTTGGCATAGATGTTCGCCGGGGTCCAGCCCCAACATAGATCCATTAAAAAGTAGGCCAAGCGGTGGGGGAGTAAGGGGAGGGGGTAAAGTGATCTCGAAACTTAGCTCTTCCTCTATGTTACCCTTTCGCGGGGAAACTACCTAGCGGATTGGCCTGAAGTTTAGCTCCAACATAGACCATCAAAAAAAAAATTTGAAAAAAGCTAACCCGGCAACAACGGATATGCAAGCTAGTTTAAATAATAAAAATTTAAAATTTTTTAGATTTATTTAATTTAAAATGAATTTATTGAAAATCAAATAATTAACCTGTTGCTACAGGTGTTGGTATACATACACCATAGATATATTCATCAAACAATTAGCAAATAAGTAGACATGCAGTCGGCAAATGTATCGCAGTGTAACATTATCTCACACTAGGAGAAAAAAGCCGATTAAAAAGATTTACTTGTTAAAAGGAAAAAAACGCTTTGGTTAGTGGCAAAAAACGTGCATCGCAGATATGATAATCATAGACAGTTTAAATTGATTCCACCGTCCAATGTGTCCATCAAGTATCCACAATTTTGTCCAGTGACAGAGTCTAGTAGTTTCCACAAGCGAATAGTGTATCGACAAGTTGTAACGATTTTCCATCTTTCTACTTACTGTAAAACATTTTCGATGAGTTGTGTTATGGTGAAGGTATCTTTTAGATGGTTTCCAACGGTCGCTGGTTAAAACGAATTCAGTCGCTATCAGAATATCGCTCCAATCACATCGAGTTTATTGAATACCCGTTTTCGGATGAAATTTTTATTAATTTGTTCGTAGATGATGATTTCCATCTCCTTTTATAATTAATACTGGTATTCATTAGAAATCGAAAGGCTACACGAATGAGATTAATTTAGAATCACAACTGAAAGGCGCGCCATAGCATTTAAAAAAACCTGCCAATGTTGAGTGAATCAAGCGTGCTAATTTATTATTCCACAAGGAAATCACTTTGGACCCAATTTAGTTTTAATGTTTCATGGAGAAGACTGTGTAATTCTTATTATTTTTTGTTGCCTTGCTGCTTTGTGTTGGTAGCATAACGAGTAATTTAAAATTAATTTGAATGCAGTATCTACCTTAATAGTGTAAAATTTCCAAGCCATTTTATTCAACGTTTTTGTAGTTTAGACTAAATAAATCCTGTAAGTGGCTTGGCTGCTTGGATAAAAATTCGCGGCGTGTGAGTGAAAACGATTAAATGATTTGAATGATATGATATGGACTTTTCATATGCAAATTAATCAGTTTTCGATTCAATTGTGTTGTATAGCATAATTAAATTCTTCTGTTGGTTTTTATTTTGATCAGTGCGAAAATTTTATAACGAAACTTTCTCTAGAGTGGCACTGAATTAAGTGCGGCTGTTTCCTATTTGGAAATCACTAGCAATTCTTTGTTAGATGAAGTTGCAAAAAAGTAGGTGAATTATTGTGAAATAGAAATATTAATTTACTGCTAGCGCTTAGTATTCTAATGCATGTATTTTTTTTTAAAGTTACATTAAGTGGTCCAAGGTTTAGTTTTTATTTTTACTCAAATAATTAGAATTAGCGGAAAAACTACAATTGTTTGCTTCAAATATAATTATGCTTATCCCAAATGAGGCGTCAAAAGCTAGAGTGGACCAAGCCACATAATCGAGTTTTTGAAGCTTTTCCACTTTTGTACTATTATTGACTGTAAATTTTTGGAAAAAAAAACATTCTGTGGACTTTATTACTCAATGTTGAAATGTTCTTTTGTGCATCCAAACATTTTTATCTAAAAACTCACTCGCAATAGTGATTCAAACACAAAAAAATTCACGATTTCGACATGTGGGTTGTTCCACTCTAGCTTTTAACGCCTCAAACAAAGTTTGTGTTTGGGTTTAAAATTTTGATTTATTTTTCTTTATTTGAAGATTGTTTGAAGAATATTTTTTGTTTATCATCATCATACTAATATATAAAAATGAGATGATGTCTGTCCGTCTGTCTGTTCCTTTTTCACACAAAAACGGCTGAACCGATTAACTTGAAATTTGGCATGAGTGTCTGTGGTAATTCTGGTTCCAACATAGGCATACGGAAAAGAATCGCGAGGGGTGGGGGGAGTAAGAGGAGGGGGTAAAGTGATTTCGAAACTTAGTTTTTGCGCTATGTTACTCTTTCGCGCGGGGAAACTACTGAACTGATTGGCCTGAAATTTGGCATAGATGTTTGTCGGTGGTACAGGGGGGAGTAAGAGGCTCCAACGTAGATCCATTAAAAAGTAGCACGAGGGGTGGGGGAGTAAAGGGAGAGGGTAAAGTGATCTCGAAACTTAGCTCTTCCTCTATGTTACCCTTTCGCGGGGAAACTACCGAGCCGATTGGCCTGAAGTTTAGCTCCAACATAGACCATAAAAAAAATAAAAATTTGAAAAAACTTAACCCGGCAACGACGGGTATGCAAGCTAGTTTTTAATAAATTCAATATTTTGAAAAGAGTTATAAAATACATCATAACATCTATTGATCCAAAAAAGGAACACTTAAAAGGCAGAAAATTTTAGGTTTGAGTTTTCCAATTAAATTGAGTTCTATTCCGTAGATTGCTATAAAAAATTCAATATTTTATGTTCATACATACGATTAAGTTCGATTGAAGTTTTATTCTACAATCGGTGAGGTTCGGGGTGTGGAAAATTGTCCAACTTGAATATTTAGTGTATAAAGTATAGTACAACCTATTGGTAAACAGATATAAGTAAAATACATTGATAACATATCTCTCAATTAGAATTTTTTCTGAATATGTATAAGTACAAAAATATGAATTAGATATGTGATTTGATATAGTCCTTGTATAATACGAAACTAATAATCGACATTCAATTTGTTTTTTAACTATATTGCTCCTAATAATGGCCGGCCACCAACAATCCCTTTACGGTTTTGAATAATTCAGGTCATTAGAAGATCGCACTTTTATTTCGTTTAAATTATTAAGTAGCAACAGGTATAACTACTCATAAGCCGGAAAACATACTTTTGATTGTCATGGTATAGTAGCATTGCGACAAAAAGGACATTATTTAGTCTTGCTTTAAACGCCAGCCACACCAATCGATGATTTCCACGACATATTCTGATTTTGGGTTTTTTTTCTGTTTTCACAGGAAAATCGTAAATTTCGTATCGTGTGATAGTTCAGGTGATGCATTTGAATAACTATTAAAAGGATTAAGTTGCAGTCGATTTGATGATTTCATAATGACGAACTGTATTAAAAGACGCATTCAAGTTTTCTGTGTTTTATTTAGTGCAGTTCTAGCATTTTTAACTTCAGCCGGTGCTAAACCTACGATCACATTTTCCTTATCCCAGTCATTTTCGTCGATTCCATCTTTATCATCATGGACACAACAATTTGTAGAGAAGAGGAACGTCAATCAAATGAAAAGTTACAGGTGAATGAAGTTGTTTTCAAATAGTCTAACGTTAAAAATATCATTTCTCGCATGTTTTTTTCAGTTATAGATTTTCTTTTGTTACCAATACGTGTTAAAATGTTTTACTCAATACAGTTATTTTCAAGGACATTTAATTTTTATGATTTTGATTTATTATTTTTAAAGCACATAGTGTTCTTTCAAGAAAATTTAACTACATTATTAGTCAATGAAACGAAAGTGTTCCGCATTTTCAAATGCCAAAAATTTACTTTTTTACTTGTTGTTACAAGAACAAAAAAGAAGTCCGTCCGTCCGTCTGTCCGTCCGTCTGTCTGTCCGTCCGTCTGTGGCACGGATTGCGGGCGCACGGATTGAGCTGCAGACTTGAAATTTTATGTAGATCCGTTTTTCGTAAAATGCGAGGCTAAGTTCGTTCATGGGCTGGACCATTAGGGGGGGTACCCCCCATACGAACGAAAACTTTTTTTATGAATATCTCAAAAACGGCACATTTTATCAAAAAAGTGCAAGAACAAAAGTTATTTAGAATATACATAAAAGTTATTTAGATTCTACATAAAACTCTCATACATCAAAATCCGATTGGAATAAATTTTAAAAAATCTTATTGAAAAGTTTGATTTCAAAGTGGAATTTTGGTACAACTTTTCGAATTTTGATACGAATATCACCATACGGGTCTCCAATTATTGCCAGATTGGCAATTATAGCTTTTGTTATGTTTTTGTATTATAATTAGCGGCAGATACCTAATTGTTAGTCGAATTAATTCGTTTTAAATTTAAATGTTCATTTTTTTTACAGTGGAAAACGTATCCGAAATGATACTTTGATTATGATTTACTACCACGATCAAACAATTGCTGTGACAGAGTTGGGACCTGAAAAATTGCTAGTTGGCTGCGAATTAATCGAAATTTAGTAAGTTTTTTTTAGATAAGTAAAATTTCACAAAACTTGTCGTCACACAAAAAATAAACTATAACAGACTGTTGAATGAAATATCTTTGATGTACGCTTGTGTTTCCGTTCGTAAACAAATTGTCCCTGTGAAGATGATTTGAAAATTGATATTGTAAACTTTTGGTGTAAAATCCCTGGTTATGTTATTTTATCGAAATAATTGCGTGCGAATTGCATTTTTCTTATCTTTGATTGATGCGATAAACTCATTTGATAAAATTAAATTGAATCCGATTGCGTTGTATGTATGAAAAAAAAAAACATAATGTGGTCCCTAGACGTACAATATATTGTACAATATTATTGACATGCCCCTAGACGATGCAATGTTATTGCAGAATAAATCATTTTACGTTTGATTCGTGAGCAGTCAACATGTCTCTAAATGACATTGAAGCTAGTTGTGTAGCCATTGGACTGGCTGTGAACTTCAAAAAGAAGTTTGAAAAAAAGCGCAGATGGTTGAAGGAGTGGTTAAAAAAAAGAATGACTTAAAAAAGCGAACCAAGGGATTTTCTTCGCCATAGTTAGGTGTACTCTCGTCGGTATTTCATACGATACTGAGCCAATATTGTGCAATATCGCCCTCAGACTATACAATAAAACCTTATTGTGCAATAAAAATCAAACCGATTTTGATTCCTTCAATATATTGCACAACCGTTCAATATTACCCCTAGACGGTCAATATATTGCACAATATTAGTTGCGTTTTTTTAATGTTCTAGAACACAGAACATTAAAAAAACGATGCAGAGTAAGTGGGAAATTTCATCGAGTTCGAATGGTAACTAACTTCACGTTGGTTACATCAGTAGGCCGTTATTGCTATATTTTCTTGATATAATCACGATTCGTTATCTTCCATGATTAAAACTATTTCGCTGTCGAACAGAACCAAAGAACTACAAACACAAAATCCTCAATTGAGAATAAAATGTCAGATTTATTATGTTGAAGTTAGCAGCATTTCATTACCGTACATTACCGTATAAAATTTCCCTTTGTTCCAAGCGCTGTTCGAGATGAAAAGGTGGTGCAGGATTTTGTATGGAAAGCTTGTTCTGAACTGCTTCAGAACATTAAAAAAACGCAACTATTGAAATATTGCACAATAATATTGCACGTCTAGGGGCCACTTTAATATACTTCGATTAAAATTTAAATTGATTGAAATCACGACAAAATATTTGCATTATTGGCATTATTACTTGTTGTTATAAACAAATAAGTTATGTCGCGTGAAAGTTTCTCATTTGTAACTCCAATTAATCAAACTTTGGCTTCAATATATTTTATTAAGTATGTCATACAAATGAAGAATAGGTAAATGATTACGAATGTATATTGCACAAAAGTGCGGCAGAAAAAATTGTTTGGTATTAGAATCACGTTTATAAAAATCACGGAACACAAACATAGTATCTTGCTTTTATGGATAAAAAAAGACTATTACAAATAAATATTATCTACTCTAAAAACTTATAGCAGATGAATTTCATCAAGTGATCTCAACTTTTATTGCAGTATCATTTACTAACAGGTATCTAAATCAGGGCAAAAAAAAAATGGTAAAACGTTTTATTACTTCAGCCATAGCTAGTTTGACTTTAAAACTTTTATAGATCAATTTAAATCGTGGAAATTCTATGTTAATTAAATTTATTCTTGTAATTGGCGAATTTTTTGATTATGTTTTGTGGTATGATTTCAACAGTGCGTATAAAAAACGCAAACATAAAATTTTTGTTTTATAGGGGAAAGAGTGATCAGATGTGGCGTCACGAAATTAGTGTCATCTGTTGCTTTGAAATGCGTAGAAATGAACAAAGGAATATCAATAATTGAGAAAGAATAAATTATAAACCCATTGCACATATGGCAACTATTTTTAGTTCTCAATAATCTGATTAAAGTTCCTATTTTGAAAGCGTTTTTAAATAACTCAGAAATCAAGATATTTTCATTTTGCCGTTAGATAAATGAAATCTTTGGAATTCGTATATTTATTAACCCATCCATTCAGTACGATTTTCGAAATAGCTATATAAAAAATCACTCTTGGTGTTTATTTTAATATTTATAGGACTAAAAAATATTTTCTGTAAAAAAATGGTCCTTGGGTTATTCAGGATATTTCTAGGATTTGTTGCCATATGGTAACACCTAATTTCCACTAATGTTTGTTAAGTCATAATAAACAAATTCCACAAAACTTCTCATAATTCTTGAAATTAAAATCATTTTGTAGATATTAATTTGATACTTTGAGGTTTTTCAAGCTAATCTAGTAAATGTTACCGTATGGTAACAAAAAGATTGAAATGGTTAAACAAACACCTAGTATAATATTAAAAAATGCAGTTCGTAGAAATAGTAGAATTTACTTTTTACCCAAGTCAATAACTTTAGATAACTGGTATTTTTTTCATACCAAACAATTTTCAATTAAAAATTTTCAATTCCAGTTTAAATACGTCAAACTGTTCCAATCAGTTGCACATATGATTACATGACTACCGGAACCGGATCAATTGTTCGTGCTTTCAGTCCATTTTCGCAATTTTTTCATCATTATATCCGTAAACCTGAGGTCATCACACAACATCTTCATCAAACCTGTTTTTCGTTCATTGAAAAAACCACTTTGATTATTTACAAAGCAAAATGAATTTTTCCTGCAGATTTACATTTTCAGTTACCACCTTTAGAAAAATACTTTTCCTTTCGAAATCAGTTCTTTTAATGATTTTGGCTCTTTCAATGCCTATTAGTAATGGTACCAAATAAGAAATAACGTAAAAGATCCAAGAACCAATGATGAATATCTATTTTCACGCTTCGATTGTAATGGAAGTGAATAGCTCCAAGCATTTCTTTTCAACTAATTGCAAAAATAATTTATTATCAAAGTGCAACTCACAGAAATAATTTTTCGATGTTACCTGACCGGTGGGATACGAGGTGGTTGTTATAACCCAATTTGAGGCCAAAATCCGCTGACAAACATTACGTGAACACTTTTTTTATTCATTTTTATTAGGTTCCATGGAAAGAAATTCAACCTTTGAAAATCCAGTAACCAGACAAGATCTAAAATTTAATCGGAAACAAGACAGACGTCTTTTAATGGGGGCCATTTATGGTGTTTGCCATCGTTTAAGAAGGTCGTCTTATATAGTTTTTGGGTTTCTATTATTGTCTGCTTCATGAGTTTTTGAATTTACTGCAAAATTTATACTCATACCCGGGAGACAGTTTTGTTACCTTCGTCACAGATACACAATTTTTACCATGAAATCTATTGTGCTAAAAAAAGCTAAAAATTCACTTTTACATACTCGAATTATAAGCCATTGAAAACTTTTTTGGACAAATCTCGTGCTATTAGCGATAAAACCACAACAGAGAATCAATAATTGTTATAACGGGAGATTTTTTTAAATTTTTTTGTGAAGTTTTCAGATTTTTTTAAATGCGGTATTAAATAATTTCATGAGGACGAGTCATATAACTGACCAATATTACAAAATCTGGAATTTAGCGACGGTGAAATTTCTTTTTTCTATGTAGGAATCTGCTGGCGATTTTAAAAGATAAGTTGGAAAATTACTACAGTGTAAAACTATTACAGCCACCAATTTTTTTATTTGGTAATTAATTGGTTTTGCAAGCTAAAAGCGAAATATTCGTAACAATGAGTCACACTAAATTGTCTTAAAAAAACGTTAACTCCCAAAAGAAATCGTTATATATAAAACAAGGTTGGCCAACGTTTGAGAAAAAAAATAACGCGGTGTTTCATGAAAATTTGGTCAACGATTTGTTACTTTGTTCAATTCGGGAGAATTCACTACTCAGCTCATGGTTTTGCAATGGTGATTTTTTTCAGCAAGAAAGGCTTGTAACTCGACTGTTTGTGAAAGTTTATCGTGCAAAGTTGAGCCCCATCTCACGTGTTTATTAATTATTCGCGTTTTACTCAAAATATTGTCGTAACACGAATCCCAACTGGAGTCAAATTCTTATGAAAAGTGAATAAATAAGAGTGCGTTGGGTCGATATATTAGGACTAGAGGAAAATTATACACGCCCGAAACATGCAAATCAATTTGACCCAAATATTAAGCCTTTGACTATAGCTTTGTATAATAGTCTTATGTAAGCTTTTCAGTTTTATCGCGGTAATGTTATCTAACTAAATAGTTTAATTTACCTTAAAACACAAGAGGTTTCTGACATTCAAGTCCATGGTCGCTTGCAGACTGAAGGTAATTCCCACGTAGTGGATTCGACCGTAAATTGTAACGGTGACAGCTTCCCGTTAGTACGGAACTTGGTTGACTGCAGCAACACTAATACTATCGTTCGTTGCATTTATCCTCTGGATATTCCAACAGGTTTAAGGGTAGATTTCACATCGATGAGAATCTAAGGCTATCATCTCGATTAACCGTTCGCCGGCGTGATATATGATTTCGATAGCTTCAAGGCGCGTATAATAACGGTTTTCAGTGGTCAAAAGAAAAAGTTTTCTCGCGAGGTATCCAGTGACCGTTATTATCTGTGACATTCTCAACAATAGCTGAATGTTCTATCTTTTACAGTCTTACTGCTTCACTTCGCCTTATTTGACCCATATATCATTTACCGCAACTAAATAGAAGGAACTTCGTAAACACTGCAGTTTTCAAAGGCTATACGATCTTAAGGGCATCTGAGGTAGTCTTTAATCTTGGATGGTGGCTGAAAAATCGCTCTAACACCATGTTTACGAAGAACTTTTCCTATTTGAAAAGACTCCCATGTGTTGACTGGCTTTCTTCTCCCCTTTTTATATTTTTACGGTAGTCATATGGTTTCAGTTCATGTTTGTCCGGGTCATAACAATAAAAACATCAGAATGTGACCATGCCCCTGTGCCGAGTTGATAGTTGCGTGATAAGCCAAGTTCATTAAAATTTTCTTAAGCTTTTATCGATTTTCTTGAAACTATATGAACACCAGCCGCCGAATGAGAAACATATTAACCAATGGCCGGTGACTAGACTACTTGTGGCATTCCGATCGATTCACAAAATTATTAATTTATTTCAGCATATTCTTATTATACACACGAACATATTTACGAGATTTTCATAGTAAAACGACTGACAACGGATTTTTCTCACATGACATCAGAGAATTTCGTTTAATTCTCCGGTTTCATGGGGTTTAATTTTTTAAGTTACGGAATATATAAGGTATTCTTTATATATTCTATATGTCGAGTAAAAACCATGAATAAGAAATGATTCAATGGTTAAACAAAAACATTAGTAAAGAAATTCAATTTCCTTTGATATTTCAGCAAAGATGAGGATGGCAAGCGATTACTAAAGGAGCTATCAAAATTTAATCGGCCTTTGGAAATTTCATTTCAAGAAATGCTCAAGTTAATGAAACAGTGCGATTTAGTTGATAGAATGACTATGGATGGGCAAGAACAAGACGATGAGACAAGCGATTCAAACAATCAGCAATTAGCGAATCGAGCAATATTCCCAAGAAGTCCTTTTTCGCTTCTAAGTGGAATCATACCAGGTAAAAGTTCATCGGATTTAAGAATTCCGGAAAATTTCTAGCGTGTTTGTACAATAAAATCTCTTTATTAATCATACATTCCCTATAGGTACCAAGTGGTGTGGAACTGGTGATATTGCGGACTCCTACAATGATCTCGGTACCCAAAATGTTATGGACAGATGTTGTAGATCTCATGATCTCTGCCCCAAAAAAGTTAGAGCGTATCAAAATCGATACGATTTAGATAACGATTCTCTGTATACAAAGTAATGTAATTAAAATGTTAACAATAGAAAATGTTCACAATTTTGTTATTGTATTTCAGATCGCACTGCATTTGTGATGATTTGCTTTACTCATGTTTAAAGAAGGCGAATACATCCGCTGCTCAATTGATGGGTTCTATTTATTTTAATCTAGTTCAGGTAAACAATAACTCTACTCTCAATATTGATGTGTAACACTTGAAATTTTGAGCAGCTACACTAGCCTGGCTGCCTTGAGTACGTCCAAGGGTTTTTCATGTGAAAAATATATTTGAAACTGGCGGTTTATTCATTAAAATTAGAATGACTATTTTTTTTATCTTTGAAAAAGATTTGAAATAGATTAATAGATATGTCATTTCTATTTTTTATTTATTCTAACTTAATTACACTCGTAAATAAGTATATGTTGCGCAATTCGGTTCGGCAAGGGTGGTTTTCCTATTTTATTACCATGTGGAATAATTGAGGCGTTAAAAGCTAGAGTGGAACAACCCACATGTCGAAATCGTGAATTTTTTTGTGTTTGAATCACTATCGCGAGTGAGTTTTTAGATAAAATTGTTTGGATGCACAAAAGAACATTTCAACATTGAGTAATAAAATCCACAGATTTTTTTTTTCCAAAAATTTACAGTCAATAATAGTACAAAAGTGGAAAAGCTTCAAAAATTCGATTATGTGGCTTGGTCCACTCTAGCTTTTAACGCCTCAATTGTAAATTGGAAAAGATTTCGAAATTATTTAAAAGATATATTCTTCTAAAAGTTTTGAAATTTTTTATGAGTTGATATTTAAATTTTGAAATAAAGGAACCATATTGACTAAGCTCTTTTTTGCGATATTTAAAAATAGGTGACCTTTCCTGGTGAAACCACCTTTCATGGTTTCAGATAGCGAGTTCTTCAGAAAACCAAAAAAACTAATTTACATATTGCGTGCAAGAAAAAGCATTAACTAATAATTGTGAGGAATTCCAAGTAAATTAAACGCAATATAATTTTAACGCCTTGTTGAAAGTTTTTTTTTTAATTATTTTGTTGATGCCATGTTTGGTAGTCAAAAACTATTTATTCCAAACAATCCAAATGGCAAGTTATTGCATAGAAAGGTTACAGTTTAATAATGTAGAAATAGCAATTAAAACTAATTACAGTGGTATCCAGTTATGAAGGCCTTAAAACGGCCAAATTCAGACTAAATTTGATTTTTGTAAATCTCACATGATCTTAAATTAACTTCAATAAGAGGTCATTTAAATTAGGAATTCTAATTCAAGTATTATAAAAAAAATTATGCAATAAAAATTTATTCCAGGTGCCTTGTGTGCATGAAGTCAATGGAAAACACGAATTCAGAGCCGCCAGGGAAGGTTTCTAAAGCCGCTAAGGCAGAATTTTCAGTTTTAATTAGGAAAAACTAAAGACAAATAGCAATAAGTTAATAATAGTTATTATAGAATGAAACTCGTAATAAATGCTGTAAATATTATTGATAATTTTATTTATTTCATAATAAATCCTAATTAAACAATGGACTTCATTGTTAATAACAATTAATCTTATATTTATTTAACTAGTTTTCACATATTTTTTTTTGTTTTGTAAAATTCAGATCCAAAATATTTCATTTCTTTCAATCAAGATTTCCATAAAAAATTTATGATTTCTCGAATAGTATAAAGGATGTATTTTGTCTTTTTTTGTGGATTTTTTTCTTCTTTTCTTAAAAAAATGTATTTTGATAATTAAAAAGGTATTTTTTTCACAATTTTCACAATATTTAAAATGGTGCTGGTTATATTTATTTTATATAATAGTAAAATTAAATAAACAAAGTCAATAGATAATGAACAGACATGTATCTTAATTTGTTATAATTACAAAAGCATTACGAATTAAATCGAGAAAATGTTACTTCTAAACGTACATAAGAATCTTTATTTCGAATGCTATCACTTATATTAGGTACGCGTTCTAATCGTTAAAAATGTTAAGTTTCAAAGTAGGTTATTTATTTATATGGACTAGTTATAAATACTTGGAGAATTTCATTTTTTTTTTGAATTTACAATGATTTTTATATATATGTGAATGTTTTTTTTGTTTTCGATAAAAAAAAATTGATAAAAGCGAGAGATTCTTAATTCAAAAATTTGCTAAAAATGTTTTTTATTAAAAATCATCAAAAATTAACAACATTTTAATTATTTTCTGTATAAAAGTGAGTGATGTTTCAATAATGTTAATCATGTTTGCAGTAGTTTGGATTTTTTTAAATGTCATTGTCTATTCATAAGTATTTATGTCAATGGAAGGAATTCGTTGGGAAAATTACAATAAACGCTCGATTTATCAAACAAGAATACATTCATGAGTTTCAATTTTCAATAAACCACTTTTGCTTGAAACAAAAATCAGTCCTCATGGAAATCAGGGCACCAATCATGTATTCCGACACGTTTCTGTCTTTCGACTTCGACGTAGCTTTTAACTCTTGACTTCGCCATATCTGCATCTTCAAATTTCCTGGAGTGACAGTCAGAATCACGTTTCGATTCATAGTGACGATTCCGCGAAATTTCAAGCTGCTGATATGGCGAAGTCAAGAGTTAAAAGCTGCGTCAAAGTCGAAAGACAGAGACGCGTCGGACTACATGATTGGTGCCCAGTTATTGTTCAAAACTCTGTGATTGATAAGATTTGAATAATCAAGCCAGTCGTCGATTAAGTCGATTATTTTAAGTTAAACAAGTGAGATTCTTAGATGAAACGGCTTCAGAAATCCGAAAATGAAATGCTGTGAATCGCAATTACGGTAGATAATGGTCGTAATTAGTTGTTCTAGGCGTTTGCAGTAGATTTATCATAAAATCAATCATAAAAATATGTAAAAATATAAATTCGAAAAACTCTAATATATTCTTAAAATAAGGCATTGATTAATCAAATGAATTTGATTTGTGTTTTATATATTTTGTATAATGAAATTTTTGAAAAAATGCTGTAAGAAAATTCCTACAAAAACAATTGCAATATTTTCGATTGAAATTTTCTTCGGATGTGCAAAAGCATTTAGTATGAAATTTTGAAATCTGTTATTATTGAAATTTGTCAGAAATGTCTTATATTTCTTTATATTTTTTCGATTGAATTACGAGTACATGATTTTAGTTTTAAACATCAACGTATTTTCATAACTTAACCAAGATAACAAATTTCCTTTAATTAATGGTGTTTTTTTTATTTTTTTTCTTCTGAAATAACATGTTTTAAATTTTTATATTCTAGAGCAGTGTTTCCCAACCTTTTCGCTGGCGTACCCCCTAGCGCGCTCGTTTTTTTCTTAAGGAGGTACCTTATACCATTGTATACAAAATGTTGGCATAAAATGTATCGCAAAAATATACTTTTTAAAAATTGAGGCGTTAAAAGCTAGAGTGGACCAACCCACATGTCGAAATCGTGAATTTTTTTGTGTTTGAATCACTATTGCGAGTGAGTTTTTAGATAAAAATGTTTGAATGCACAAAAGAACATTTTAACACTGAGTAATAAAGTCCACAGAAATTTTTTTTCCAAAAGTTTACAGTAAATAATAGTACAAAAGTGAAAAAGCTTCAAAAACTCGATTATGTGGGTTGGTCCACTCTAGCTTTTAACGCCTCAATTATAAGATTATGTTTGAAAACCATACTATGTTAATTCATTTATAAGAGACGAAAAGCACTTAGGGATGCAACATCGTTCATACAACATCGATATATCGAAAATCGATGTTTTTTTTAAGGCGACATCGATGTCAAAAAACATCGTCCTGAAAACATCGTTTTTCCGATGTTTTGAAAAGGTTAAATTTAATAAATAATTTAGCCACCTGGCGGATGCTCTACTGTGGGTGGAGTGCACCCAGGTAGAATTACAACGGTTTTAATTCTTCTTATACGTTGAACCACCAAAAACCCATTAGTGTTCGAGATATTCGCAAAAAAAATAAATTTTTTGAAATACAGGCATATCTTTATAACGGAGTTCTAGTAAAAGACATAAATGTAGCAAATTTTATTGTCTGCAAGTTTTGTAATACATAAGACTACTGGAAAATGGTTAGTTTCGGAATAAATCGCGAAAAACCGCATAGTTTTTAAAAAGCCGCCGTTTTGGTTACTTCCGGTTAACGGATTTCCACATCAGGACCAAACTTCTCTGTAAAATTTCATGGCTAGCTCTGGTATTTTTTGCGAAATCTTGTAGAAAGATGAAACCGAAAATTGATAGCAAAGAAAATTTGAAACAAATCTTTAAGTCGAGTGGCTATATTAAATCAGCTAAAATTAGTTTCTCTACTAATTTTATGAAGAGTAATGTTCTAACATCGCGGACAACATCGATACTTCGATATATCGGCTTTTTCAACATCGTGGATAACAACATCGATACCTCGAAATATCGACCTGTTCAACATCGAGGTTAAAACTCGATATTTTTTAACGAAACCTCGATGTTTCGCAAACATCGATATATCGTTGACATCCCTAAAAGCACTTGGTTTGTGCCGCAGGCGAACATTTTTCTGATCTGAATCCATATTTATAATAAAAAGATCAAAAAAATTGGTGGTTCTATAGGTTGTTCTAAAACGAAGAAGCCCCTACTTTTAATACATTGACTGCCAGTTAGGCACTTTAATAATAATTTTTTTTATAAAAGTTGTTATCGTGATTCCTCATTATAAAATAATTAGATTCATATATTAATAGAAATTCAAGATATTTTTTTTTTACAACGCCTCGCGAATTTTTCAAATATGTTATTACCATTTTATTTTTCGGATTTTGCGTACCCCCTGGAACCAGCCCACACGGGTTGGGAAACACTGTTATAGAGTAACTATTCATTAAGTGTTGATCTACTAATTAAAAACTTTTTAATTTGAGTGGTAAAAAATGTTATTACTAAATCTAAATTTCAAGTCAGACAGTTTTACACGAAAATTTAGGTTAATTTCATTTTCATTTTTTCGCAAGAGTTGTAATTTGTTTTGCCAATATTCATAAATAGTTTAAAACAATGACTGCACATGAATTTCCAAATCTAAACCGGAACGAATTTGGGACTTTTCCAAATGAAATATAATTTTAGACTATTACCACTAACCCGGCCCTTACATGCGTCTGTAGAGCTGACACAGTCGTTGAGACAGACTCGTGTAAATGCACTGACTGCCAGTTCGCTAAATGTATTTTAATTCGTTGTCAGTAATTTGACATTTGAAGTCTGTGCTACTGACAGACTTTACAGTCGCGTGTAAAGGCCGGGTTATATAAAATCGTAATTTAAAAAAAAAACCCAACTCGTTTGTTATTTCTTGTTTTATCTTCAAATAAATTCTCCTGATATTAATATAGAAAATAGTGAACAAATATGGTTAACAAAAACAATTGTTAGAACTAATAAAAAAAAAAATTGCCCAACCGGATAACCGAACCAATTCACTGTAGGTAAAGCATTAATGGATTCTTATTAATAATATGCACTTCTTATCCTACGCTCCCCGTCCAAAAGATCATCATTGTTTTTAATTACCCGCCCCTAGAATATGCTTGCGACATTCGGCGACGTCGGGTTGTTCGTGGGAATAGGCTGATTCGGACGATCAATATCCTCGTAACTTCGTTGCTGGTTGCTGGGGAAAATCGTTCCTCCGGTCACTATTGCTCCACCCCGTTCAGTGAACTCCCGATAGAGAAGGATCAGTGAAAATGGCCGGCAAATTAAATTTATGATGGAAAATGCGATCGACCAGCCATCTTAAGGATATAATAAATAATTGGGATCAATTCTTTATCTCAAAAATAAAACATTTTGTTAGAAATAGATTTCAACTCACTCGCAGGAAAGTAAAACGCAATGATGCAGATCAAATCAAAGATAATGCTACAAGCATCAATCATAACAGCCTAAAAAATGAAATATTTTCAAAAATATACAATTACAGCATTCACTTATTACAGTTAAAAGAAAATAAAAGCAAAAATTCAAATATGTTTAAAATCATTTTAATGAATTATGATTACTTGTAATCAAATTGCTGGAAATACTGCATGCTAAGAGTTCGATTTTTAGAAAATATGTTAAAAAAGTCTTATCGGAAGTATGTTCCAAAATAGAAAACATCTTTTACAAAAATAAACTTAAAACAATTGATTCCATTAATTTGATTTCGAATAACATAAGTGACACTTTTACCAGTGATTCAGGTCTAATGAAATATTTTCAAAGTCCTCGTGGTAAGCACACATAAGTCAAATCAACACTAAACTAAGTGAAACTTAATAGTACTAGAGCCTAGCTGATGGTTAACGATAATTCGATTGAAAGGCACACGAAAAACAAGAGATAAAAAAGTTTTTGCTTTACGTTATAAATGAATTTGTTCTTCTAAGTCACACTTAAATCACGAAGCTGATATATCGAGAAAGTACAACCGAAATTCTGGTAGATTCTTTCGCCACGCTAGACGCAGAGGGGCTTGGGTTATATCGAAAATCTATGGAAGGCGTTGTGGCACGCGAAGTTAACCATAATTGGTTGATATCAACGAGACAATTGAGCGGTAAATAATCGTAGCATTGAAGAACTGAGAAAATTAAGTAGCAAACAATTTGCGGTTTCTAAATCAGACAATATTGTCTTCCAAATGATTGAGTATGGCACAATTGCAATAAATTCATCAAATATAATTTGATTGATAATTATAATACATAAATTATAAACTATTTAATTGTTATCAGACTATTGTCCATAAACGTTTAACTGAGTGGCCACCAAACGGTCGATGTGGGTCAATATTAGCAAAAATAATATTTTACCATGTCACAATTTTGTGAGATTTTAAAACGACACTGCTGAAATATCTTAAAATGTGGGTATCAAATTTTTGAACTTAGCTATATTATTGTAGGTGAATTCTATCAAAATCTACGTTTCCTTCTATCGCTTGCACGAAACGACCCAAATGTTACCTGGGTTAAGGGGTAAAAGCATTCAATTAAGGGAACTTGGAGCTGTTAACATTAATCATCACGAAACACGTTAAGGTGGTGTTCAAGAATTACCCCGAATGAAAACAGTGCCACCTCTTTTGATAAAATATTCATTTCAGTGCTATGCCAAGCAACGTGCTTTGTTAAGTATGAAAAGCTAATTTGACCAATTCAAATATAGAAGTGAGAAATGAATTGAACAGGGAATGGGGATGGCGCTAAGGAAGGACAATCAACTTTAGTTTAGACGACCAGTTAAGCTAATAAAGCACTCTTTCTGGCCATAACTAGGAAATCGATACGACTATTCGAGAGTGATGCCCTTCTCTTTGCCTAGATTACACAATAATGCCTTGAATGACGAAAGGTGTTCCCGTGGGTTGTTCCTACATCTTTACGCCCTGCATTTGAAGGCAAATTTAATTCGAGTGCAACTCAATTATATTACAATTGGGGATAAGCGTCCAATGTGAATCATTTTTTATCAAAGTATAAATGAAACTAAAAAAAAAAAACGGTGGTGGATGAATGAAAAGCGTTTGACTTCGAGAAATTCTCGACTTACCGTTTGCACAGCATCCGCAGATTCTTTGCAGTGAAGAATCCATACCAGGGAAACTAGGAATAATATGTTGTAGAACGTGTAAGCTGCAGGCAGCCAGATTCCCATCAACGCATTCGTGATAAATATAAAATGAACAAATGCGACCAGCTAGAAATTAAAAGAAATGACGAAGACGATGACCAATTTTATCTACGCCACAAATATTTCCCACAGCATGTTTTTGTTACCTTCACTCTCACAAACGACGAGCCCATAACAACGTTAAAGTCTACCATTTTTCCAATATTTGGATATATTTTTATTATTAATATAATTTAATTTAATTTAACAAAAAACAGACGTCCAAGCGAAGCAAACGAATCTTCTGAATGTCACTTGGAATAGGGTTGTCCAAAGTATGTTAATTAGACATTAAAAATAAACCATTGTTTTTTTGTTTTTATCTGTACTACAAATTGGTAAGCAATCGACATTGCTTTGTAAAAGACAAAATTCCTTCAAAGATACTTAAGTTACATTATTTCAAAGGTATTTGTTTTTATTAACTTCTTTATCGCGCCAATTTTTCAAATATTCTCCACTGAACCTCTTTTCAACTCATTGAACATACTCTTCTGGATTGCATCACGAAAAAATCACCCGCCCGGCGGGAAAAAATCACCCGCCCGGCGGGAAAAAATCACCCGCCCGGCGGGAAAAAATCACCCGCCCGGCGGGAAAAAATCACCCGCCAGGCGGGAAAAAATCACCCGCCAGGCGGGAAAAAATCACCCACCAGGCGGGAAAAAATCACCCACCCGGCGGGAAAAAATCACCCGCCCGGCGGGAAAAAATCACCCGCCCGGCGGGAAAAAATCACCCGCCAGGCGGGAAAAAATCACCCGCCAGGCGGGAAAAAATCACCCGCCCGGCGGGAAAAAATCACCCGCCCGGCGGGAAAAAATCACCCGCCCGGCGGGAAAAATCACCCGCCCGGCGGGAAAAAATCACCCGCCCGGCGGGAAAAAATCACCCGCCCGGCGGGAAAAAATCACCCGCCAGGCGGGAAAAAATCACCCGCCCGGCGGGAAAAAATCACCCGCCAGGCGGGAAAAAATCACCCGCCAGGCGGGAAAAAATCACCCACCCGGCGGGAAAAAATCACCCGCCCGGCGGGAAAAAATCACCCGCCAGGCGGGAAAAAATCACCCGCCAGGCGGGAAAAAATCACCCGCCAGGCGGGAAAAAATCACCCGCCAGGCGGGAAAAAATCACCCGCCAGGCGGGAAAAAATAAATAGAAATTACAGGCACTTTAGTCTAGAGAGCCTGTGATCTAGAGAGTGCAGATTTTGATTTCTGGTTTGATTTTTGGGCGGTTTTCTGGCGATTTGAAAAATATTTTATTCTAATTCGGCGATGAAACCCCGCCAAATTAGACAAAATATAATGAGATTCTTATAATTTTATATAGAGAGAAAATTCTACAGCCTCTAGATTAAATTGCTATTAGATAGAACTAAATTGTTAATATTTTCTCATATTTTTTTAAATATCATAGATTAAGCTTTGTTAAGTATTTACTTATTCACTTATTTTATTACTCAAAACAATAATTGTCAAAGTCTTCCTTGTTCAACTGAAAATTTCTGTTAAATAAAATAAATTAAAACTGAATGTGAAAATCTAATACCATGATATTAAGAAAATGTGCAGATATAAAAATCTAGATTTTTCTACTATATTAATAGAATATTAAAAATACTATATATTCTATATTATAGAATATTTAAAAAGTGAGTTAAAATAATTTTTTTGCGATTGAAGTTGCTGCGGATGCTTTGCATTTCGTATTTTTTTTTATCAATTATCAAGATTTTTTTTCAATAATTTCACCCTGTTAATATTTATGTTATACTTTGAAGTAATTTTTTTTACGGGGGAAAAAAGTCGAGTTCTTTAGTGCAAACGAGGTCCAATACAAATAAATTTAAATGCTGAATAATATTTAAACATTTTTAATTTTAACCCTTTCACTCGGCGCGTACACAATTGTGTACATCATATTTAACTCGTATTTCTAAGAGAATTAGAGGAGTTTAATGTATATATATTGTAAATACCCTTAAACTAGGAATATAACTATAAGTTCAAAATTATCCAGTTGGAAATAAAAGAAAAACTTTTGATGCATTTGAAAAGTTTTTCGGCTTATGTATTTACGATAGTACAGTTCACATATTTTTTAAAACATACCCAATCGAACGAAGCACAATCTTTGTCCAAAAAATGCTTTGAAAAGCAAAAATATGTTGAAATTTAATTTTAAAAATACACGATCTTACCGGAAAAAACTCTTCAAATGTATGAAAATAATGTTTGTTGTAAGAAAAATCCTTGCTTAGTTCGCTTATTTTATTTTACGTCTAAATTTAGATAATAAACAACTAGAGTAGAGTAAAAGACTCTCATTCGGATTCTAAGACGTTGATCACTTCCACTGTTTCTACATTGAGCCCAGAATCTGTTAACTGGCTATAAACTGGTAGCTCTAAGATGATTTCCTGAGTGTCGGTTATTTCATTGTGATCGACTTTGACTATTTCGGCGACTTCGTCACATACTAATACTTTGTTATGAATTTTCAATAAGTGGTTTTTGTATCTGCAACGAGAATTAAAATCATTGACGAATCTCTTTTTTTTAAATAAAACTCACTTGTCCTTTCGCGTGAATGGCATTACACATTCAGAGCATTGGTATGGCTTTTGTTCCGAGTGCTCAAACATATGAATCTTCAGGGATGATCGTTTCGAGTACTGCTTGCCACATTCATCGCATTTATGGCGTATTCCGAAATGCGTGTCCAAATGACGATCCAAGTGGCTCTTTTGTTTATAGCGGTTCGGGCATTTGTGACACGCGTAAGGCTTTTCTCCTGTATGGTCCCTTTGGTGTAGAATCAGGTAGGATGGTCGGCTAAACTTCTTGTCGCAATGGGGACACTTAACCGTCTAGAATTGCGATTACCACAACCGTCAATAAAAACAAAGCAATTCTTAATTTTACCTTTCCCGTGTGCAGCGTCATGTGTGTTTTTAAAATTGTGTTCTGGTTAAAGCGTTTCCCACAAATATTGCACTCGTAGGGTTTCTCACCAGTATGAATTCTTTGATGGCATTTCAAAGCATTGCTCTGAGCGAATTTTATTCCACATTCAGAGCACTCAAATGGTCTTTCGCCTGTGTGTACCCTTAAATGATTCCTTAACCGGAAGGGAGTTGCGAATTTCTTTGCTAAAGTTTTATAGTTTAATTAAAATTACTCCAAATATTTCACTAAGTTTCAACTTACAGCAAACGTCACAGCAGAAATTTTTCTCTCCCGTGTGAACTAGGTTGTGAACACGTAATCTCTGAGCGGTGACAAAGCTTCGTCCACAAATCGAGCATAAGAACTTTGCTAATGACTTTTCATTATTATGGCCAATCATATGTGATTGCAGACCATTTTTAGTAAAATACGTTTTGTTACAAATTTCACAGCTGAATGGCCGTTCGCCTAAAAGAACCAGGTTTAATTCGATATTAACGTTAATTGCGCTTAGCACCGTCTGACCTTTGTGTTGCAGTAGGTGAGATTCTAAGGAAGCTTTCTGGGTACACGTCTTGCCGCAGATATTGCTAAAAAATATTTATAATATCGTTAATAATTTGGTCATTAGACTATAATTCTTCTAACCATAAATGAATCTTTTTATTCTTGTGAACGCTCATCATATGCAATTTGAAGCCTCTCACTGTCTCTAGAATTAAAGCCACAAGTTCAAAATATTCTGCTACACTTTAATGAAATTTTACTAAAGGTTTTTTCACAAGTCTTGCAGTTCAAAGATTTTTCCAGTTGTCCCACATTTTCTTTTTTACCACGATCTTTAGACCCTCGTAAAATATGTCGCTTTAGATCAGAAATAGGCTTCTCCTCGGGCTGGCTTGAAACATCAGGATTTGCTGTGTCGTCATTGGACTCTTCTTCCTGAAAGGTGATCAGAGTTAAAAAAGAAATTCTACAATCAAATTTGCGAGACTACCCTCAAATGGTATTCTTCAATGTAAAGCTCGTCTTTAACGCGTGTAAAATCATCTACGAATGACAGAATTTAGAATTTTTTTAACATTGGAATGTTTGAATAGTTTTACCTTCGAAGCTTCTCTTTTCTAGCTTGCTGTCTTTTAAGGTAATCTTCTCTTTAAGAATTCTATCAGATTCTTTAGCCAGTTTTATAAATTTAAAAGCGTCAGTTAGGTTTAAGGTGCAGGGATTGCACAGGGTTTGAGGAAATCCATCATCTTGTGTGGCGTTTAGATCCTAAGACAAAAATTAGGTCGATATTGAATTGTAGGTATTTCAACAATAAAACCTTGGTACACAAATTGAAGACTTCGAGAAAGGATAAACCAGAGTCGTGTTGAGATTTTAAATCAATGAAGGATGCACTTTCGACTAGGCAAACCCGGCAAATGGGAGATTCCATACTATTATTATCCATTTTTGCCAGAAGAAATGGAACACCTTTGCTTTTGCTGTCTGAAGGATATTTTAAGGTTATGTGAAATGTCAAACGATGTTTCTGAGTTGCTTTCTAAGCTTTTTAGGTTGCATTTGCCGGTAAAATTTAATTTTTTTTGGAAATTCTGTAATTTAAAAGATCGGTAATTTTCTATATCTATATTCGTTTTGATGAAATGTTTTCATATTATTAAGTTGTGATAAAATAAATATATAAATATGCTATAATTTATTATCTCTTGATCAGAAAAATGGTGTACACTGGAAATGTATCCTTAACTCGTATCCTTAAGAATTGTTAAACAATATAATTTATCATACTTTTATTATACATGAATTGTGATATATTGTTAATTAAATAATAAGAGAATTGAATTGATTTTTGAGTTGCTTTCTCGGCTTAATAGATTGTTTTTCATGATTTGGTGGTCGTTTTTGAAAAATTTGTTATTTGAAAAGATCAACAAAACTATGTTAACACAAAAAATAATAAACGAACGCTGATAAACACTGATATTTATTTATTTTTATTTATTTAGGTACATATATTCTGTAGATTAGTTATACAAGTGTTCAAACTATATTATAATTGAATTTGAGTATAATAAGATGTTGATGAAATAAGACAGTTTCTGCTCTCAAATTTTTTATATGCGTCGAATTTATCTTTCGGTCCCAAAAAATGAAATTTGTAGCAACTTTCAATAATTTCTTTGGAAATTCCGACTTCAAACAATGGTAACACTGCTTCCAGGCGCTGGTGGCTGCTGAGTTCTTCCAGTGCAGTGGCATTTGTTTTTGTGTATTCGAGCAGGAAGCACGTGCGAATACTTTCCGATCGAGACTTTAAACAAATTACCGTTTTTCACCTGATTTTCGCGATTTAATTTCCGTTTCAAGTGTAAAGACAGTTATAGGTAGCAGCAAAAAGTGGTAAAGACTTGGAAACTTGTTTCGTCCGTGGTGAGAAAATTGTTTTTCCATGCCTTTTTCGTAATGGTTCCATAATGTTCTTATCTCTTATCAATTGAATCAATTTGTTTACAATTGAACTTGTCTTTTTTCGACATTCCAAAGTAGTTTAGCTCTAATTGCCCGGCGGAAAGATCAAATTTCGTTATCAGTTCGATGGCGTCTTCCCGGAAAACCGGTTTCGCGTGAACAGAGTTAAATTTTTTATCCAAATTTCGATGTGGATCTAGAGACCACGTTGTATCCAATCAGCTGATACTGTGAAATTTGCTAATTCTCGCCAAAGTCCACTGAACCAGAAAACGATTTTTTTTTCCGAAAAACTTCGTAAACAAAAAATTTAATCTCATACAATTCCAGTCAAGGTCGTTGCGAATTAGCATATAATCAAAATGACCTTGACTCGAAGTGTTCGAATTGCAACAGGGGTTGGATTTTTAATGAATAAAATAAAACTAAAAGTGTTACAAATTTTTGCAGCCACAAACTTCGAATCAACAAGTGCCAAAATCCTTAAAACATGTCTCGCGATTGCTTCTTAGTACTCAACGATGGGACGATTTTATCGGGAGAGTCCTTCGGCGCCAAAAAGCCATCTGATGGTGAAGTGGTCTTTCAAACAGGAATGGTCGGATATCCGGAATCTATGACAGATCGTTCTTATCGCGCTCAAATTTTGGTCCTGACCTATCCCTTGATTGGGAACTACGGAATTCCGTCAACTGACGAAACCGATGAATTTGGCCTGCTGAAGCATTTCGAATGGACAGAGGGGATAACAGTGTCGGGACTCGTTGTCGGGGAGGTCTGCACCACTCCCTCGCATTGGCGTCAAACCAGGACACTATCGGCATGGATGGAGGAGCAGGGTTTGTATTACAATTTTTAGCTGTAAGGAATAGGCTTGAGTATACTTGGTTTTAGGTGTGCCTGGCATCAGTGGAATCGACACAAGAGCTTTGACTAAAAAGATCAGAGAGAATGGTTCAATTCTGGGTCGAATCGTTCACTTTCTTCCTAGTCCACATTCCGAGTATTTGTACCTTGACCCGAATCTGAGGAACCTGGTGGAGGAGTGCTCCATCAAAAAACCCATCATTTACAATGAAACTGGTAGCCCCCGAATATGTGCGATCGACTGCGGCTTGAAGCTGAACCAAATACGTTGTTTTGTTTCGCGTGGAGCTCGAGTGGAATTGGTTCCGTGGAACTATAATCTCGACTTAGTCGAATTCGATGGACTTTTTCTAAGTAACGGTCCCGGCGATCCAGTAGTTTGCAAACAAACTGTTGATGAACTTAGGAAATTCCTTAAGCAAGCCTCCACGAAACCCGTATTTGGTATTTGCCTGGGTCATCAGCTTCTTTCTGCGGCCATTGGATGTAAAACATACAAGATGACGTATGGCAATCGAGGACATAATCTGCCGTGCATTCATCACGGAACCGATCGTTGTTTTATGACTTCTCAGAACCATGGATTCGCCGTCGACGTGAAAACTCTGCCAAATGACTGGGAGCCGCTTTTCACAAACGCCAATGATCATACAAACGAGGGCATTATTCACAGCAAGAAACCATACTTTTCTGTTCAATTTCATCCTGAACACACGGCTGGACCACAGGTGAGGTTTTTTTTTGGGGATGAGGGGAGGGGTTCGTCGTTTTTTTAATAAAATAATTACCATTTTAGGATTTGGAACTGCTGTTCGACATATTTCTGGACACAGTTCGTGAGCACACCGAAAACATTCCCAATAAAAAGACAATAAAAACGAAACTAATTGAAAGACTGACGTACATTCCGAAACCGGAATCCATACCGGAAAAACGACCTCGCAAGGTGTTGATTCTGGGTTCAGGCGGTCTATCTATCGGCCAAGCTGGCGAGTTTGACTATTCTGGGTCACAGGCGATCAAAGCGTTAAAAGAAGAGAAAATTCAAACGATTCTAATCAATCCGAATATCGCAACTGTTCAAACATCAAAGGGATTGGCAGATAAAGTTTACTTTTTGCCGCTAACTCCTGAATACGTTGAGCAGGTGATCAAAGCGGAGCGTCCCAGTGGTGTACTGTTGACTTTTGGAGGCCAAACCGCTCTAAATTGTGGCGTTGAATTGGAAAAGGCTGGTATTTTCCGTAAATACAATGTGAAAATATTGGGCACTCCGATTCAGTCGATTATCGAGACTGAAGATAGGAAAATTTTTGCGGATCGAGTGAACGAAATTGGGGAGAAAGTAGCCCCATCGGAGGCAGTTTACTCGATACAGGAAGCCCTGGACGCAGCCGATCGACTTGGATATCCGGTAATGGCAAGAGCGGCTTTTTCACTCGGTGGATTAGGATCGGGTTTCGCTAGCAATCAAGAGGAGCTCCGAAATTTGGCTCATCAGGCTTTGGCACATTCAAATCAGCTGATCATCGATAAATCTCTGAAGGGCTGGAAGGAAGTGGAATACGAGGTGGTGAGGGATGCCTACGACAACTGCATAACTGTCTGTAATATGGAAAATCTCGATCCGTTGGGAATTCACACAGGCGAAAGTATTGTGGTGGCACCATCGCAGACTCTGTCCAACAAGGAATATAACATGTTGCGGACCACTGCGATTAAAGTGATTCGTCACTTCGGTATTATTGGTGAATGCAATATTCAATACGCCCTGAATCCACTATCTGAGGAGTACTACATAATCGAAGTGAATGCCAGATTATCAAGGAGTTCGGCGTTGGCCAGCAAAGCGACTGGCTATCCGTTGGCTTATGTCGCTGCAAAATTATCTCTGGGTATCCGATTGCCGGAAATAAAAAATTCTGTTACTGGAGTGACGACTGCCTGCTTTGAGCCTAGTTTGGACTACTGTGTAGTTAAGATTCCTCGCTGGGATCTGGCGAAATTCGTCCGCGTTAGCAAAAATATTGGCAGCTCGATGAAGAGTGTGGGAGAAGTGATGTCGATTGGGCGTAAGTTCGAAGAAGCGTTCCAGAAAGCCCTTCGAATGGTAGACGAGAACGTAAATGGATTCGATCCGTATGTTAATTCAGTCAAGGAGTCGGAACTCGTTCAGCCGACGGATAAGAGAACTTTTGTGCTGGCCGCTGCTTTGAAAGCGAACTACTCTATCGAAAAGTTATATGAACTGACAAAAATTGATCCGTGGTTCCTCAACAAAATGAAAAACATCATCGACTACTTGAACGAACTGGAGAATCAGGGAAACAATCTTAATCGGGAATTACTGCTGAGAGCCAAACAATTGGGATTTTCTGATAGGCAAATCGCTGCCGCCATCAAGAGCACAGATTTGGCAGTCCGGCAGCTTCGCGAACAGATGGATGTGACGCCGTTTGTTAAGAAGATCGACACAGTAGCTGGGGAATGGCCTGCTACAACCAACTACTTGTATATCACGTACAATGGTTTCTCGCACGATATTCAATTCACCGGAGAATATACAATTGTAGTTGGATCAGGCGTTTATCGCATTGGCTCTTCCGTTGAGTTTGATTGGTGTGCCGTAGGATGTTTGCGTGAATTGCGAAATCTCAACCGCCTGACGATCATGATCAACTATAACCCAGAAACTGTTTCCACCGATTACGACATTTGTGATCGATTATACTTCGAGGAGATCTCATTTGAAGTGGTAATGGACATTTACCAGCTGGAGAATGCTGAGGGTATAATTCTTTCAATGGGAGGCCAATTACCGAACAACATCGCGATGGATTTGCATCGACAGCAAGCTCGAGTGCTGGGCACATCCCCAGAATGTGTTGACAAAGCGGAGAATCGATACAAGTTTTCGCGGATGTTGGATGGCAAGGGAATCCTTCAGCCTAGATGGAAAGAACTAACAAATTTAGAATCTGCGATTAAATTTTGTGAGAAAGTCGGCTATCCGTGTCTAGTACGGCCGTCGTATGTTCTTTCGGGAGCCGCTATGAATGTCGCCTACTCGAATCAAGATTTAGAGACATATTTGAAAACCGCGTCATCAGTTTCGAAGGAACATCCGGTCGTTATTTCCAAGTTTTTAACTGAAGCTAAGGAAATCGATGTGGATGCTGTGGCGGCGGATGGTGAGATTCTTTGCATGGCAGTTTCTGAGCACGTTGAAAATGCCGGTGTGCATTCCGGTGATGCGACTTTGGTAACACCACCGCAAGATATAAACGCAGAGACTCTGGACAAAATAAAAGACATTGCCCGTAATGTGGCTGCTTTATTGGACGTGACTGGTCCATTCAATATGCAATTGATTGCCAAAAATAACGAATTGAAAGTTATCGAATGTAATGTTCGCGTGTCGAGGTCTTTTCCGTTCGTCTCGAAAACTCTCAATCATGATTTCGTAGCAATGGCTACTCGTGTTATAATCGGATTGGATGTGGACGCTGTCGATGTCCTTCAAGGATGTGGGAAAGTCGGCGTCAAAGTGCCGCAGTTTAGCTTTTCGCGATTGGCGGGCGCTGACGTTCAATTGGGCGTCGAAATGGCGTCTACTGGGGAAGTTGCTTGCTTCGGAGATAACAGATACGAGGCTTATTTGAAGGCGATGATGTCAACTGGATTCCAAATTCCGAAGAAAGCTATACTTTTGTCTATTGGAAGTTTCAAGGTAAGGTAATAAAATTTCAACAAGTTTCCTTATCTAACAAACACACATATTTAGCATAAAGTGGAGTTACTGTCGTCGATTCGAGATCTATCGAAAATGGGCTACAAACTTTATGCATCCATGGGAACCGGAGATTTTTATGCAGAACATGGCATTGATGTGAGTATTTTTTTTTGAATATATTAAAGAATTTTCATAGATCCTTACTTATGGAGATATACTGGACCGGTTCTTGTAGTTAAACAAGTAAAAATCGGGTTCACTCCATTCGCGAACGAATCGAAAAAATAAAATTCTCTGTGAAAAGAATCATTCGCCAGAGTTTAATTTCTTACACGCGTAAAAATGGACTTTATAAAATCTTTTATGAATTATTCTCATTAAGTAAATCGTCTACAAAAGTGTCTGACGCAAAATTCGTCATATTTATTTCCACGCAGTCTTAATTTTTAACATCAAAGACATGAATATTGTAAATAATTTCCATCAGTCATCTGAAAACTAGCGCGGAATTTTCCTAAATGTGAAAACACATGTCTTTAGAGATGAAAATGCGATTGCGTTAGGTCCCATTTTGGAGAAAATTCGTTAATTTCCTTTAATGATAACGCAAATATTCTTTTTTCACACTCAATTTTATTTTCTCGTAAAGAATACAACTAAATGATTTTAGAATTTGTTAAAACTAAAGAGGATTTAGAAAATTCCATAATAATCTCAAATTGACACAACATAGTAAGCTTCGTCTTTGTTATAATTGCTTATTTTTTCTTAATATTACATGATAAGTTTATATTACAAATATTTACATAAAAATTTCCTAAACGGCAGCTAGAATTACAATTCCGTAGAGCTTTCTTCATCATCGTCATGTCCTTCGAAAATTTGAGAATGATTTTTTTCCATTTTCCTGTCAGCAAATTGATTTTTGGCAGTTTCTTGAGCAGACTTACTAACAAACCGTATTGGTTCAAAGTCAGTTATATTAATTTCGTCATCGTCTTGTTCAAAATCGTAGGGTTTGAAGCCCTGAAAATTACCATCTGGTGAACTCGCATTGCTGCTAGTCTCGTCCAGACTAGATTGTTTCATTATTCCATGCAATCGCCCACTAATCGCTGGTACTTTTTTCGGTCGCGAATGGACTTGAGCTTGCGTAACGAGAACTTCGCCCTTCTTGCCTACTGAGAATTGCACAGATTTGCGACTTGCCTTGGCCATATTTTTATGCTGGTTCTCTTGGACACTTTCCAGTGTGTTGGTGAAACTAGGCGTAAATGATTGAGGTCTTGGCGGTCGTCGTTCCAGTTTTTCTACGTCCTCCTCATTACTCTCCATTGATTGACTTCTCGCTAGCTTTTTCGATGGCTCCAAACTGATTCGCCGGGGTAGTTTCGGTCCCGTTTCCGTTTCAGTTTGCGCCAACTTCCTAACTTTGGCCAAAAGCAATTCTATCGAGGTTTGCGTGGCCTTCACTTTGTCATCTTCCAAGAGACTACATAAACGTGACGCCTGCATTAGGTAAATCAGTGAGAGATCAAAGGATTTGAACGATTGGAGGCTATTCGCGACTGATATGAAGTAATTGGTGAACGTGTTTGCGATGTGATTCTTTCGGATTCCGTCCATCCGCTGACGAATATGGACTTTGTTTTGATTGGTTTGGCGTTTAATCTTATCGAAAGTCTCTGTGATAATAAACTGAAAAATGAATTTAAAAAACAAGTATTTAAAAAAAAAATGAACGAAATTTCAATTAAACTCACCTGCAAATCGATGGATTCTAAAGACTCCCTTCGACAGTTCTCCAGTTTGCGCTTGATTCTCTCCTTTTCCTTGCGCTTCAGTCTCTCCGTTCGACGTCGTTTGGATTCGTCGAATTTTTCCTTTTTCTGAGAGTATCCAATTAGTCCTTTTTGTTTTTCTGTTTCATCCTCGGAATCATCTTCGTCGTCGGTATTTCGTGTGGACACCACTAACGTTTCTAAATCGAATCCTTTTCTACTTCCCGATATTCGATCGATAAGCAACAAGGGATTCTCCACCACAACTGCTGAATAGATTTTTTTATAGTTCAATGTCGGGCAAAATTTTCCAATTTTCTCCAAATTTCTGTACGCCATCATGATGTGCATAACTGGATTGTGAACAATTTGATTGATGATCTCATGAAGTTCTGCCTTCGCTTTATTCGGTATACTCTCGAAAAGATTTCGCTCTGGCAGAAAGTAGTCTGGCAGGACTTTCATTGAGAGGCGATTGAGAAATGTTTTCAGAAAACGGATGAGAGCATCGCCCAAATATTCCTCTGGCCATGCACCAAAGTTACTTTCGACCTGCCAGAACAGATGTGTTCGCAGATGATCGAACGTAAACATATAGGTGTCCTTGTCCTGTTGTGGTTCAACAAACGTCTTGATTAGCGTCTTTGCAATCATAAAGACCTTCACTTGAGTATTTGTTAAGCACGTCTCCAAATAGCGCTCGGCTTTCGGGAAAACGATCTTCCATTCTAGGTCGCGATAGGGATTTTTCCCGATCTTTGGTGCATATCCCATCGGTATAACGTGACACCCGAAAGAGACAACCCGATTTATCATGGCTTCATCGGGCCATTCGAATTTTTGCCTGGTCAAAGGATTCTCGTGGACTGGTCTGACCCGTCGTTGCCATTCAAATGCACAGTTTGGCCAAGGCGAAAATATTGCCGGGATGATTTCGAGGTTCAACGTAAAAATCGAGGCTCCGCGCCAAGTCGCATTCGTAATTTCGTGGTCTGGTATGCCAAGTTCTTGGCCCAGTTTGTATTTGAAGACGTTGGCAAAATAACAGAGAAATGACTTTGAGTTTAGGTACTTAACTTCTGGTACAAATTTGTCCGATTCATCGGAATCCTCATCAGAATCACTCGATTTTTGGTCTGAGTCAATTGGCAATTCCGAAATGCAGCAGCTGGGCAGGGCAGTTGTATTTGTGTCGGAGGAAATATACTCAGCGGAGGTCAATTGGCTTAGAGGTTGATGGATATTGAGACTTGTTATGTAGGCGTAATCGTAGTCGGACCCCGAATGGTAAGTGGAAGAGGTGGCAGATCTCCTAGGCTTTCCTTTTCCAGTGTGTCGAAGTTGAGGGTTGTCACCATTTTCACTGTTCATCACTGCGGCATCATTATAAATCTCCTCCTCAACGAAATCCTCTTCATCCGAGCTAGAACTATTCGAATGAGAACTTCTTGGCATCGCCTCTCCGTTCCCTTTTCGCATTTGGATGTTTTCGGCCCATCTCTTTCGTCGTTCCCGTCGTTTTACTTCGCCGTTCTTCAACATCTCCCATAACTTTAACCGAACGTATCCCTTCCAGTTCTCCTCTCGAATATATTCTGAATCCAGGACCAATTTACACGTTGGCGATATAGAAGCATAGTTTGTGTCCTCGGGTCTAAGGATCTCAATGTTTTCATGCACCACAAACATTGCGGTGGTGTGGAGGTCACTTCGCTTGTCCTTTTGTGGCCCGTGTCTAAAAATATTAAAAAAAAAGAGTGAGAAGAAAAATAAATCATATCACTTGAAAGTTCGTAAATTGGAGCGGATTACATGTGAATATATGCATGTTCCTCCCCGGAAGATTGCAATAAAACTTTATTAACACACTTTATTGGCTAGCAAATTGACCATTGTAGTACTTAAGTGTATCGTAATTCAGTTCTTGTTTGTTGATATTATACGTCGATATGATTGAACCAAATAATTTTCCATTATAAAATGCAATTAGTGGAAATTGATAATGTGAATTATTGTTATTGCGATTTTCTTTTCATTTTTTTTAAATATTTGCTTTGAAATAGCGGCAAACTCACCTCGGACGGTAAACGATTCGCTGTTTAGCTGCATCATCAATGACGTTTGGCAAAATGATTGAGTGTTTCAAGAGTTTTTGGTTTTTTTCTTTCTCACGATCCAAATTACGTTCGATGGCTTCCAGTTTCTCTCTAAAAATAAATATTTGAATTGCTATAAAAAATTCTGTCTGTTACATATGAAAACTCAAGGAAATGTGTATCCAAAAGAAATTAAATTTATAATTTTTACAAAATTTTATCAAGCCTGTATTTCTCCATGTTATTTCAATATAATCAACTTAAATCTGATTCGGTTTATCGCATAAATCAAAACTGGCTGTAATAATCAGGAAATCGCATCGATGGTAGATAGTAAACTTGTTGGACATTAATGAAAAATTAAATCAAACACTTGTTTCGATAGCGTTAAATCGATTGTGTTTTCTAGTTAAACACCCATTACGAAAATTTCACTCCAAGATCTTCTGATATTAACGAATTTTTAAGATATTTTTGAAATATTATTTAAGTAAGTGCAATATTTACCAATGCCACGTGCATGTGTTGGTAATATTTTCCCACACGTGTTTAAATTTCGATATAAAGAGTAAATTATTGACCTTGATGGGCAATAAGATCTGATATGATCTAAACACACTGTGAGTGTTTAATTGAAATCATTCCTTTTTAAATAAAACTTTACTCTAACTTGAACTGATAACGAATACAATCTCGGCACTTGTCGTATTTCGTCTACTGTTATGAATTGCACAGATTTGAAATTTTGTCACATTTAAATGTTTCTTGTAATTTCTACAAGTGTGGGAGATTTTTGAAAAATATTACACAATGATGATAAATGATTTCGTGTTGTACTTAAAGTCAATGGTATTACTAGTTGCATTTAATCAATGTTTTCACCTTATCGACATTTGACTTCTTCGACGTTTGACGCCTACATAACCAGTCTCAATATCCATCGTTTGATATTCGTATGGTGAAACCAAAGGGTATATTAGATTTGCCTTACCGTTTGTAACGCCAAGATCCCGTCATCACACAAAAAAATGAATTACATCAGTGTGTTTAGAATGATAAAAAAAGTTGAATTTAGCATGTCCGTCCGTCGGTCCGTCCGTTCGTCTGTCCGTCTGTCCGTCTGTCCGTCTGTCCGTCTGTCCGTCTGTCCGTCTGTCCGTCTGTCCGTCCGTCTGTCCGTCCGTCCGTCTGTCCGTCCGTCTGTCCGTCCGTCCGTCTGTCCGTCCGTCTGTCCGTCCGTCCGTCTGTCCGTCCGTCTGTCCGTCCGTCCGTCTGTCCGTCTGTCCGTCTGTCCGTCCGTTCGTCTGAGCTAGAGACTTGAAATTTTGCGCAGATTCGTTTTTCGTAAAATGCAAGGCTAAGTTCGTTAATGGGCAAAACTTTGTATGAAACTTTTTTCTGGGGGGTGGTAGGGGGGTGTGTGGTACCTCAAATGAAAGGTAATGAAGAGTACATTCCAAAAATATATAGCATGATGGAATTTCCCCCCTCACCCTTCGATTTACCCCACGAAGGGGTATAAAAGGGGTATAAATCGAATGGTGAGGGGGGAAATCCCATGAAACCGCGGTATAAATCACGATCTGTCGCTCATTTAGCACCACTTTGGAAGGTCGCCGTAGAAGAATTTTTTCTTAGTTAGATCAAGACCCAGGTATTCAAACATATTTCATCCCGTCAACTATTCGTTGTTATTTTTTGTTCTACGGCTCCCGGGCTAAAAAGGGTTTTCAATTTTCGCAGTCTGTCTATAAAATAAGTAACTCGTTTAGTGGGTTTGACAACGGTATTTAAACCGAATAAAATCGTGAAAAAGTTTCACTAAAGGAGGGGCAGTCCGAAACGCTTAAATATAGCGTGACATTATTATGATCTGCAAAAAAAACTAGAGACAAAAATCAAAAATGTGCACAAGAATCGTCTTCTAGATTTTTATCGTCTAAAATTTGGAGCTAAAAATCCATGGAAAATGAAAATAGTATATTACGCAACAAGGGGCGAAAGTCAACGATTTCAAGAGTGTGAAGTTAGCTGCACGAGCGAAGCGAGGGCAGATATCACACGAGTGAAATCATTGACCCGCTCCGAGTTGCGTATACAATTTTTCATAACAAATTTATTGGAAACTAGCTTGCATACCCGTCGTTGCCGGGTTAAGTTTTTTTCAATTTTTTTTTTATGGTCTATGTTGGAGTTAAACTTCAGGCCAATCGGCTTGGTAGTTTCCCCGCGAAAGGGTAACATAGAAAAAGAGCTAAGATTCGAGACCACTTTACCCCCTCCCCTTACTCCCCCACCTCTCCGGCTACTTTTTAATGGATCTATGTTGGGGCTGGACCCCCGACGAACATCTTTGTCAAATTTCAGGCCAATCGGTTCAGTAGTTTCCCCGCGAAAGTGTAACATAGAGGGAAAAATAAGTTTCGAGATCACTTTACCCCCTCCCCTTACTCCCCCCACCCCTCGCGATACTTTTCCGTATGCCTATGTTGGAACCAGAACCAGAGAACAAATAATCTAGAGAATAAACTCTTTTTAGAGAAAATTTTTCCACTGTGAGATGAAGCAAGAGGATCCGATGTAACACGGAAAAAATTATCCATTCGATTCCTCCATCTCATTGAATAGATACGACGAGAAATGTTCTCTCTGCTTCGTGCTCCCTAGTCTAAAAGTAATTAACTTTTAGACCATAGCTAGTGAATGATAGGGACATTTTTCCACCCTTCGAAGGGGAAATTTGTCAAAAATTTGTTCGGCAGAGTTTTTTCTATATATTCCTTATTCTATGCTTTCGGTCAGTTGATCGCACTTTCAGCCCTAGGGCCGAAAACGCCACTTTCGGCCCGCTACGGAGGCATCGAAAGGCATATTTTCGATGCATGTGTTCCGAAAAAAAGGTTTTTTTTTCACTCACCTTTCAAAGTTTCCAAAAAATTGCACCGACAACATGAGTTGATTGAGTAAAAAGTGTGAAAGATCGTTGGAAAATTGTCGTCTCAGCGTTTGTGTGGCGATTTGTTCGTAATCTAATGGATTCAAACCGTTAGTTCGACTCGTAGATTTATCCTCGGTTTGTGAATTCTGTTGTATTTTATGTCCCCTTTGCATTTTCTTTCGCAACTTTGAAATTCTTTTTCGTTGTTTTTCTTTTTCTAAAATTTCACGACGCCGCTTATGTTCTAATTTTTCCATTGGGTTATTGGGCTCCAAGAATTTTGATTGTGATCGACCCATGTTTTCTAATTGAGTTTTTTTTTTATAACAACAAAAAGAATCTTAATAAGACAAATTCAATTTCAGGTAATTTAATTTCTGTAATTAATCACATCGTAAAAATACTTTTCACAGCACAGTTAAAATTAACTAATATCGCAAATATTTCACATTTCTTTTTACTTTACTTGAATTTTTCAGAAAGTGTTCTTTGTTCGTGGCATTCGTGTAACGGCTCTGACTTCTTCAGTGATAAAAAAACAACAAAAGCACAAACCTTATCTTCGGTGCAAAAAAGCCCTTACACCTTCGGGGAACAAACCGGGAATGATAACTAACAGTCAATTTAGCTGTAGATACCTGAGAAAGTTGCAAGTATATAAAAGAATTTTATCAATTATTTCAAAATATCTGGCTGATAATGACGATGGATGCCATTCTCAGAGAGCGATGTCTTATTAGGTGTAAATAGAAAAGAATAATAAACCCAATATAAATAGTATAAACAGAATTATTAATGTTATCGTAATTTAATTAGCTCGTAATATGACTCCCATAAAAAGTTATCGAATTGATATCACTGATATGCGATAATGGAATGTTAATCTATTGTCTTAAGTAATTCTAAACGGATTTTTTTTTTCAAAATTGTGATGTTATCACTGTTAATGAATCAAAGTGAAGAAGCCCGCACTTAAATACGTCTATCTGTTGATTCTGTAAATATTAGAGTATTGAAAAGTATCGACACTATTCGAAAGGCACTCGAAAACAATGGGCCAAATGGATATTTTCAGGGTTTGAAGATTTTCACAAAAATCCTAAGCGCGATATTACACACGGCAACTTTCGGGCTTACTTAAGCCGATTTTTGGGTGAAACGACTGAGGAGGGAAAAGTTGCCACTCGAAATCATGGCTTATCGACAATCTGCATACATGCAAACCGTGTGAACCGATTTGGGAAAAGTAGTAGCCAGAAATCATTTTCGTTCTGACCGTCAGCAGGTTAAGATCTTGGGAAGTATATGAGCAGCAGCAATTTCAATGAAGCACGATTGATGTTGAGTCCACACACACACATGTAAACATATGCAAACAGGATTGGCTTATTTTTGTGTAGCATATGCAAACAGGATTGGCTTATTTAAGCCACAAATGTAAGCACATTGGCTTATTAAGCCCAAAAGTTGCCGGCTTAAATAAGCCAAGTGTAATACAGCTGTAATGTTTTTTTTTTCGGGAATTTCAAGATTTATCAAGATAGCAATATTTGGAAGAACATTTCATTTTTGCGAAATGTTTGCTTCATTCTTGATCGATTTGTATGTTACAAAAAATTTCACAAAAAAACAATTTCTTTTTCAAAATTTTGTTAATTTGAATTCTCTACAGGTTGAATCCGTTCAATGGACATTCGACACTTTGGCAAGTGAAGATGGCAGCAGTGAATTACGGCACTTGGCTGAGTTTTTGGCGAACAAACAATTTGATATGGTCATTAATTTGCCAATGAGAACTAGCGGTGCAAGGAGGTAAAATTTATACAATTTTCTTGGTGAAAACTCTTTTAAAAGCAACTTTAAAATTGATGTTACTCTTTTGAAAACCTTGAAATTGATGAAACAAAAACATTGTACTTTTAAAATTCGATAATATTGTTAATTTATTAACGCTGATACCTTCCAGAGTTTCATCTTTTATGACTCACGGATATCGAACTCGACGCCTGGCTGTTGATTACTCGATCCCTCTCGTCACTGATGTGAAATGCACGAAGCTTCTGGTAGAGGCGATGAGGCTAACGGGTCGTGCCCCGCCAATGAAGACCCATACGGATTGTATGACATCTCGAAGGATGATCAAATTGCCTGGATTTATCGATGTTCACGTTCATCTCAGGGAACCGGGCGCCACACACAAGGAGGACTTTTCAACAGGAACTTCAGCGGCTTTAGCCGGTGGCGTTACGCTCGTTTGTGCCATGCCCAATACAGATCCATCGATTGTGGATGCAGCGAGCTTTCATTTGGCTCAGAATTTGGCTAAAAATGGAGCTCGGTGCGATTATGCAATTTACGTTGGGGCAACTGAAGAAAATTGGTCAACAGTCAACGAATTGGCACCACAGGCTGCCGGTTTGAAAATGTACCTAAATGACACATTCTCGACGTTGAAAATGACTGATATGACAATTTGGGAGAAACATTTGGCAACCTGGCCAAAACGATTGCCTGTGGTTTGCCACGCTGAGAGACAAACGATGGGAGCGGTATTGCTGCTTGCCCATGTGCTCGATAGACCTATTCATATTTGTCATGTAGCACGCAAGGAAGAGATCCAACTAATTCGTGGGGCAAAGGAGCGGGGCATCAAAGTGACCTGTGAAGTTTGCCCACATCACTTATTCCTGTCTACGGAAGATGTGAATAGGATTGGTGTTGGTCAATCTGAAGTTAGACCTGTGCTCTGTAGCCTCGAGGATCAACAGGCTTTGTGGGAGAATATGGAGTATATCGATGTGTTCGCAACAGATCACGCACCGCATACACAGGAAGAAAAGAGTTCCAGTAAGCCACCGCCAGGATTCCCTGGTCTAGAAACAATACTCCCGCTTCTGTTGAATGCGGTTCACGAGAAAAAGTTGACACTAGATGATATCAAAAATAAGTTCTACCGGAATCCTAAGAAAATTTTCAATCTGCCTGACCAACCAAACACATACGTCGAAGTCGATTTGGATGAGGAGTGGGAAATTCCCAAGGAAACCGCCCATTCGAAAGCGAAGTGGACTCCTTTCGCTGGAATGAAAATTAAAGGTCGCGTGCATCGAGTTGTGCTTCGTGGCGAAGTTGCATTTGTTGAGGGTGAAGTACTCGTTCCACCGGGTTATGGTTTGAATGTTAGAACGCAGCCAATGCGAAATTCACTACACCATCAGTCATTGGAAGCTATACATGGTGCAACTGGGGAGGGAGTCGACGGTCTGTCGAGGGGTGAACTTTACAAGGGTACGGACTTTGTTACGGATGTGCAAACCAATGAAGCTTTCGCTAAGCTCCTGTCCGATCCCATAGCAAAAGTAGCTGTACGTTTTGCCCGAGATCAATCGATTTTAAGGCCGGTGTCACCAATGCCGAGAACTCGATGCGATTCTACTGGTAATACGACTTTGAAAGAGCTTATTCAACATGCACCCACTTCCCATGGCCTTATAGGGAAACACATTCTCACTGTCGACATGTTCACCAAGGATCAGTTGAATGATATTTTCAACCTCGCCCAAATATTGAAGAGTCGCGTCACCAAAGATCGTCCCTGTGATGATTTTCTAAAGGGCAAGATAATGGCGTCTATTTTCTACGAAGTGAGCACACGAACAAGTTGCAGTTTTGCAGCGGCTATGCAACGATTGGGAGGACGAGTGATTTACATGGACGAGACAAGTTCCTCGGTAAGGAAGGGCGAGACATTGGAGGATAGCGTTCATGTAATGGCGGGATACGCGGATGTAATTGTGCTTAGACATCCTGAGCCGGGCGCCGTTGCTGTAAGATTTGCTTAGGGATAATATTTGTGCTTAATGGAAATTGATTTCAAATTTAATTTCAGCGAGCCGCGCAACATTGCCGCAAGCCACTAATAAATGCCGGAGATGGCATTGGAGAGCATCCGACGCAGGCGTTATTGGATATTTTCACTATTAGAGAGGAAATTGGAACTGTGAATGGACTGACTATTACAATGGTTGGAGATTTGAAGCATGGTCGGACAGTTCATTCGCTTGCCAGATTGCTGACCCTTTACAACGATGTTCAGTTGCAATATGTGAGTCCAGATAACTTGGGAATGCCGGATCACATTAAGAAATTTGTGGAAATGAAAGGAATTAGCCAGCGGACATTCAAATCGATTGAGGAGGCTCTTCCATCTACCCATGTTTTGTACATGACAAGAATACAAAAGGAACGTTTCGTTTCGGAAGAGCAATACAAAAACGTAAGGAATTTTTATTCGTAGTCATGTTAATAGATTTTTTAAAATATCTTCTTTAAAATTTAGGCATGTGGCCATTTTGTGGTGACACCTCAACTTATGACTGTTGGCCTACGGCGAATGATTGTAATGCATCCATTGCCGCGAGTTTCGGAAATAAGCAAGGAATTTGATACTGATCCTAGGGCAGCTTACTTTCGTCAGGCCGAGTATGGAATGTATGTTCGAATGGCGCTTTTGGCAATGGTTTTGGGCCGGGGTTAAAGTTGTTAAAACGTTTCTCTATGTTCCATTAAGACATTTATGAAATTTATCAGTTTATAAATAAGCACAAAAACTTTTTATTAAATGTATAATTCAAGTACAGTGGACCCCGCTTTACGCGGATCGCGAGTATTCATAGCCATTTTTAAACACGATTCTTTTTGTCGTGGTTTTGTTTTCAACTTCACTTTTAACCGCGTTTAAGTTAATCCGCATGGAACGAGGCCTTGTAAATGTTGGGTCCACTGTATATATACGCTTTATCAATTTTTGTATAAAATAATAAAAATGAGAATTTCGATTTCTGAAATTGAAAAAAAATTGTTTTAAAATTTTCAGATGAAACATAACAAAAGCTATAATTGCCAATCTGGCAATTATTGAAAACCCGTATGGTGATTTAAGTGAATGGCGAACAGTTTTATCAAAATTCCACTATGAAGTCAAACTTTCCAATAAGATTTTTTAAAATTTGTTCCAATCGGATTTTGATGTATGGGAGTTTTATGTAGAATAATATCCTGAATAACTTTTGTTGGACTTTTTTGATAAGATGCACCGTTTTTGAGATATTCGCAACAATCGTTTTCGTTCGTATGAGGGGTACCCCCCCCCCCTAATAGTCCATTTTTGCCCATTAACGAACTTAGCCTCGCATTTTACGAAAAACGAATTTGCGCAAAATTTCAAGTCTCTAGCTCAATCCGTGCGCCTGCAATCCGCGCCACAGACAGACAGACAGACGGACGGACAGACAGACGGACGGACATGCTAAATTCAACTTTTTTTATCATTCTAAACACACTGGTGTAAGTCATTTTTGTGTGTGATGACGGGATCTTGGCGTTACAAACGGTAAAGCAAAGTTAATATACCCTTTGGTTTCACCATACGGGTATAAAAATATTGAGTAGATAAAAAGTTTGGCAGAGTGACAATAACAATTTTCATTATTTTTTTTCCTTTATTAATCTTTTGGAATTTTTGTCTTATCTTAGTTTTAGGAGTTAACATCAATTTAGGAAACATTTTATAATAATTTCAATTCCAATCAAAATATAACTGAAATCAAACAATCACAATTGATACTTTTTCGAAATACATACGTATATATCTAGATATAATATTTTTACACATTAAAAACAATTCTAAGATTACGATTTAACAATAATTCAGTCTTTGTTTAATAGTCCTGAGTGCACTTATTAGCTAACTATTTGATGTTTACCTAATTTTGGTTGTGCATTTTATTTGTAGCATCTTCTAACGTCAATTTAATTTTAAAAAGAAACCTATTTTACAATCATTTCGACAATAATATATCGTTATGAAAGGGTTTTCATTTGTAATTGAACTAGCTTAAAATTCAGCATCGAATTGTGGTTATTCCGGGGAAGCTGACATGAGTTAATTCGGTGCTATCCAATTGATTGAGTTCTGGACTACAAGCAAGATTTCGGTCGGCATCAATGGCTGCGGAGATAGTGGCTACCGACAAAAGAGTTGCACCATTGTTATTTGCCGTTGATTTTGGTGTACTAAAATGTGGAATCACTGAATTTGATTTAATTTTTGTGACATTTGCTTTTGAAACGCTAGCACTTTCTTCATCTTGAGGCGGACTGAAAACCAAAAAAATTATTCCATTAACATTATTTGAATATTTTTGCATTTTAAAATTGTTTAATTACCCTTGAGTGTGTTGACGACAATCGATTAGCATTACTAATACAAATAGGACTATAATTGCAGCTACAAGTCCAGAGACAACAGCAATCATTGTAAGCATTTCATGCGGTTCCCCATCTGCAGTTACTTTGGGTACTGTAAAAGGAGATCAAATTGTTAATAACTTTTACGCTGAGACAGAAAAAAATCTTTTACCAATCACCCCGATTGCGAGTGTCGTGTCATTTTCGACAAGAGTCGTTTCACGTGTTGCTGTTGGTAGAAAACGACACGACACTCGCAATCGGGGCGAATGTTAATCCCAAACACAAAATTTTGGTTTTTACTAAAAGAAAAGAAAATAGTCGAAAATTTCTACTTGAAAAATACAACTTTTCTAATTAATTGAGAGTTTGTACAACCAATTGAAAAATAAACAATAATTAAGAGTTTTTTTTTTATAGATCCAGCCAGAGCTTAGGGGAAGGCCCTTTAATGCCGAAGCACAGCTCGAGATGGTCGGAAGGACAAAAGGAGATGCCGATTTATGTTCTCCTTGAACTTCTGCGAATGTAGGTTTTGTAAATGTTTAGGACGTCGACTGGTGCGAAATATTTTTTGCATCGTCCCAGGAAGCCTAGGCACTGTGATGCTTCCTTTGCTATTTTGAAAATATGATCACTCCATTGAAGCTTCTAATTCAATAAACAAGTGCAAAATAAGTTAATAGAAAAAACGGAAGTTTTATGCATTTCCGTCCTCGGTTTTATTTTGTTTAACAAATATCTATTCTATTTCTTCTCTATGGATTGGTAGCCACATTAGAAAATCGCGATAATTACCCTGATAGCATTGAAAATCCTTTAATTGAGAAATTTCCATTACTGTAGTTTTTTATGCAACCTTATTGTGAGATATATATTCGCATTTACAAATTTAATATGTTAAAAATTTATAAAAACCGAGCAGTTCAATGACTAATATGACCGTAAAACTGAAAGAAGCACATTCACTCCATAAAAATGGTCAGCTGAGCGAGAGGTGCCGTTCGATCAAATTGATTGTTAGCGCTGATACTTGGCGACACGATTATATAATGGATATCTTGCGATAATGATGATCAACTATGGACCATCGAGAGATTGCAATTGATTTCCAATATGAGCTCTCAAGACCATTTTGATCGTTAAAACCAGCGACAAAGCCGACACCTACATCGGACTTACCGATTTGGAAGTGGTGAAATCACACAAAAAAGACCAAATGACCCCATATAAATCGATCATTATTGTTTTTTAATCGATGGCAAAATTTCGGTCACTGAATCAATCCAAGAGTATCCAGTGTCGATAGACGTTTCGACGCCTAAAGAATTGAGTTTTTTTTAGAGGCTCGTTCGTTTTTTCAATGACTGCATTGTAATTCTACACGCAATCCAATAGAAACTGGCTGCAATTACGTACTTAGTTCAACAGAAATTTATTTAATACGTGTGGCAGATAAATGCGAAAAATGTTTGTGTTTTAAATCATACTAATATATAAAAATGAGTTGGTGTCTGTCTGTCTGTTCCTCTTTCACGCAAAAACGGCTGAACCGATTGACTTGAAATTTGACATGAGTGTCTGTGGTAGTTCTGGTTCCAACATAGGCATACGGAAAAGTAGCGCGAGGGGTGGGGGGAGTAAGGGGTGGGGGCAGTAAGGGGAGGGGGTAAAGTGATTTCGAAAGTTAGTTTTTCCGCTATGTTACTCTTTCGCGGGGAAACCACTGAACCGATTGGCCGGAAATTTGGCATAGATGTTCGCCGGGGGTCCAGCCCCACCACAGACCGATTAAAAAGTAGCCGGAGAGGTGGGGGAGTAAGGGGAGGGGGTAAAGAAAGTCCGAATCTTTCAAAGAAAAGCACGGACAACTTATTCTATCTAATTTATTGCCAATTGAATTTTGTTTTCTTAGATTTTGTTCTACTCACACTTTTATCCGGGCGTAGCCGGTTCCAAATTCTAGTAATAAATAAAATATCCATGTGGGATAAAAAGATTTTAAACGTAAATAATTTGGTTTAATGTCGGGAGCATTCTTCTAAAATAAACTTTACTTGTAAAAAGTCGTCAATGGGTAGACTGATTATAAAACATCTGCATTTTGTACACAATAACTGGATTTTGAAATTCTGCCGCAGTTAATATACATATTTTTTTTCGACGAACCGGATCTTCTATTTCTACTCTCTGATCTGTTATCTTTTATCTAATTTTTTTATTATAAAAAAGTAGAAATCGGAACAGACTTAGCATTTTATATTTAATCGATGGGAAGAACCTTTTCTACGATTTTGTTTTATCAAAGACTTGGTTTAACCCATAAAAAATATTTTTGATCCTAAAACGTTTTAAACATTGTCGTTTTTCAAGTTTTCGATTTTTTAATTTCTTGTCTGAATTTTTTTTAGGCAATGGAAAGAGGTATACGAATTGCCAAACAATATCAAAATATAAATTTTATAATAACAAGTAGAAATTAACTTCAAAATAGAAATTGAATTCTTAAAAAAAATACCTACTTGAATCCTCAATAACGTATCTGTTGCTATTTACACTTCTAACCAAATTATCCATTTTTCTTAGAAAACTGATGCAACGTTCTGAATTTCAAGTCTGTAACGTAAAGAAACGCCAATTATAACGTTTGTTTTACCGGTATATCTAAAGAAAAATATTTTGCGTAAACAAATAAAGATATTTAAAAATCTTCAATAAAGTAAATAAAGGTTTCCAGGCATGTGTAAAAAATGAAAAATTTCCTATGAAACAAGAACGGTTAATTAGTTTTAGTTTTTTTGTCTTTAGAACGTTATTTTAGTTATTTTGAATTTCAATACACCTAATTTGCCACTAGTAGATTGTTTTCTGTTTTACTTTATTCGTTTTTTTTTTGCAAAGTATGATTTTTTTTGATAATAAACTCTCAATATCAGGGTACCAATCGTGTAACGCGACGCAGACACGAAATTGCGTCTATCATTATGAAAAGCAATCGTGTATGGCGACGCCTCGTTGCATACTAGCGACGCGTCTTTTCGTTCAGCGACACAGTTCGAGGCGTCGCTCAGTGTCATTTCGTCTGTCATTTCACAATGCAGGAACCAAAGTAAATAGTATAGGTTTTTGTATTTAAATTATAATAAATTTATATTATTTCAGACATTGAAGAATTTTTTTTAGTGTCGCGATACAAGATTAGAAAAACGTGTCGCGTCGATGTCGCCGTCTCAGCTCAAAGACGGAGACGTGTCGCGATACATGATTGATACCCAGTTATTTTAACACACATTTAGTGGATTTTTAAAAATACTTTAATTTGATTTGACTTTGAAATGTGAACTGATGCGTTTTGATTTGATATCAATTCGATTAAACGCTTTGATTTCCGTTCGAAATTTATTAGGGCAGGAAAATATTTTTTTAGTGATTTGTTATTCTGAGGGTAAAGACAAGGTTATCAAATTAAAAAAAAAAATAATTGAATTATCATTTTTTCGATTTTTATAAAATGATTTGTCTGGGTTTGAACAAAAATGTGGGAACTTGAATGAGGAAAAAAACATAACAAAAGCTATAATTGCCAATCTGGCAATTATTGAAAACCCGTATGGTGATATTCGTATCAAAATTCGAACAGTTGTACCAAAATTCCACTTTGAAGTCAAACTTTCCAATAAGATTTTTTAAAATTTATTCCAATCGGATTTTGATGTATGGGAGTTTTATGTAGAATCATATCCTAATTAACTTTTGTTCTTGCACTTTTTTGATAAGATGCACTACACTGCTTTTGAGATATTCACAAAAATCGTTTTCGTTCGTATGGGGGGTACCCCCCCCCCCCCCCCCACCACCCCCCCCCCTAATGGTCCATTTTTCCCATGAACGAACTTAGCCTCGCATTTTATGAAAAACGAATCTGCGCAAAATTTCAAGTCTCTAGCTCAATCCATGCGCTCGCGATCCGCGCCACAGACGGACGGACAGACGGACAGGCAGACGGACAGACAGACGGACACACAGACGGACAGAGAGACGGACAGACAGACGGACAGACAGACAGACAGACGGACAGTCAGACAGACGGACAGACAGACAGACGGACAGACAGACAGAAATTAAATATTTTTATCATTCTAAACACACTGGTGTAATTCATTTTTGTGTGTGATGACGGGATCTTGGCGTTACAAACGGTAAGGCAAATCTAATATACCCTTTGGTTTCACCAGGCGGGTATAAAAACCATATACATGGTTCTGCCTGTAAATATAAACTTAGCAAACTTTTGGAAAAAATTGCGAAATCCACCAAAAAATTTATGAAAAAAAATTCTTCAAAAAAGAAAATGGTATCAGTAAAATATTTGCTCTTTAAAACTCAAAGTTTAAAACGCATTGATTTTTAAACTAATAAAAATTATGTCACAAATTACCTTTTTCAGCGTTTAGAGTGTAATCCAACTTCGTTTTGTTCTTGATATGAATGAACTTCCAAATTTGAAAAGTTTACAGTAAAAAGTGTGGGACATATATTACTCTAACAGAGAAAACTGTTCTCATAATTTTAAAATAATAACCTTGCAGTATGAACAGAAATGGGCGGACATCTCATATAAAAAATTTTTCTTTATGGCTAATAGATTTATTTCCTCAAATAAAAAAATTCCTTTATTCCAAATTTGATCCGTTTGTGAATAATTCGAATATTTTTTTTTATAAAGACAAAAAACTGAGTTTTAATACTGGGATATTTTGAAGTGGCGAGAAAAATGTAAAAGCTTGCAACTAAATTACTTTTTATATTAAAAATAATAATAAGTAATATAGAATTATGGACTGGAAACGGTTTAAAAAAATTACCACTTAAAAGGTACTTCATATGATTTATTTGCTAGATTAAAAAATTATACAGTGGGTACACATTAATAGCAATTTATTAAATTCTCGTTCTATATAAATTCTAAAAGTCACAAATTTTTTTTTACACAGCACTTTAAACGAGTTAATATTTGTGTTTAATACAAAATTACATGTTTGATCAAAGTTGAAGTCAATTAATTTTTTCATTGCTTGTAAATAGGTTGAGATATTTGGTACATATTGAAAATGGTTTCATATCAATGATCCAATTGTCCAAATAAATCAATAACATTAAAAATACAACAAAACTGGTATTTTTTTCTAAATAGATTGCAACAAATCCGCACTGGACGCACAAAAAACTTACCAAAATAGAAAAAATTTTGCTGATAAACCGATCAAGAGTATTCAATTGGAGTCGCACTTTTCACAATCCGATTTTTAAAAAAATTGTGTAAAAAAATGGAAAAACTTTTGCAATATTCGAATTGATCACTTAACCGTTAAAACATAAATAACGAAATCTTACAATGAATAAGTACAAACTAACGAATCACAATATTCGAAAAAAAAAACGTTTTGAGATACATATAACTTATTTTTTTAAATAATTCGTCAAATATGAAGATCAGTTAACACCGCTCGGAGGTTTGAACGAGGCTATGAATGATTGGATTCTGCGACCGAACCACACGCGACAGTATTTTATATGGGTTCAATTTTGAGCGGCAGTGTACCAAGTTGTCTCTTTATGTTAATAAAATAATCAGCGTATTGGCGACCGTTTCTACGGAGCGCGCAAACAAAACAGACTGAATTCAAACCACCAAAATGGCTTAATTGCCTCTATCGAGACTTCGGAAAGTTGATATGGAAGTTGCCATTGTCCAACAATTGATATGCGTCACGATGGAGGAGGTCTTGGATGCTTTTACATGAGAACGGGTCTTAACCAGGTTCTGTTCAGATAACGATTACCGGTAGATTAACCTGATATTAGGAATTTAAAATAGTTTTTATACTCATATATAAATATAATAGACACATATGACGTCATTTTTTGTAGGTTTTATATATTTGGGAATCTCATGATAATGTTGCGGTAATAATTGGCGTGCGGTAAGGATTTTAATTTTAAATGTATTTCCTTATTTTCTTTCACCCATTTTGGCTCATTCTAAGGAATCTAATCCGACTTGAGGAATTTTAGTTAAGTGGGCGAGAAGTTAGATCAATAAAAAAAAAAGTTCTTTGCATGGATTTTCCTGCGCTTAGTTACACGGCAAGTACATCGGACAGCTTATTAAGAAATCATACTAATATATAAAAATGAGTTAGTGTCTGTCTGTCTGTCCGTCTGTCCGTCTGTCCGTCTGTCCGTCTGTCCGTCTGTCTGTCTGTCTGTTCCTCTTTCACGCAAAAACGGCTGAACCGATTGACTTGAAATTTGGCACGAGTGTCTGTGGTAGTTCTGGTTCCAACATAGGCATACGGAAAAGTATCACGAGGGGTAAAGTGAAAGTGATTTCGAAACTTAGTTTTTGCGCTATGTTACTCTTTCGCCTGGAAACTACTGAACCGATTGGCCTGAAGTTTAGGTCCAACATAGACCATCAAAAAAAAAATTTGAAAAACCTTAACCCGGCAACGACGGGTATGCAAGCTAGTTGTAAATAATAATCTTTTTCAAATGGATTTAATACATAAATGGCAATCATTCACTAATCCGAAAACATTTGGGAAACAAATCTATCTTTTGCAACCGTGTCATTAAAAAAATGTTCGAATTTACCAATGTATTATGATGTATCATTAAACTCACGTAGGGGAAACTGGGGTATTCTGGACCACGGGGAATTGCGGACCAGCGTCATTTTGTTTCCCCTAGTAGTGGTTGGTAGCTGCAAATAACTGTAATCAGTTTGCCTCATGTTAAGCTAATTTTCCTAACAGTACTCGACTTGTGTATACGCACTATCACCTCGCTTCGATAGCAAATAGAAAAGTGATACTTCGAAATTTTTTTTTTCACTTTGTGTTTCGCTTAAATTTAACCACATTTTTCGAGAATCAACTCAAGTAAATATATTGATAATATTCACGGAGCCTTAAGCATTCGACACTGACAAAAAATTTTGCATGAAGTTTGCATTGTGTTACTAATAGCTGCCATATTGTAAAAAAGAGCGTTCGGGGAATTGTGGACCACTTTTGTCGGGGAATTATGGACCACTCAATTCTTGACATTTGACAAGCAAACTTCGTGTATTTGATGCATATAAGTGTTTTTTCATGCAAAAACACAGCATTAGATTTTCGGCAATCATCATACTAATCATACTAATCATACTAATATATAAAAATGAGTTGGTGTCTGTCTGTCTGTCTGTCTGTTCCTCTTTCACGCAAAAACGGCTGAACCGATTGACTTGAAATTTGGCATGAGTGTCTGTGGTAGTTCTGGTTCCAACATAGGCATACGGAAAAGTAGCGCGAGGGATGGGGGGAGTAAGGGGAGGGGGTAAAGTGATTTCGAAACTTAGTTTTTGCGCTATGTTACTCTTTCGCGGGGAAACTACTGAACCGATTGGCCTGAAATTTGGCATAGATGTTCGTCGCGGGTCCAGCACCAACATAGACCCATTAAAAAGTAGCGCGAGGGGTGGGAGAAGTAAGGGGAGGGGGTAAAGTGATTTCGAAACTTAGTTTTCCCTCTATGTTACCCTTTCGCGGGGAAACTACTGAACCGATTGGCCTGAAATTTGGCATAGATGTTTGTCGGGGGTCCAGCCCCAACATAGACCCATTAAAAAGTCTTTAAATTCTTTCCGGTTTTCTTCGTATTCTAAAATTTAGACAAAAAGCTTAACCCGGCAATGACGGGTATACAAGCTAGTTTCTAAATCGGCCGTTTTGACATCGCCAGAGGATGTAAATGACCTTCGTGAGAAGGCTGATATGAAGCGAAAGAGATTGGAGAGAAAAGGTGATAAACCATAATCGAAAAAGCAAAAAGATCGTGTCAAATCGAAGACATCACAGAAGAAACAACCATCTTCAACCTATTGTGAGGTGGAAGAATACATCGATTTCTGCATAATTTGTAAGAAAAATATGCCAAAAAAAATGAACCGCCGAAATACCATCCATTGCAACGTGTGCGACCGAGCTGTTCACTTGGGATGCTCCGGAATGACTGCAAGTTACTGGACTTGCGAACATTGCGTTTCGGACTGATTTTCATTGCAATTTTTCACTTCATTTCACTTTGTCTGTTATATAATAAATATATGAATCAAAAAAAAAAAGTTTGTCTATCACATTTTTCCATTTTTAATCGATTTACAAAGTGGTCCACAATACCCCGAGATTTTTCAAAATCGCAAAAACGCCATTTTTGCGCCAACTGATAAAACTTGTATAATTTAATACAATTTGACCGAACCGCTGTGACCCAAAGAGAGGTTATTTATCGTACTACAAATTCAAGCTTTGAAATTTTCAGAAAAAGTTATTTTTTTGCGAGTTTTTAGCCAAAATGAAAATGCGGTCCAGAATACCCCACCTTCCCCTACTATATACCATAAAATTTGTAAAGCTATAACTGACAGTGCAATATAATTAGTTCCAGTACGACGGATTATCAATTTCAAAACAATGAAGAAAATATTAGTTGTTGCATTTAAAGTGTTAGGCCAATAAAAACATTTCAATTTGCAGATAACGACCAGCATTTTGCTACGAAATGTTCCAGCCAGGCAAAAATTCATTATCACCAAAATTGATTTTTTTAGAATACTTAATAATTACGAGAGCGAAAATATGTGTACGGGTTTGAAATTTATTCATATAGAAACATATTAGCAAATACGTATTTACATTTATCATAAATACAAATCTCTAAAGTCAAGTTCACAAACTATTAATAAAAAGAAAACAAAATAAAATAAAATAAAACTTTCTGAAGGCTCTCCATACTTTGTTTATAATTAAAAAATAAATTGAATCGAATTCGTTCCCTGTTTGCCACATTTTTTTATTTAATAACAAAGAAAATCTTACTGTTGATGATGAAAAACCGCCAATGGTCGTCTGTAGTCAGACTTTGACCAGGCGAAACTTGAATAAATCACAGAAAAATAATTTTAACGCCCAACCATCTTCACACGTTCGTCATTGATGAATATTACAGTAAGCGCTCGAATAGCGACGTTTTAGCTTTTGTGAAATCGCCGAAAATAAAAGAAACGAATATTGAATTAAACAGGTTACTGGTACCAGTCTGTCTCCTAAAATAAAACAACTGAAATCTCCATTTAACAATGGACTATATTTCTACAACTGTGTTTAAAAAGCCGCAATTCCAAATTATAAATCATTTTTCGGTTTGAAATTTCCAATTATATCAATAAATATAACTTTTAATAAATATGTATAGAACTTAATTTTTAGTTATAACTAGCTTGCATACCCGTCGTTACCGGGTTAAGTTTTTTCAATTTTTTTTTATGGTCTATGTTGGAGCAAAACTTCAGGCCAATCGGCTCGGTAGTTTCCCCGCGAAAGAGTAACATAGCGCAAAAACTAAGTTTCGAATTCACTTTACCCCCTCCCCTTACTCCCCCACCTGTCGGGCTACTTTTTAATGGGTCTATGTTGGGGCTGGACCCCCGACGAACATCTATCCCAAATTTCAGGCCAATCGGTTCAGTAGTTTCCAGGCGAAAGAGTAACATAGCGCAAAAATAAAGTTTCGAAATCACTTTACCCCCTCCCCTTACTCCCTCGCCTCTCGCGTATGTCTATGTTGGAACCAGAACTACCACAGACACTCATGACAAATTTCAAGTCAATCGGTTCAGCCGTTTTTACGTGAAAGAGGAACAGACAGACAGACAGACACCAACTCATTTTTATATATTAGTATGATGAGTATATGATATAGTGGATTCATTAAGTATAGTTTATTAATTTTACGGCATTTTGATGCAAAAAGCCGATGATTTCTCACATCTAAAAAAAATTGGCTTAGTTACAGATTAAAAAATGAATATTTTTTGTTTTAATTCAAAAATGTCTAAACAAAAACCTAACGACACTAAAACAACTTATTTCTCCAAAAAAACACAATGACTAGAAAGTGTGCACTAAATTACCGGAAAATTTGATTAGGACAGATGTCGATCAAAACGAGACTAGGGTATTAACAACAAACAGTTGGATTAGTTGAGCAAAGTAACATTTTTTTTCTGACCGGCTTTTTATTCTCTGTTCACTTTTGATTTGAATTCAAGACTTTGACATTGACATTGACCGGAAAATTATATGAAATGACATCAAAGCTGTACTTAATACGATCTTTCCCTGGTGATCTACCTACTGATAAATTGCATAAGTATTTCGCCTTATAATTCAACCGATGTGAATTTTCGCTAATTACATAATTAGTTTTTGATAAGAAGATGATAAATAAGATAGTGTAAAAATATCATCGTAATTTAGTATGTAATTAGGGAAAATATTCATAATTGATTCAATCGGTTTTTGGTGCGAAAGAGAAGAAAGTCAATTAAAGTTGGAAAATTGAGTATTTCTATCGGATAAATTTCGAATTGATATTAAATTAGTAAACTTTATTTTCATTAAAAAACATAACAAAAGCTATTATTGCCAATTTGGGAATTATTGAAAACCCGTATGGTGATATTCGTATCAAAATTAGAACAGTTGTACCAAAATTCCACTTTGAAGTCAAACTTTCCAAAAAGATCGCAAAAAACGTTTTCGTTCGTTTTGGGTGTACCCCCCTAATGGTCCGTTTTTGCCCATTAATGAACTTGGCCTTGCATTTTACGAAAAACAGATCTGCGCAAAATTTCAAGTCTGTAGCTCAATCCGTGCGCTCGCAATCCGCGCCACAGAAGAACAGACAGACGGACGGAGAGACAGACGGACAGACAGACGGACAGACAGACGGACAGACAGACAGACAGACAGACAGACGGACAGACGGACAGACAGACGGACAGACAGACGGACAGACAGACAGACGGACAGACAGACGGACAGACAGACGGACAGACAGACGGACAGACAGACGGACAGACAGACGGACAGACAGACAGACGGACAGACAGACGGACAGACAGACGGACAGACAGACGGACAGACAGACGGACAGACAGACGGACAGACAGACGGACAGACAGACGGACAGACAGACAGACGGACAGACAGACGGACAGACAGACGGACAGACAGACGGACAGACAGACGGACAGATAGACGGACAGACGGACGGACATGCAAAAATTAATTATTTTTATCATTCTAAACATACTGGTGTAATTCATTTTTGTGTGTGATGACGGGATCTTAGCGTTACAAACGGTAAGGCAAAGTTAATATACCCTTATAAAAACTGTAAAGCGCATATTTTAAAGGTTTTAGATGAATCATAATTTCTGCATTGAAATTCAGGAAATTTCCGATTCCTCTTCAAAAGAATTAAAAAACATCATTTATGTATTACAAATGAAATGAATAAAATTAAAAACTTCTTGATTGTAGATACTCACTAAATTATCTGACGATTCATTGGAGCTAATTAATATGTAAGAACATATCAATTGCTGGCACGTGAATAAACATTTTGAAATCTAATTAAACTACATCATAACATGATTTGAATAACTACTAAATGAAATAAACTACATTCATATTTTAATAAAAAAAGTAATGAATTTAGAATCAAACTGAAAAATGTTAATATTTAAGAATTTGGAATTTTTTATTATCTTTTCAATTTGTAACAAGTTTTGTATTTTAAATGCTCTTTTTCTTGAAATTTGCAGCATAATTAAGTCTCAAAAACCAATGTAAAAAAGTCGTTGAATTCAAACAAAAAGATGTTCTAGAAATATTAAATCAAGCACTGAAAACTTTTAATATTAAATGCCAACAGCCTTTAATTGTAATGGAAAAACGTGAACAATATGCTTAACTCTGTCGCATGTTCATCGACATTTGTAAGATCCATTATTTCCCGCCTTCTATTATTCACAACTGCATCAATTAAAAGAAAATTTCCAATTAACAAATGTCGTCTTAATAAATTTTTATTGTTGTTATTGTGCAATACAGGCGTCTTCTAATTATTTATTAGGTTGAAAGCTTAGAGGAAATTACAATCACGGAATACAAGTAATTCTTCCGTTTTTTTTATATTATTAAAATTACGATGAACTCGACATTTATAAAATAACAATTGTGTTAGATAAATAATTGATTTTCATTTTTTTTTCTTTTACCGGAAAATACGTTATTAATTTATTGTAGAAGTTTGACGGAATGTGAGAGAAAGAATTACGTGGTGTAGGTACACAAATGATGTATTAAATAACGGTTGTATGTGATACGTAATTCACGACAACATGATTTATTGACGCTAAAATCTGCTTATATAAGAATATTTATTATTTTCTTTAAACTATTGTTGAAGTCAAATTTCATTTGCTGGAAAAATGAAAATTAAAGTTTTCTGACTTTTATTATTTTCAGATTTTTTTATGGAAATTTGTTTTGCTCTTTGGAAAACTCTTTTTGCATTTTAAATGCTGAAACACATAGGACTGCAAATTCGACTGTGACTGCGACTGCGGCGTCAAGTTTGACGTCGAAAAATTTAGCGACCAGGTATTTACATGGAGTGACACACATGACGACGTCGACTGTGACTGCAGCTGCGACTGCGACGTATTTTATAGCCAAAATTTTAAATTCGACGTTGCGTCGTGGGGGTGCCAACGAAATTTTTAGAAAAATCTGGGTTGACAATACTAAAACCTTTGTGCAATGTTCGTGCAGCACTAGAAAATTACTGTACATCAAATACGCACATGAAATTAGTATTAATTGTCGATAATTTTCAAATCCCACAAGCATTTTTATTATTTTTCTTTAACATGATAGACAAATTTCTTTTACATAAATGTCAAATTTATTGTTGTTGAAGTGCTGCATGACGTTCCATGTGTTCCACTACACGATTCGACTGCGACGTCGGTTGCGTAACCGTTGGCACAGTCGACGTCGCAGTCGAACTCGCAGTCCTATGTGTTTAGGGCATAAAGTAGCAAATTAATAATGAATATCTGAAATTTCAATTTTTAAAGTTTTTGAAGGAATTGTTTTGAAAAAATGTTGTTCAAATAGGCTGGGGAGACGAAATTCTGAAATGAAAGAGTTAAAATTATCCACTTAAAATATTCTTTAACCAGAAGTTTTCTAAAAACAAATGTAAAAGATCTTTGGAATTAATAAAAACTTATATGCTTTGTTTATTTGCTACTTATTATTGTTTGTTAAGAAGACAACTGTATTCCAAGCTACACTCAGAAAAATGGAGGCTAACTCGACGACCTACATACGGCGTAATTGGCATCGGGCAGGCGCGCGTTCGCCTGCATGTGGGCAAGTAAAACTGAGTTGACCTGTGGTCGGAGAAATTCTAAAATTAAGCCACCAGCAGGTGAAGTAGGGCATTGGGAGCTGCACGAGTTGACCTTAGATAGGTTAACTCTGACCGCTTGCTGGCTTACAGACACCTCTGTAAGGTCAGAGTTAACCTGACAAAAAGTTGACCTGGACATTTTTCTGAGTGTACAAATGAGCAACATGTTTGATTCTGAGGTAAAAATATATTTAAATACTTATTGCACGTGATATTTTTTTTTTTGCAAATACGACTCTACGAAGCTTGAAAAATCAATAGTTTTTTCATTGCTGTTATAACTTGTAACCATTAGAAACTGTAATTCCTTATTCCAAATACTAGAATTTGAACCCGGCTTCGCCCGGCTAAAAGCGTGAGTAGAGCGAAACCTAGGGGGAAAAAATTCAGTTGGTTATAAATTAGATGGCCTAGAGTAGGGCGGTCTGTATTTAGTTTTTTTTTCTTCGGCTACTTTGCAATAGACCTATGTTGTAGATGGACCCCAATTATTATCAATGCGGAATTTCAGGCCAATCGGCTCGACAGTTTTTCTGCCAAAAAGTAACATGAAGAAGAAGCTAACCTTCGGACTCACTTTACTCTCTCCCCTTACTCCCCCTACTTTTCAGGCTATTTTTCAATGAATCTATGTGAGAGCTGGACCCTAGAGGATGTCTGTGCCGAATTTTAGGCCAATCGGCTCGGTAGTTTCCCCGCGAAAGAGTAACATAGAGGGAAAACTAAGTTTCGAGATGACTTCACCCCCTCCCCTTACTCCCCCCACCCTTCGCGCTACTTTTCCGTATGCCTATGTTGGAACCAGAACTACCACAGAAACTTATGCCAAATTTCAAGTCAATCGGTTCAGCAGTTTTTGCGTGAAAGAGGAACAGAGAGACAGACACCAACTAATTTTTATATATTAGTATGATTTGTTGTGATCAACACAAAACTTTCCTCTGCAATACTTGGTTTCGGAAAAAAATATGTAGAAAATGTTTTTTTCAAATATCTCGAGAACTGTTAAAGATATGTAAAAACTTATGAATTTGATTATATGTATTTTTTCATAGAAGCGCATAGTTTTCGAGATATTTTCAAAAACCCAATTTTTTTTTAAAAAATCTGTATTAATTGATTCCCGAGTTTCGCAAAATATTTTTAAAAAAGCTTCATGTAACAGAAATTAATTGACAATTTCGAGAAGATATTCGATTTTTATCACATATTAAAAAAAAAAGTTCAACGCCTTTATTACGCGGATGTATATTTCGATTTAATTGATATTACATACACGATGAAAAAAATCATCTATTTTGAGCAAGTAAAACTGATCTTATGTAAACGATCATAAATTAAATGATCCAATCGAACTGCAAAAATATCAAGGCGTCACGAAATTACACTTAAGACCCCAGCTAACCAAACCACCCACGATTATTTTTTTTTCGTCGCAAACAAGTTTCCTGAACTTTCGGCATTGATAACAACGAAAAAGTAATATAACAAATATGTTGCCAATACCGATTGTATTTGACGAAAAAGAAGTTTGGAAAACCCCAGCTTTTAATGAATTTTACGATTTGGCGCCAATTCAATAATAAAGTCATATCTACTTTGTTTTGCTTTAGCTCGAACGAGGGATAATTGGTTTGCAAACCATGAATGGAATTTACTACTATTATGTTTTTACTTCAGCTGTCAATAAAGTTTCTGTGTGAATTTTCGAAAATTACATAATTTTCTTATAAGAATCAGTAAACCGTGAAATACTTTTAATTGAATCTTTTGGGAAAATCCCAATAAGTACAAGAAATGATTTTCTACGGAAACATTGACAAAGTTGTTTAACTTACATTGAATAAGTTTTCTACTAACAAGTACTTCCACTCTAGTAAATTTCTAGTTTTATAGAGACCAGTTGAGATGATGATGCTGTGTGAATTTGGTAGTAACTTTATGCTGTGCAATTTTTTGAGATCGATGATGCTGGGAAAACCCCAAAAGTACAACCGATTTGTATGCACATCATGTTTTCATACTCATTTCTTTGGTTTCACAACACGTGATATTGTGTATTATTTTCGCACCCACAACTTTGCGGTAACGAATTTTCATTATTTATTAAAATAATAGCAATTCTATAAAATTTATTTTAACGAAGAAAAAATAAGCAATATAGAAATCTAACCACAGAGAGCATCCAATTATAGCGGATGGACACTCTAAGTGCGAACGCACACGCTTCTTCTCGTCGCGGCAACTTTTGGTCCTCAAAATGCCTTTCCGACGTACACGCTTCTTCACTTTTTGGCCGCGTTCAGACGTGGTGGAAACTGGTTGACTTCACCAACTTTCCACTCGATTTTACTGGCCAGACGCTATCGGGTGTATGCGGGGAATTCATCTGCTGGCTAGGCCGGGTGAACTTGGTTGAAAACACATTCACACATAGAGTTCAATGGTGGGGGTTCACAAAATTTTTCTTGCTACACGCACACATTGACACAGCATGTGTAAATACACTGCAGCGCAAAAGTTGAAAAAGACTACGTGAGAACGCAAGCAGAGTTTTTCACCCAGAGTAACTCGGTTGATTTCACCTACGTGAGAACGCGGCCTTTAGTAGCAAAAACTTGTGTACAACAAGCGATCGCTCATGTGTGTGTGGTTCTCATATATGTGTTGTATTTCCAGCTCATTCCTTTATTAGCTAGCACCGAGACAACATCAATTGTCAAAATAGAAACTGCCAACAATAGAAGAACAAGGACTGATAATTTGTTATTAAAATAAAACTACCTGCAATTGGGATTTCACTATTTGCATTTAATTTTTGTTTATTTGGGATATGTTTACGAGTCGGTGGCTAAGCACCGACTGACTCAATGAAATTACGCACACATGCATGCTGACGTGCTACACGAGCGACTTCGTTTGTGTGCGTAAAAGAAGACGAGAAGAACACTTTTCGAGTGGCGACTTTTCCCCTCTTGCCGCACTCGTTTCTTTCCCACAATTTGGTAAAGTTGCGGCATGCTGATGACCGAAAGTTGCTCCGTGTACGCCCTCGCTAATGTGAATGCTATTAATACAACATATTTAGATGGAAGACAAATGACTTTTGCAAAAATCTATAAACATTTATAAGTATTACTTAAGTTAAATAAGAATTGTAATAATTTGCTGATCATCGCTGATCATCGTTGGTTTTTCCAATCAAAGTAATAGGAAAAGCGATTTAAGATGAAAAGTGTTATTCTATTATTTAATTACATACTATTCGAGTTACAAAATCACGTTTTGTTTGCAAAATTCACATGCATAGCACATTTTTTTTTATCAAAAATGAAAATCTAAGAAGCCTAACCGGAACAGTTGATGGAAATATTTACTTTTTATTTTCTGGAAGAAATCATTTCAATTTTAGCATATACTTTACTAATATAAAAAAACTAGCTTGCATACCCGCCGTTGCCGCGTTAAGTTTTTTCAAATTTTTATTATTTTTTTTGATGGTCTATGTTGGAGCTAAATTTCAGGCCAATCGGCTCGGTAGTTTCCCCGCGAAAGGGTAACATAGAGGGAAAACTAAGTTTCGAGATTACTTTACACCCTCCCCTTACTCCCCCCACCCCTCGCGCTACTTTTCCGTATGGCTATGTTGGAACCAGAGCTACCACATACACTCATGCCAAATTTCAAGTCAATCGGTTAAGCCGTTTTTGCGTGAAAGAAGAACAGACAGACAGATACCAACTCATTTTTATATATTAGTATGATGGAACGTGACTGAGTTTTTCCATAGTAAATTATTCATTTGAACTGGCAAAAAATTGATAACAATATTTCTTCAAAAACTTTTAAGTGTTTGAAAATTAACGAAATTTTTATCATTAAAGAGATAAATTTTTAGATTTTGTGGAAGGTGTGAGAAAATACCCTTTAATAAAACTTGTATTATCAAGTGCCTAAAATTACTTTTTATTCTTTAAAATATCATGTACGTGATGATCATCAAGATTCGATAGCGATTAGTTATAATTATTGTCATTGCAGCAGATAAGAACAAAAATTCCACGCTAGAAGATAAAAGTAAATTCGATGGCCTTTTTGAAGTGACACAAATAAAGATGATAATGTTAGCAATACTTTAACCCGTATTCAAGAAAAAAATTGGCAGACTGATTTTAGATAACCTGCTAAAAAGTTGTTCAATTAAGATAAACCTAATTGGAATAACCGCTGAATAATAAAGTATTCATGGAACTTTTTTTAAAACTTTTTTTTCATTATTTTTTGCGTTTCTCACTTACAAAAACACACCGACAATAAACACCAGCACGTTATATAAATTTTGTAAAATTGTTTTTTTTTTTTAAATCTCCCTTTAATGAAACTGAAATTATAACTTTTGTTTACCAGCGTTAAACTAAGCTGAAATCTTTTCTTTAAAAATATATTTTACGCTGCATTAAATATGAATAATTTTCCAAAATAAAACCATTTTTAAATTCCCGGTATGCCGATTTACTTGTATATATGACCGCGACACTGACTCTAAAGAAATATTGAAAATTGTATAAAAGACTTTCGCCGCTTTATCTAAAAATAGATTTGTTCTCAAATACGTAAATATTTTGAATGGCTGAAAAAGAGTTGCCATTAACAGTGAATCTGTGTTAAAGTTATAAATAATTTATTTTGTAATATTTTTTTACTAAACTTAACACAGCCTTTACACGCGTCTGTAGAGCTGACACAGTCACTGACACAGTCTCTTGTAAATGCTTACTGGCACTGACAAGTCTGTACTGACGGGACTTTTTTGTAGTTAGTACAGACATGCCAGTAATTTGACATTTCTGACTTTTAAGATGGCGGAAAATGAAGAATTTGAGGTAAATCTATTAAATTATTATGAATCCACTTGTTTTAATTCATTTTTTAACTTTTATAACTCTCAGACTGGCGAAAGAAGACTAACTAGGAACGAAATAATTAAAATAATGAAGCATACGAGCAAAATTCATGCCTCTGAAATACGAGGGACTGTAGCTGTGTTACTAACGAAGTCATTTTGAAAATGAACTGGCTGCCAGTTCGCTAAATGTCTTCTAATTCGTTGTCAGTAATTTGACATTTGGAGTCTGTGCTACTGACAGACTTTATAGTCGCGTGTAAAGGCCGGGTTAGCATAAAAAAGAATCGAGAATTCACTCCCCAAAACGAATACTTTGTGAATTTTTGACTGCATTTCCACACGTGCTGTTGTCAAATATTCAGTATATTTTGTTTATAACTTTCTTCGTTTTCACTTTTTTTAAATTTTTAGTCTTTTAACTAGTACACCATATCAGAAATATGACTTTAATTTAAGATAACACAAGTCAACAAGAATTTTATGCGTGGGTTCTGCATACTTGATTCTCATTCCTTACTTGTCCTAAAGACTGTGTTTACATTAGGATTCACTTTGAGGCGGCACGTCTTTCGTCATTTTTCTGCCGTGTGCACACGGTTCGCTTCATCTGGATTCACTAAACCGGTTTCATCAACAAAAGTAAACGACACGGGTTTAACAACCAGACTCAAACCGGTTTGCGTCTGAAAATTTTAAGTGAATCTAAACTTCGTTCGCTCTTTTTGGTTTCCCTCCCCACTGCGTCCCTAACCATCACTTGGCCGGAGCGAAAGACGTGCCGCCTCAAAAAAAGTCCTAATGAGCCTGTTTAGACGCGACTTGTTTTCGTTCGTTTCTTTAAAGTTGAATGGCGCGGGGTACTTTTTTTTTCATAACAATTGATGTCCTAGGATACTTACGAAATAAATTTAGTCAATATAAGTGCATGAAATATATGTTATAATATTAGAAAACTGAATTAGAAAAGGTGTTGTCGTACAACAACACTATGCAACAAAGGGTTAATCGCAACAATTTAACAATTCCCAGCATAAATTTCAATATGTGATGCATAATACAAATACACTTAGCATAGTATTATTTATGACTTGATTTCGATATTAAAGGAAATTTGAATAAATCAATTGTATTATTTGTATAGCTAATTAGAACGAAAATTTATGGTTTTTAGAAGCGAAATTAAAATGTGGAAACGCTTCGAATACGATTTTCATATCCATCGTTGCGGTGATTGATTTGCTTGTGTCATAATTGAAATAGTGGATAAATATTTCACTTGCAAGTTATTGGAGCTGTTTACACACATTTTATGTGAATTTGCACCTAAATCAGTTGCAGAATATCTCCATTTATCTATTCGAAATAAACCACGATAGAAAAAAGTTCCCTCAGACTAATAAAATTGATGATTCGCGCAATATATTTTAATTCGTTTCGATTCGAATGAATTGAATTGAACAGTGAAAATAACTACTATAGATAAACGTAAATGCAATAGACGATTTTCACAGAATTTATGTTTTCTAGTGTTTTACTATAATCTCGACTGGTTTTGAACAGATCAAATTAAATTTGTCATTGAATGACACCGAGAACTATATTAGATTTTACAATGTTATTGATCGATCGAGAAATATGATATATAAATGTTAGATATTTAATCTATTCAGTAAATTAAAAGCATGTCGCTTGCCATTTATGATATTGATATCTTAATAAAAATTCTTTAGTTATTCGATGAACGAAGTTTTCATATTACACATTTTACAGTTGTTGCGTAGTTTAGAATTGATAAAAAATATGAAAATTCCCTACCAAATTTCTTGGATGGTATCTAGAATTTTTTAACACATTGACTGCCATGGCTATCATTTTTTACATGCATACATACATACATTCATACATACGTACATTCTACATACGTCTACATGTATTGGCATCTCCCTTACATTTTTGCAAAATTGGTCTGGCAGTCAATGTGTTAACACATAGTTTTTCAAAGGTACTTTCCCTTGGGAAATCGAATTTTCATTGAACTAGAAACATTGCTGCAGTTACTGTGGATAAAAAAGCGTCTGGAAAACAGTTGATGAAAGAGAGTTTACACGAATTTCAATCAAGGTTAAAGTATTTTCTTAGAAAAAGGGAAGTAAATTCATGCTATTATGGGAGCAATAGATCTACGTAAGATAATTTAGTCTACATAAATGATGTGTGTCTATCCCTCGTAAATAGTAGTAGCGTAAACGAAAACAAAACATAATAAAAGCAAAGGTCACGTTTGGTAAGCAAGAAAGTAAAATAACAATATAGCCGGGGATTCCAAGAATAAGAATTTTTAAATTAAAAGAACCGTCAATGCCAGTTAGCTGCTAGTATGTTTTTAATACGAAATGCCGGAAGTAGAACACCGATTTGAGCCAGAGCAACCGGAATGATAAATTATTGAACTCGGAAGTTGATACCCAAACGTACTGTACATGTGCGGTTAGAAAATATTAAGAAAACACGTTCTCGCAAGGGAGATTTCAAGGTTTGTTTTATTATTGAGCCGTTAATATGTCATAAAAATAAATAAGGTAAAAGTTTATTTACAGTTTTTAGTTGTTTGTTTTAGCAGTTTTTTTTAGATTTGAACAAACTGACTTTTAATTCGAATTTAGTTACTTTTATATACAATACAGGTCGATAAAAGATAAATTTTGCTAACCAAAAAATGATTATTGAACAAGCAATTTAAATGTTTTTTTCAACAACATATCAGTTTATTGATCATCTTAAAATTGATTGTGTTTAATTAAGCGAACTGGAGTAGTGGATGAGTATATAGACACAATACTATTGCAGTAGCATAAAAATTTAATTCAATTAAACATTACACTATTTATAGAGAGAATAACCTTGACATTGAGACGATCACAGTGCCGGCAGTAATAATTATATCGAGCCCGTATTGCTACTCTGAGCTATGTAAAATGAAAATGAATACAACACAAATATATTGGATCACGCAATATGAACTGGAATTTAAGTGGCTTCCAATTGAAAGAGCATAAAAGACTAGTTGTACATAAATCTAGAGAGTTCGTTACCTGAAATATTACAATGGTAATTTTACCGGTGAATTTTCAATTATACTGACCGGCAATATTTATATAAACAAATTTATAAATCAATGCGAGGTAGTTTGATTAGATTAGTAATATGTTGAACTTATTTCATCATTTTCAATTTTTAAAATTGCGTTTACGTTATTTTATTCAGATTTGATTTAAACGCCTCAGAAAAATGGTCAATTTGACGTAAAAAGTAGTCAATTTGATGTGTATTGTACTTTATGTGGCTTTGGTTTTCAGTATATGTGTCATTTCGTCGAAAGGTTTTTCAAATACTGAATATGTCGAATTATTTGGCAACAAAACAGCATTTGCAGGCAATTTTACTTTTCTTTTATAATTCGATTTAATAATATTAAAAACATTTGACGTAAAGCTGAGGTTTTTTAAACATTTATTTTAGCCCCATTAACACAAAATATATGAATATATAATTATTTTTGATTGAAGTGTAAATTCACTTCGTACTATTGGATGTTCCAATTGCTTGGACCGATGTTAAAGGTGATTGAGGATTAAGCGTATAATGATTTTTGACATCTATTTTCAGGTTTGACAAGTTCAGTCTTTGGCAATTTCAGCCATGGAAAGGTTAACAATCGAACGTGTTAAAGTTATTCAAGCCTACTACGAAAATGGGCGGTCAAAAAAAAATGGATATTGAACTTCTGCAGTCCTCGAAACAGCGACATCAATTGGTCACTAAAATCATGCAATTTGACAACTTTGCAGCTCTTCCTTTGGGGTTATCTCAAGAGTAAGGTCTATGCCAACGAGCCAACAACAATTCAACAGCTGAAGGACGAGATAGTAAGGCATATTCGTGGAATAGATTATGGAGGTTAGGTTAGAGTGGCGGTCCTTCGAGCCACTTAGATCAATCAGGTCCGTTGTGATACTCGAACCAACGTGAGCTTTTTAGAAAGCCTAGGAGATTGTTGATGTTTACATCTTTCAATTCATTAGTATTCCCGAAGGAAAAGGATCCTAAATGGGTTTTCCTTCTGCGAGCCAGTGCTGGGCAAGTGCAGAGCAGCTTTTTATCCAGCTTTGGCCAAATAAGTTTTGTCGCGTTACACGAGGTGCCTGAGGACCACCTTTGGTTTGCGAGCCTGGCTGCTTCTTACCGAATCAGTAATTTGCACGTTGTTAATAGTGCACCCAGGGCATGGTTTGGACTGTAGTGCCGTATCTAGCGAGATCATCCGCTTTACAGTTACCCAGAATGTCTCTGTGACCAGGTACCCAGATTAATTTGATACTAAAGAACTCTGCTAACTCGTTTAGAGTTGACAAGCATTAAATAGTCACACGAGATGTTAGAGATGATGAGTCAATTGACTTAATTGCCGCTTGACTATCCGTCAAGATGCTGATATCCTTAACCGATATCACATTTTTCTTCAGCCAGCTTAGGGATTCCTTGATCGCCATAACCTCGGCCTGAAAGACGCTACAGTGATCCGGTAGGCGAAAAGCAATATTTAAGTTTAGTTGTTTAGAGAAAATCCCTCCACCGACTCTACCCCGACTCTACGACTCTACCACAACTTTGACCCATCTGTATAGACATGGATCGTCTTTTTGTCCAAAATTCCTCCCACTTCTCAGTTTTCCCTGGAAGGAATGGAAGTTTGGAACTCCTTGTCTATCGATAGCAGTGGTAGGGTATAGTAAATGTTTTCCGGGAGTGTTCTCTGAGACCACAGTATTGAGGCATGTCCATTTTGCGTACTTTGCCATTGCGATGTTGCTTTGAGTCGGATGGCTGTGCTGGCTGCCATCTGTTTTCCTGTGATATTTAGAGGTAATAGGTGTAGCATCATTTCCAGTGTTTGCGTCGGGGTTGATCTCAGTGCACCACTAATATAGAGAAATGCCGTCATCTGGACCTTGCTTAAGAGATTATGGAGAGATTTCATCAAAAATTTTGACCATCGGGTAGAGGTGTGCCGCTGATATTATCTTCACACATAATTGTCATGTGCCAAATAACATGATTCAATAAAGAAATCAAAAAGTTTAACCAAATAACATTGTCTTATTTTCTGTTAACATCAGTCCAAGCTATTGGAACATCTTGTATATAACACATGGATCAATAAGTCCCGAGACTAACAATGAAAACAACATTTTTTTTGCAAATTTTTTTTTTATTCATCAATATAATCACCTTTTAGGGTGATACAATCGTCACGCCATGCGTATCCCAAAAAACTGACGCCATGACTTTGCCAGCTGACTGCTGCGTTTTCGGACGCTTCGGACGGCTTTCGCCAGCTGTGCGCCACTCAGATGACTGCCGCTTCGACTCTGGAGTGTAGTGATGTATCCACGTTTCGTCCATGGACACGTAACGACGCAAGAAATCTTTTTTATTGCGAGTAAATAGCGATAAACAGCTTTCTGAATCATCGACTCGTTGCTGTTTTTGTTCCATCGAAAGCAATCGCGGCACCCACTTGGAAAAAACCTTTTTCATGCTCAATTTTTCATGAAGGATAGTAAATGCACTTCCATATGATATCTGTGTTATCTCAGCAATCTCACGGAGCTTCACTTTACGATCTTTCATTATAATTTTTGTCACTTCACTCACATTTTCCGGTGTAACGGCTTCCACAGGTCTACCCGAGCGTTCCGCGTCATTTGTGTCGGTACGACCACGTTTAAACTCGGCAAACCACCGACAAATCGTTGCTTTTGATGGACAAGAGTCCGGGTAACATTTTTCAATCCATTGTTTCGCTTGCACGGTGTTTTTATCCATTAAAAAACAATGTTTTATCAGAACACGAAACTCGGTTTTTTCCATTTTTTAAACAAACTACAAAACGACTTTACTCCAACCTCGATAACTCAGCTGTTTCTGGTCCGATCGACTTAAAATTTTGACACGTTTCAAGCAAAGGTTAGTACTCTAGAAAGACGTGGTTACTGGTTTACTACGAGCGTCATCTCTGGGTTAGTCTCGGGACTTATTGATCCATGTGTTACGTTACTTTTTTATATCTGAAAACTTTGGAATAAATATGTAGGAAATTAATAACATGTCATTGTTGAATATAATGGATTGACACTTATATTTCATGATCGCTTCTAATTGTGGACTCGCTTTGCGATTCCCCGTCTGCACTAGTAGAATTATCGCCTACATTTTCGATTGGAACTAAAATATTATTAAATGATTGCATTGAATGTCGCATCTCATCACTCGTCGCGCTATCTTCAATTGTTAAGATGAGTTGTCTAAGAGCGGAGCCCCACGTTGAGCAAACATTGTGATGGTCGACGACTAAAGCTCGATGACTCTCTATTGCTTCGTTGAAATCGTTCGCTTCCAGTGCTAGAGAATGTTAAAAAGATAAAATCAGTATAGGTTTTTTTTTAGTTATTCGGCAATACCTTTAGCAATCCTGAGTAATTTGCGGTGAACCGAAGAGTTCAAGGTACCACTCAGCCACTGTTGATTCATCAGATTGATCCTTTTTTGTATTTCGTCTGAGCGAATACTAGCCGAGTCCGATAGACGGGATGAAAAGGTAACGAATGTGTTTAGGCAATAAAGGCGGGCCTGCTCTTCTCCAAGGGTCGCGAGGTCGTCTCTTTGACTACTGGCGGTCGGCGTTTCATTTCTGCTGCACAGAGGCGGAACTCGCATAAGCGGCGGGGGATTGATGTGCATAGGGGGCACGACCGCAATGGGCGGGGGCTGAGAGCTAAGTGCTGTTGGGGGGACCACAGGAATGCCAGTTGCTGCACCAGGATTTTGAAGGTTAGCGCTTGTCGGTTGTACGATGGCTGTAGGTTTGGAGGCTCCGCTCTGAATGGGGAATGCAATTCTCTTGTTCAGGTTCAATTTCGGCTTGTTACCAGTCTGCGGAGTCTCAATGTATAGAGAAAAACTCAAAATAACAAAAAACGCCACAAACCTGGTGGTTGTATCCAAGAATAGGGGGATCATTCCATCCCGGAGGAACACCTGAAATATTGAGGGTTTTGTCTGAATTTTTGAGGAATGTGAACTGGTGCAAACTTACTATTCGGCGTGTTCGGGTTCTGACTCATTTTTTCCGTAATAAAAACGTAAAAACAGGAAAAATTCTTCCTTTTCACATTCCCTTGACAAGATTTGCCTTCAAATCAAATCAAACTGTATGGAGACATCCAAGTTTGACAGGCATAAGGGTTTTCGTACAACTAAACACATGTATGGCAACACTTTTTTCCAAAAGTGGGAAAACAAACAAACACGAGCTGTCAAAATGTTGTTGCTAGAGATCCATTTTATTCGAAGTCACGTTTCCACGTACTAAAATACACTTGACGATTATTTTCGGTCGCAGATCTTTTGTAATTACCTCGAATTTCTTCAACTTTCACTTAATTACGAATCAAAATGTATTATGAGATATTGGTAACTCGTTTTTCAAACTAAATCTGCACCTCCCATGGCACATATTTTTGCAAGCTGGTTTGTTCACTTCCTAAGGCAAGTGTTTTCATACATGTGTTTAGTATGAAAAGCCCTATTGAGTGCGTTTAGTAGGTTCGATATACTGGGCGGTACATTTGAAATGTGCGATAAAATGGTTTCTTATCTTTCCTTAGGACTTTGATTAAAATACAAATGTTGGTACATCGTTATAAAACCGTTGATTTAATTCTTTTCTGCTGTTAAAGACTTCAAAATTATGAGTATACAAACCGTTATTGGCGTTTCCTCTTCCATTTATAAATCAAAATTATAGTGGCGAAAAAGATATTAAACAAAAACGAAACATTAAAAACGAGATTTTACTAAAATGTATTAAAAAGAATTTTTTCTTCTAAACTTTGTGAATCAGAGGAAAAATAAGATAAAAGAGTGGATCGCAAATTTCTGTATGCTTTTATCTTGCTTTTATTCCCGATTCACAACGCCCAAAATTTTCTTATTTTTATTTTTTTTTAGTAAAACCAATGAGTAGTAGTAAAAACGCTTTAAAAAAATAAAAGAAAAATCGAGAAAAACACATTGTAACATGTAGTAATGTAATCTTAATGAATTTTTTTATTTTTGGGCAGTGATCTTTTTTCTCCATTTTTTCCAATTTTTCACATACTATTTTTTGTATATCAGGTTAAGAAAACATAGATTTTCTTTATTTATTTGATTTCCATAATTTTCAATGTATTCTATTCAATCATTTGACATTTGTAATTAAAATGTTATATACAAAACAGAAAATAATTAAAATAAATGCCATTAGTTTTGAGGACTATGAAAATTGATTTACAATAGAGGTATTCACTTCACGTCGCAAAACCGTCGCTAAGTGAGTTTTTTGGCTGAGTTTTTGGTGATGGTTTTCCGAGGTGAAGTGGATACCCCTAATATTTTTTTTTTACCGTGATTCATTTTATTAATATTTTATCAAATCTTTCTTAATACTTAATTTTATTTCCTGTTCATTTGTTGCTCATTTATTTATTTGTTTTTAATTCTTTTAATGGTTTGATTTTTAAATACTTTAGTATGGTATCGAATTTTGCTTACAATATGTAAAATGTTGACGGAAAATTTCGATCGGAAAATAATATTTAATTACAATCTCTTTTGTATTTAATTTCCCTACTTTCACTTCATTTATTTTTACGTTGCTTTTGTTTATTTATTTATTTATTTATTTTATTTCTGTATTTCTCCTTACACAAGTGCATCATGAATTGCAGTATTGATTTTGTGTTGTTTTCGATTACTTTTTTTGTGTGATGAAGGTGTGTTTGTGTAATTTACGGAATATTTTCTTTAATAACATTCTTTGCAACAGTTTTAAACATTTTTTGCTATTTTTTTTAAAAAATATTTCGTATATTTTTCTGAACATTGCCAACATTGCTTTGTGTTTTTCACACCCTATTTTTGTGATTTTTATTTGATTCTTTTTTTTTTGATCATTTACGATTACAATTTGTTGTTTTTGTCTATAAAAAATAATTAACAAAATGAAAGTAATTACAAATATTCTTTATATCTATACTTTTCATTATTTCTTCTCTCATTTTTAGTATTAATTTTTAGAAAATATACGTAAAAAACCCACAATTGTTTATTTTTTTTCTGGTTTCACTTGTTATTTCTTTTAATATTAATCTTAATGTAAAATTTTTAAACTAGTAGCCTAAGGTTTAACCGAGTGCGTATTGTGTTTTTTTTGTGTGTTTCATTATTACTTTATTATTATTTTTTTTTAAATTTTTCGTTTTTAATTGTTCTTTTTTAAATATTATTTAAAAAAATGTGTTTGGTTTTTTTAAAAAAATTACTTTCTTTTTTTATCAATTAATTTAAAAGCAAATTGTTTATATTTAGTTAATTTCAAATTGAATTACTTGTTCATCATCTGAATTTTTAATAATAATATTCGATATCACGTTGATCTCGGCCTTTGGCACAATATTCGAGAAATTTATATGTTCCGAGATTTAATGATTTCAATTTATCTAAAAGTGTCGCAGTTAGATAATGTCGAGGATTAATGCAATTGGAAGTATTTTGTGTTGGGGATAGTAAAAAGCGGATATCCAGTTCCAGTTGAAAAAAGGTTCAGTTTTTAATTGTCCCCATTCAGGGCTGGAATCATGTATCTCGACGCGTCTCTGACTTTTGACTTCGACGCAGTTTTTGACTCTTGACTTCGCCATATCAGCAGCTTCAAATTTCCTGGAGTGACAGTCAGAATCACGTTTCGATTCATCGTGACGATTCCGCGAAATTTCAAGCTGTAGATGTGGCGAAGTCAAGAGTTAAAAGCTGCGTCGAAGTCGAAAGACAGAGACGCGTCGGAATACATGATTGGTGCCCTGGACTAAGCAAATTTGCAGCCGATAACGTAATTAACCGAACAAGTCCTCTTTTCTAAGAACTTTTTTAAAAAATTAAAAATTACAAATATTGGGTCCGTAAAGGAAAAAAATCTGATAAAAAAAATCTGAAAGTCTATTAATATCTTATGACCTCGACCAAGTATATTCGAAAAGTACTTTCGGATATTAAAAGGGATTAACGTCGCACTTTAAAAGTTTTTTTTTTGATTATTTCTGAGTACTGAACTTGGATTTTACATTAACTTTTAAAATACGACATTATAAGTATTCTCACTTGATTTTGATTTAAAAAAATTCGATTGTTTTATATTGGTTAATTTAAAAAATACGTAAGTTTACTAAAAAATAATTTTAAAAAGTTTATCATTTATGAAATTTTTATTCCTTAATTAATTTTATTTAGAATATTTCGTAAGTTTTCCTTTAGCTACGCTTATCATTTCGACACCTCTCAAGTGCTGTCGTATTTTTTTTTATAATTTATTTACTTTATAATTTAAATGTGTACAAATAAATTTCAACAAATATTAAATTTCTTGCTTTTTGTTATATATTTTACATAAAATAATTACCTCTGACTTGTTATTTGATTTTTTTTTCACAATTTTCACTATTTACAATTTTTATTTAATTTTTGTCCTTAAAATGTTTTGATATATTTAATTTTCATGGTAATTTGCTTTGGTATTTTAAGTTTTTATTTTAGAAATCTCTGTCTCTTGTGCTATAAACTAACATTTTAACAAAAAACTAAATATAATATGGTTGTTTCTCTGTTTTTAATTGTTTAATCTAAAGTTTAGCTTAAAGTATATGCAATAGATGTTTTTTTTTCGCAAGAACACATCCATTTTGAATGATTTTGTTTCTAATAAGAAAAAAGGCCTTGATTTATTTATTTTAACACGTTGGCTACCATGTGAGTCACCGGTGATCACAGCGTAAGTGAAATAAGAGTGCGTTTTTTTGGCTGGTAGCCAACGTGTTAAAATGAACAATGACAATTACGGGTGATAGAGAGATGCGACTCTATAATGCGCCGCAATTTTGTTGAAGTTAAAGTTTTTGGACATAAAACGGACGCATTTAATTTTTTTTATATCAATAATAATGTGGGATATTAGTGTGAAAGACGACAAAAGAATTAAGGTTTGAAGAATGGATAGTATAAATGATTGAAAGAAAAATGGTTAATTTTGTCTAAATTATAACGATTCCTTAAATCCTTATATGAACATTTTTATCCTGCCACTAACTATTTTTTATAGTATTTTGTTTGTTTATTATTCTCATGTTTTTCTAATTAACTTTAAGTTTAGGTTAAGCTCAATTTTATATTCTAGGTTTGTTTTGCTTTTATTAAAAAGTTTCTATATTAATTTTTCAATATTTTCATGTTTATGGGTGTGTGTTTATGATCGTCTGTCTGTCTGGCTGTACACTTTGATCTCACATTCGAATGGCTCTGCTTCGATGATTTTGTGGCTAATTAAAAACTAAAAACCTTACAATTTATTGGATTTGGGGACTTGATTGTAATTTGTTGTAAAAAAAAAATATTTCGTAAATAATGCAATTCTAGTTTTAGTCGTAATGAAGAGTTTAAATCTGTATCTAAAGATCATATAGTTTCTTTTCTATTTTAGGCCTATTTCGACTTTATAGCCTTGCTATGTATACTATTATGAAGAAACCATTTTTATTAGCTTTTTATTTAAATATTTTAATTTAGAAATGTTTGTTCTGACTGTAGCTAAAAACTTATTAAAGTAAACTAAAAAAAAACGTACTTAAATTATACGCTTGAAACGTTAATTGGAGAAACAAGAAATTGAAAGTCGGAAAATTTAGATACAAAGTCGAATTAATTGCTTTATCTGACTTGTGGATTGATGTCATTTAAATAAGTTATCGGGAGATGTTTTTTTGACGAATGTTTTTGGCGATAAGGATTTTAGACTTGCATATAGGTAGAGTTTGTGGCTATATCAACGAAAAAAAAATTATTTAAGATATTTAAGCCCGTAGTTTTCGGGAAAAACTAAAGATGAATTTCACAATTTTTCCAAAATTCATGTTTCTCAAAAATTTGTATTAAACCCGTTAAATAAGTATTTAAAAAAATCCCCCTACATATGTATATACTAATTTAAAAAACAGCCATAAATCATATCATACTAATATATAAAAATGAGTTGGTGTCTGTTCCTCTTTCACGCAAAAACGGCTGAACCGATTGACTTGAAATTTGGCATGAGTGTCTGTGGTAGTTCTGGTTCCAACATAGGCATACGGAAAAGTAGCGCGAGGGGTAGAGGGAGTAAGGGGAGGGGGTAAAGTGATCTCGAAACTTAGTTTTTGCGCTGTGTTACTCTTTCGCGGGGAAACGACTGAACCGATTGGCCTGAAATTTGGCATAGATGTTCGTCGGGAGTCTACCCCCAACTTAAAAAGTAGCCCGAGAGGTTGGGGAGTAAGGGGAGGGGGTAAAGTGATCTCGAAATTTAGCTCTTCCTCTATGTTACCCTTTCGCGGGGAAACTACCGAGCCGATTGGCCTGAAGTTTGGCTCCAACATAAAAAAAAAATAAAAATTTGAAAAAACTTAACCCGGCAACGACGGGTATGCAAGCTAGTTAAATATAACACAGACTAGTACAAACACAACCTACGTTGACGGAATGTAGATTTTGATTGGGATTTATTAACAAATTAGTAATTTGAATGGCATACAATTCTGTGGTCAGAAGGAAAAACTGCTTAAGTCGAAAATGCGTGTTTTTTTAGTAATTTGGGTTTAAAGTTTTGATTAATTTCTGGAAAAAATTGGTTATACTTTTAAACGAAAAATGTTTTCCAGTTTGAAGTAAACACATTAAAGACTACTTTTAACTCAAAAGAATCTTAAAATCCAATTTGGTTAAAGAGTTATCACAAAACAAAATACTTCGGTATTTCTTCCATATTATTTAATAAGTTTTTCCAAAACCATAGGCTATGGCCGTGTTCATAATTGCAGATCTAACGCAGTGCTAAAGCAGTGCGTTCATCATCATAGCTGCGCAGTGTGCATTATGTTCATGAAAACAGCCTGCAGAAAAATGTCTGCAGCAATTGCGCAGTAAAGAAATTGAACTGACAACAAAGCAGCAGAAAGTGACATTTGTGAAAAAATGGCGCAGCTAAAGCAGTCCGAAAGTCTGCTGCACCGCAGACTTTCTGTGCGCAGCTGACTTTTGCGCAGTACTGCGTTAGATTTCTGCAATTATGAACGTAGCCTATATGGTTTTTGCTCTGCAATTTCTCAGAGGGGTACCGCATGAAAACCAAACTTTGACAGAATATAGAACTGGATATTGAGAATTTAAATATTCACCAACCTTTAAAACTACATAACTCGACTTAAGCGGTTTTTCATTGTGACCACAGAATTTATTTGAAAAGGACCGCCTTCCAAGTTAGGCAAAAGAGCGAGCTAATTTTTGAAAATTCTGCGTATTGTCAAAGTAATGATTTTTGCTAAATTAAAAAAAAAACTCTTCTTTTTAAATGAGAATCATATAAAATTATTTAATGAGAGTGATAGGGTAACTGCATAGTAATTAGGCAAAGCAATAAAGAGACCATCGGTCTTCTACAAAGCAGTTCAAATGGAAGCAGAGTAGAGGAAATGAGAAAGGATGGCTAAAGTGCGGTTTAGACACGGCAAGTAACTCGCGGCAAGTAGACGTAAATACACGCGATTTGAGCTAGTGTGCGACGCTCGCATATGTGTGAGAAAACTTGCCGCTCTCTCGAAAATAATAGAAAGCCATTCTATTTTTGTGGCAAGTAAAACCAATACAAGAACATGGAACCGCGTACAAATGAGTTGGTTTTATGTAATGTGTGTTTCGGTTTATTTTATATTTGCTGCTTTGCCACAGGACGACGTAACATTTTAATGAAAAAATGCACGGGTATAGAAAACTGGTCAGCAACAAACAGTTTTAGGTCGAAATTCGCAAACTTTTCTACAAAAAAGTGTCGTAATATTTTTTCTCAGAAAATTTTAGGTTATGTTTTCGTTTGGCTGTCATTCTACTTGAAACGATTTACTTGAAACGTGTAAACTAAGCAAACAACTTGCGTCTCTTTACTTGCCGAGAGTTACTTGCCGTGTCTCAACCGGGCTTTATCTGTTGCTGTTAAACTAATACATTTTTTATTGGTTTTTCGAAAGTGGTAATGGAATGCAATTCTCACAACGAAAATAAAAAGTATTTTAACAAATTCATTCTATTGTTCAAAATTCGGACACTGCTCCTAGTTTTTGCTTGCTGGTTTGGTTATGTCACACTGTATGTAGAATGCAAATAGTGGATAAAGGAATTAAATGAACTATTTTTTTTGTTGTTGAAAAAGTTGCTCTTGTAGTTTATCAATAGTCTTGCCCAGGTCCAGCATTAAATATTGCATTCTACAAATCTCTAAAAAAATACTTAACAATATTTTCAAAACCACATTTCAAAATTTAATAATCTGTATATTTAAAACTTTTTTTTTTTAATAATTTGAGTTAAAACATAGTCTTCTAACAAATTATACTATAGACAAATTTTTGAATTAATAAAGTTTTTTTTTTTTTTAAATCAACAAATCAAATAAAAGTTATAATAAAATTTAACAATATTAAAATTTGAATTCATTAAGAATAAAATTATGATCGCAATTAGGTATATTTCTTTAATTAATAAATATTTTTATTGAAATAGTCGTTAAAATTAACTATCTAATAATTGTATAAATGCGAAATATCGAATATAATTTAGAATAACTTTTCAACTAGAACTTCTTGAATCGTATTAAAAAGGATAGAGAAGAATTATGAGAGATAAAAAAATTTTTGTTTTACTTAAAAGCTTTTTATAGACCTGTAATTGGTTTCGTATTGAAACGAATGAAATTTTACAGTCCCATCGGGTACACATTTCAATAGTATCTGAAAAAATAAAAGAACTATATTAAAAGGAAAATCAAAACAACATACTTTAAAGTTAAAACAAATAATAATCTGCATCGAAATTCCCTGCATCTAAGGTAATTTGTATTTGAATTAGTTTTTTGAATCTCTTATCCACATAATCAATCCACTGCAGTCTGAAGTTGAAATATTTGTTAGCGATTAATATTTTTTTTTCGTTAAAAACGTTTTTATTTCATTTTTGTTTAATATCATTTGTATTTTTTGATATGAGTTATATAATATTTTTTCTTCGATTAAAATTCGATTTTGAAAAATTAAAACAGTAGAGTAGTTTTAAGTTGAGCCAATCTATTGGAAAATTTTAAATTAAAAGTTTTTCGATTGTGAAAAGTATTTATTTAAATATTCAACGTTGTAACAAATGTATATATTTTGTTTGTATTATTGTTTTGAAACTGTGTATTGTAAAATAATCCTAGATAGTTATTTTTGCAGACATATTTTTTTTTGGTAAAAGCTACTAATGTGGGCATGTCAAACACTGTGTTATATCGTGAACGACGGAGGAGGGTTTGTGAAACTCTGATAATTATTTTTTTTTTGTTTTAGATGGATTTACTTACACATGAAAACTAAATGTAGGCAATCTCATAATATATTCTTCCTTTTTGTTATTGGTTAAATAAAATATCAAATCTTCTACAATATTTCCATTTTCGATTTTGAGGATTATTTCTACAACAACGTCATTTTCGGAACATGTTTTGTTTTTGGTTTTTTTTTTGTTTATTTTTTTATATCTATTTTTGTTAATTATACAAAATTGTTTATTTTTATTATTTCGTATGTACAAAAACCATAAATTTTGGTTAATTTTTGTGATTTTCGATTAGGTTTTTTTGTTTCAACATCTCCTATATAAACATTAGCTTAGAACATCGTTTTTATATTATCCTAATTATTAATACTTTTATTTTGGTATTTTTTTTTCATTTTGTTTCTTTTTTTTATACGAAATATCTCATTTATTATTTAATATTTTCAAACATTATCTATAGTTGTTTTTGTTCTGTTCTGTTTTTCATTTCTTTTAATATTTACAAATTCATTAATTTCAATTATTATTTAAATTTAGAATTACGTTTGACTATTTCTTATTTGTTTTTCTTATCATTTCTTGGTTTCTATAATGTTGTCTCACTTAATTTAAATTTCGAATTTTGTTCACTTCGATACACTAATTTCATTTCATGGATTTGTATTTTTGTTTTGATTTCTGATTGTTTATATTTTCTGTCATGACTTTAGTGTTATCTATTATTAAAAATGTTGTGTACGTTTGAGTTTCTGTGAAAGATTTGGTTATACTTGATATATGCCTAAAGCCTCAACCACAATTACGCGTTCGTGCGTGCGGCACCCACGCGGTGAAGGTAAAAACTACGCATTTATATGAGTAAATGTATAATTGCGCGTTGCTGAGACGCGTTGCCGCGTCCCTGCCGCGTAGAGTAGGCTCCCAAGTAACTAAATAGGGCGTAAAGTGGTCGTGGCGACTTTAACATCGAATCTTTATGGCCGCCACGACCACTTTACGCCCTATTTGGTTACTTGGGCTCAGTCTCTACTTTTAGACGCGGTGACAACTACTAGATGCCAGAACAAAATCATGCCGCACGCACGGACGTATGTTTCTGGTTCTACCTTTAGTGAGTGTAATGTAGAACGTTTTTCTTTTAGCATTTTAAGAATAGGTGAGGAATATCTGGTAATTTGAGTAGGGTTTATTTTGTTTCGTATAAATTATGTTTCAAATTCGCTGTAAACTCACTCATTTCCTGTTTTTACTATATATTATTTTTTTTTACAGTTACATAATTTTTGACTGATTTTGATTGGTTAACTTACACATTCAAAATGTATAATATTATTATAGGATAACTTTTACTGTGTACCTGGTTTACTATTTACGAGTATAATGACAGAAATGTAAAAAAAACGAGTGGTATTGAAGCCATAGTTGTTGTCAAGTGTAAATAAATGTCCAAGCGAGGGCGTACACGGAGCAACTTTCGGTCATCAGCATGCCGCAACATCACCAAATTGAGGGAAAGAAACGAGTGCGGCAAGTGGGGACAAGTCGCCACTCGAAAAGTGTTCTTCTCGTCTTCTTTTACGCACACAAACGAAGTCGCTCGTGTAGCACGTCAGCATGCATGTGTGTGTAATTTCATTGAGGCAGTCGTAAACATATCCCAAATAAACAAAAATTGAATGCAAATAATGAAATACCAATTGCAGGTAGTTTTATTTTTCAGGTAGGTAGGAAAATAACAAAATAACCAGTCCTTATTCTTCTATTGTTGGCAGTTTCTATTGTGCCAATTGATGTTGCCTCGGTGATAGCTAGAAAGGGAATGAGCTGGAAATACAACACATATATGAGAACCACACACACACATGAGCGATCGCTTGTTGTACACAAGTTTTTCCTACTAAAAAGTGGAGAAGCGTGTACATCGGAAAGGCATTTTGAGGACCAAAAGTTGCCGCGAGGAGAAGAAGCATGTACGTTCGCACCAATGGTTTGGCATTTTTTTAGAAAGTTCAAAAACTTTGTTTGCAAAAAAAAAAAAACTTACGTACATTTGTTTTGGATGTCACATTGTATATTGTATCAAATTCGTATGTTTACTAATTCGGGTTGTTTCCGATATCAGGAGAGATGGGAAGGGTTAGGGTGAGGTAAGGGAGGATGTTATCAAATTATTAGCTAGAGCCTTGACCGATGGCTTCATTTATTTTTACAACAGTTGGAATCATTGTTATACCAATAGATATTTATAAACGATTTTTTTTTGTTAAATTTTAGAATCCATTTTGTTATATATATATATATATATTTTACATATTTTGCTTTTATAAAATTGACTTCACATTTCACTAAAATAAAATATATTTTTTTCATCATATTGAAAAAAAAAAACGATCCATTATCTATTTTATTACTTATATAATAGTATTTAATATACTATATACAATTTCTCATGTGTTTCTTCATTTTTTGTTTTAAATAAATTTAATATAAATTTTCATTCATAATTTCATATATTTATATATTTATTTACTTTCGTAATTTTCCTATATGCGTGAATGTGTTATTAAGTATGTGTGTCCGAGTTTCATGTATGTTTGTGTGAAACGTGTGGGCGTGTGTATCTTTTTCCTATATGAACTGTCGCATAATAAAAAAGGATTTCTTCATTTCACATCAGATCCCTTTTTATTTAATTTTGCGTTTTTTTTACATTGTTTAAGGTATGAGTATCTTGGATTTCAATATTTTTCTGTTCTTGTTTGAATTTGGAATTATATTTTCTTGTTAATTGCCATTTTTTGTGTAATTCTTTGTTTTAAATTTGTTTAATATACGTTAGCAATTACTATTAGTATTTAGTTTATTATTAGTATATAAAATCACATGGGGGCGGAATGATTTACCCCTGTAGTTATTATCAGTGCTTATATTCCGGATAGCGACCATTCTCCATTAATTGTCCGTCTCCTTGGCCTGTTGTATCGATGTGACTTCGTCTCGGATGTGATTGTTGTGATGTTGCTGTTAGAATTGGCTGTATAACACTTCCGCTGCTTTCCGTTTCCGTTGATGGTGGTGATGGGTAGTAATCCCTCGGACCTACTATACTTAAGCCATTCGGGGCTCCCCCCATTGATGAGGTTTCGCCGTGGTGGATAATACCCGCTGACGATCCGACGCCTTGGTCCGCCGTACCTTGTTGATCCAGCACCACCACGGAAACTACATCCTCACTCGCCCACCGGGCTAACTGTTGTTGAGCTTGAATAAAGTCATCACTAGAAAATAATAATCGTAACGAGATACACGATACGACAAAATAATACGGGCCTCAACAAATGTCTACTATCAATAATTAATATTTATATTATGTTGTTCGCAACTATACAACAGATGCGTGAAAGGTATTCTATTAAAAATGTTTATCTTCAAACGGGTAACGCAAAGTTTTTCCTATTGGTGGTTACTTTCAAGAATATAGCGAAAAAAAATCTCTAGAAATGAATTTTTGGTTCAAAGGTTATTTTTCAATAAGCTTAAAATTTTTTTTACAACGAAGTAAAAAATGTATAGATAAATTATAATGGTGTGATTTTGGATTTTGTTTTGTCTTTTATAATTTAAAGAATTTATAGTTAGACTACACTCAGAGCAAAATGTAAAGTATTTCTATCCACAACATGGGATAGAGCAAAATTTGATAAAAAACTATGCACTTGCATCTCAAAATCATCACACGGTATATAGAAATTAAGAACATGCATTTTTTCTGGGTATTGAATTTAGGCATAAAATGGGATATGCAATTGTGTGTAAAATTCATCATCATTGGGTTCAATTTTACCAATATTACGAGACCATACTCAAATGAGAAAAAAAAAACGCTAAAGCATGTCCCCTTTGTGCGTTTTTCTAGTGACCTTCAGTTGTTAAATTTTAATAAGGCGATGTCATTTTGTTAATCGTATATTCACCCTCATTCTGAATGGCGCGTCACTTCATTCGACGTGACGATCGTCACGTCACGTAACGCCGAGTTTGCTATTCTCATAGTCGCGAGAATCGACAATTTAAATCCATACCGTAATTTCTGTCTAACTGAATACTGAGCAATAGAAATGTCCAAATTTGTATTTAATTTACGTTTTCTCTTCATCCAATGTATTTAACTGAGCGGGACGAGTACTCTCACTTCGAATTTGGTGGTGGCAGAAACGTCACGTGTCACGCCAACCTGCCGCTATTTGCCGACTGTCGCTCCACTCGCCAATAAGAATACCAAAATCTGCGTGACGTGACTTTTGTCGTGTAATTCGCCATTCAGAATGATGGTGATTGTCAGTTTTCAAAATCCAATCACTATTATTTCATTTAAAAAAATCAGGGCTGGAATCATGTATCTCGACGCGTCTCTGTCTTTCGACTTCGACGCAGCTTTTGACTCTTGACTTCGTCATATCAGCAGCTTCAAATTTCCTGGAGTGACAGTCAGAATCACGTTTCGATTCATCGTGACGATTCCGCGAAATTTCTAGCTGCAGATATGGCGAAGTCAAGAGTTAAAAGTTGCGTCGAAGTCGAAAGACAGAGACGCGTCGGAATATTTGATTGGTGCCCAGTTATGGAGATTCATTTAGAAATTAGTTTGCATTGTTTTTGTTAAATTTTTTAGGCCGATGTTTTCGGATTTTAAACAAAAAAAATCCTTTTTTTTTGCAAAATATTGAAGGGAGAAGTATTTTTTCGAAGCAGCACAAACACTTTCATCGAACAATTTCACTCATTTGGAGTCTTTGGTGTAAAATGTCATTGGAAATCAATTATTTCTTTGTATGTCATATTATTGTTGGCATTTCTCATCATCACTGTGAAATTAGATGTGGAAGAGAAATTAAATGGACGTCATATTTTTCGGGGAGAAAAATTGTATAAATTCTATATCATTGTAGGTTGATTCTATGCTATTCCAAGAGAAGCCATAATTCTTTTTTCTTTGAAAGTAACTCAGGTATGAAGACAGAGAAATACTTAAGCCTAAACCCCAATTACGCGTTCGTGCGTGCGGCATGATTTTGTTCTGGCATCTAGTAGTGAGCCTACTCTACGTGGAACGGACACGGCAACGCGTCTGAGCAACGCGCAATTATACATTTACTCATTTAAATGCGTAGGTTTTACCTTCACCGCGTGGGTGCCGCACGCACGAATGCGTAAAGGTACGGTTTCGTTGGCAGCTACCGACGGCGGCCGCTGACAGCTAGCTGTTGACAGCCGCCGTTGAAAATGACTGCTCTTGTGGCAGAACCATGTTGGCGGTTTCGTTCACGCTGTCCGACAGCTCGTCAGCGGCTGTTGACAGCTAGCTGTTGCCGTTCGACTGCTTTTGAACCAGTCTAGCGGCGTTATCGAAGCTGTCCATTCGATTTTTTCACAAGTGAAATTTCCACATTTAAGATAATTCTTATATTGTGAGTGACTATATACTTTATTTCTGCAAAAGAGTAGTAACTTTTTCATCAGAATTGTTTAAATGGCCATTTATTAGCAGATTAAAGCATCCTTCTTCTTCACGAGATTCAAAAATACTGTTTATAGGCTGCCTTTTATTTAATAGTATTAATCTAAGAAATTCTTCTTCTTCCTCCGCTTCAGTTAAAAGAATTTTCACCAAATCCATTTTTATTTTAAATTTACTTGCGCACTTAGATTTGACTTTGAACAACTGTTCAACGGCTGCAACCAAAACAGTTAACGGCGCCGTCCAACAGCTGCCGTCGACACCCGCCGTCGACGGCTGCCGTCAACAGCGCCCAACGAAAACGTACCTTAATTGGGGTTTAGCCTTTAGAATCAAAGAAACATTTTACTGAGTGTAAGAAATTGTACTGATATTATTTTTGGTGATTGTTCTATTGAGGAATATGAATGAACATTTGATTATGTAAAATGTTTGAATTTGTCTTTATGTTTTTTTCCGATTTGTTCCGAGATTTTCAAATGGAATTGTTTTATTTTAAATTGTTGTGCTCTGGTCCATTTGTTATGGCCTCTAAAAATAATACATAAAATTGAAAGAAGAGGACAGATAGATGCGCAATGAATTAAATAAAAAAATATAAATAATTTGATAAAAATATCATAACAAAATCAGAGAGATTCTAGAACAATGGTGTTTAAATGAAAATTGAATGTGACTTGAATAGTAGATAAGAACTTAGTTGAGGCACCTACCTTTCGCTATCGGGTGTTTCCCGATCGACCCGGGCATCTACAGTCCTTTCGTGATGATCGGCACTTTCGTAGATGCCCTCATCGTCTTGATGCAGATGTGTGTGTGATGAGTGATGTGATGAGTGCGGGCCGTGTGATGCATGATGATGACTATGATGTGAGTGGTGACCAAAAGCATGAGGTGAATGTGATTGATGTGGATGCCTACTAGTTGTTGGATGCCTATACCTTCCATAAACGAAACGGCTCTCGTCGTCTGAACGGGGACGACATCTGCTACTGTAAGACGGATGAATAGTTGCTGTTTTCTGTGATTGTGCTAATTGTTGATTAGAGCTGTAAAAGATTTCGTAATTTTTGAGAGAAAAAGAAAGAAAAAAAAAGAAAAAAAAGAGAAAAATCCGTAAATCAAGTAGAATAAGTATATTCTTATTAGAAAATATGTTCACACTTAAAATTTTTGTAGACAAAAACAAAAAATTCGAAGAAAAAAAATATATTAGCATAATAAATATAATATAAGAAGTGGGTAATAATAATAACAAATAAATTTAATTATGATATAAGTTATAGCAGGAAATGTCTAATCTGTCTGTTCTGTTTTCTCTTTTATTTGGGTTACAGTATCTTGGTTTTTGGTGGAAGGAGACAAAACGCAATTAATTTTCTGATGGCAAAACAAAAACCAAAGAAGAAAGGTAACTTTTAAACGAAAAACACTAACCCTTGCGAGGATTCACTACAAGCTGCGGAACTATCTAATCTATAATGACGGTCAGCTTCGGTTTCCGACATTCGAATGTCTTCGGATCCGCTTGGACTCATATGTCTAGATGAATGATGTTCTAATTGCCTAATTAGATCTTCTAAATTGCGTATTCGCAGCGGCCCCGTCGAAGGCGCGTCGTCCTCCTCCTGCTGCTGTTGTTGCTGCTGCTGTTGCTGCTGCTGCTGCTGCTGGACAATATGCTGGGACGGCCGATGATGGTGGCCCATCAAGGTGCTACCCGACTGTCCCGTCTCCACGAGAACGGTGTGGGGCTGCTGTGATATATCGCATATGTTCTCCTTTGAGCTAGTCTTGGACCCGCTGCTGCGCTTGTAGTCGCCATAACTAAGCGTCGCACCGGCCGTACACTCCTGCAGCGTCTTTCTCAGCATTTCTTCGCTAATGCTGCCGCTGCCGACGGGCGTGTTGCCGGCCCCCGTCCCCCGATGCGAAGCTGCATTCCGTAGAGCTTCCAGAATATCCTCGTGATATCCATTTAAACTTTTAAGCGTTCGCTCCACTTCCGACACGGCCCCTGATGTGCCCGACGCTAATGTACCGTCCTGCTGCGCTATCAACTCCAAATTGTCCGATTGGCCATCCTCGCCCCATTTATCCTTGCACTGTTCCCCGAGCACCAGGCCGTATCCGTGTTTTTTGAGAATTCCCTTTTCTGCAAGTTTCGAGAAATTTTTCGTTTGGATTTTGTTTGCATTTTATATCGAGATTTTTCTGTTGAATCGATGAAATTTGTGTGCTGTGCTCCCTCCCCCGAAACAAAAACTTTGTAACGCAAATCCCTCCTTTATTTTATTTTTAAAAACGGATGGAAAATTGCTTAAAAACACTTATTTTGATGTCCCATAATAAAAACTCACCACTTTTCCAGTAAAATGGGAATTTGGATATTTCAAAATCAAAAAAAAAATTACAATTTGAAATTGTGTGTCATATTCCCAAAGAAACATAATTCCCGACGCATAATTCCTGAATTTAACAAAAAATTTGATTCAATCAACACATTGGGCCGAGTGGTTTCTATATCGTCCTAAATGTCCTAAAATGCTAGAAAAAACATTTGCCAGATTTTATACATTCGGATCAAGATCTTTTTCGCATCAAGATAGAGACATTCATTTTTTGGGCTTTTGTGATAAAATCTGGGAATTTTCATAAAAAATTTAAGCGTTGCTCAGAATTTAATCGGATTGTTTTTCTTTCATCAGTACGAAACTTTCTCATCAGTACGAAATCCGTTTCAGGCCAAATTATGAGGATGTCCGTGCATCCTTCATTCTGTCTGTCAGTCTGTCCGTATTACGTATCCTATAATATAATACGAGGAATGTTTGCACAACGATCTCGAAAACCCGCCTAACGATTTTCACGAAACTTGGCGGCTAGGGATTTTCGGGGACAAAAAACCGATTTAGATAGGGCTCACCTCTGAGAAAATTCCCCTCGATACCTCTCGCCTGTTATCTTCGAATTGGGTGGTCCGTTTTTAATGAAACTTTACAGTATTAGTAAGGGGGCTAAGGGCTTTCGATTTTTCCACTACATACCTGACCTTTCCCTCCCATCGATACCCCTCGCTTGGTGTCTTCAAATTACGTGAAGGTATCTTAATAAAAATTCGCAAAAATGTCACTTTTTTGTTGTTGTACAGTGTTGTTGTACAAAGAAAACAATCAAGTTCCCTGAACCTCATTATACGAATCATGTTGCAATTACAATCGGATTCAATTACTCATGGCTCGGTCTTCCTGGTACTTTTAAATAACTGGAGAGAACACATAGTTTGCCATCAACTATTAAAAAAGACACGTTAGCTATAATGGGTACCTCCAACACAATTTTAAAAAAATATCCTAATGTAGGATTTCAAATCTTAAATATCTCGCCGAAGTGAGAAGCATTTGAAGGCGAAAAGAAGAAGAGGGCGAACGATGAAAAAGAGGGAGTTGGCAGCTTTGAACGAAAGAAGACGGACGGGTAATTCTAAAGGTAGAAATAGACGCTGCGATGGTCGGTACAATCGTCGGGCAGATTTGCGGTTGCATGCGATAATTGTATAGTGTATGCGCACGAAATGACGGTTGGGCCCGATATCGCACGGTCGTACGTCGCTGAGCCAAAACCTACGGTCGCATGCGGCAGATTGTATCGTGTGTGGTCTGCCATGCGACCGTCGATACGATATTATTTCACAACTGTGCTGTGTTGTTCGAGTGATATTTGCTAGTAAAAACTGATTTTTCGATCAAATCGCAAGTAAATCGTAACATGTGTGTGCTGTATACAACCGTCAGCCCGATATCGGTCCAACACAAGTCGGTACGACCATCGCAGCGTCTATTTCTACCTTAAAACTTAATAAACAAAGTTATAGTGACTCGAGTTTTCTGTTTGTCGCGAGCTACATCCTGATAAAGGATCCTACACTAATATTTAAGGAAAATAAATTTTCCGACATTACGTACCTATCTCTAACAGTTCTCAACATATTTAAAAAAATAGGTTTTGAAAAAAAAAAATAAACCAAATTAAAAAAAAATAAAATTTACTGCATTTTTCATAAAACTCCCATACATCAAAATCCGATTGGAATAAATTTAAAAAAATCTTATTGGAAAGTTTGACTTCAAAGTGGAATTTTGGTACAACTTTTCGAATTTTGACAGGGAATATCACCATACGGGTCTCCAATAATTGCCAGATTGGCAATTATAGCTTTTATTATATTTATTTTTTTGCGTTGTGTATTTTGATTACAGAAATATGGTCACCGTATATATAGGACATAAAAATACATTTTAGTTAAGAAAAATTCCAAATATTGATTACACACGGATCATTTAATGTATTCTGTTTAATTTGAAATATCATAATATTGCATAAAGGGAGGCGACGTTTAAAAAAATCTGTTTCGGGACAAAACTACCATACATAAAAACATAAAGTGCTTTGATTTCATGTTAAAAATTCAATTACCGCTGCTAAAATAAACTTATGAACGTTTTTTTAATCCTAGAATGGCTTATCCTCGATGGACTTGCGTTGTGTGAACAAGAATAGCAACAACATTTCACACATAATACTCGGTAATTTCGGTAATTTCTGTGCAATTTCTGGCCAAACTACGTGCGTCCTTGTACATAAATATTGGATGTGCTCCTTTAAATTTTTGTGTTTTTGAACAAATCAGTCCTGTTTTTATATGATTTTTCGTGTACTCCTATATAAGCACCGATTTATAGGACAAACAAATATAATCTATTTTTTATTTTCATGGGAGTGATTTCATTTAATGATAGAAACAGGATAAAAAAATTGGCAAAGGGGTTGGTGTATTCAATGGAAGGAAAACGCTTTTTATTTTTAGTCTTAAATACGAAGAATTCACATAATTTTAGATAAATAAGAAATATCTTTAATTTCGAAGTGAAAGTAGCCAAAATAAATACTAAATACGATATTCGGCAACAAGTGCCCGATTATATTTTATTTCCGTATTATTGGTTGTAATTAAATTTACGAGAAATTGAACAATTTTAAGTAATTAAAGAGCTTACATTTATGAGGGTGTCTATGTCTATGTATGTGGTTGCGTGGTAATATAAAAATGTGTGTTTATAGAGTTAGCGTTTTAAAAGCATAAAATGCTTGGCTAGAACCGTTATTTTATGTAAAGTGCTCTTAACATGTTGTAGTATTTTTTTAATTATTGATCTTTCAACAGACAATTAAATCCAGATTTATGCACTTGATTTAAAATTATTATGCAATTTAATTGTTTTTGCCGATAGGTACCGTTGAAATATAATCAAATAGTATTCAACTTATAAGGTTTGATTTTATTTGAAATTGAAGCTATTTAAGTTTAATACAATTTCATACTATTTTTGAATATATTTTTCTTGGAAACAACTATCACATTCATACTTAATTCGAAACAAATCTCCTCGACCCATTTATCCTTGCACTGTTCCCCGAGCATCAGGAAAGTAGAATTTATACTAAATAGATAATTCGGTAGAGTTTTGTAAGTTCAACTTAAGATTTTTACAACATATCATAGTGTTGCTAAATTAATTAAAATTTTGATTAAGGAGTTTTCTGGAGTTGACTAATCTGTCTCAGTTTTTTAATCGGATGCCTAATTACGTAACAAAACGTCATGAAAAGCGTTTTCCTTTGTATCAGTTGAAGCTTTCTTAGATAAAAACAACGTATTTTATTTAAAAACTGCATTTCTAAATGTGTTCTGATTGCTGGTTCTTTATTTTCAATCAAGCAAAAATTTTCAAACTAATTTATATAAGGGGGAAGCATCTACACAGATGATTTAAGCTTGTCACACAAATCTTTCGATGCAACCGTTTATTATATTTTTTTTGCAATAAACAATTTTTGTTTGTAAAAATATAAATCATGAACAGTTGTTTAGAAAAATAAAAAAATAATTAGCAAAATCTAATTATTATTCAACACTAAATTTTTCTATCTAATAAACCAATAATAAGAAAATGCATTTTTTTTTATTACATTAAATGTTTTATTTTGCATTTTCACGTTCATTATTTCATCAAAGTTTCTGTTTTTAAAATCAAACCGATAGAAAAACTCTTACTACCTAATACTTGCAAAACATGCTTGTGGAAAATTTAATTTTCTTTTTAAATTTTAGTTCAAAAGTCAAATAAAAAATTTAGTACTTGCTTTAATTTGATTTAAAAAAAATTGACTAAAAGTTATTCTCTTTGGCTTTATGTGTAATGTTTAATGGGGTAAAACAAAAACTTACCGGAATGGGCTGGATCATCTTCACTTCCCGAACCCGTCATCCGTCTAATTTGTTGCATTTTATGGTCCCTGAAATGTTAGCCAAAGTGGTCAAAAATATAAGGTGGAAAAACTTAATCTAGAATTTTACTAGCTTGCATACTCGTCGTTGCCGGGTTAAGTTTTTTCAAATTTTTTTTTGATGGTCTATGTTGGATCTAAACTTCAGGCCAATCGGCTCGGTAGTTTCCCCGCGAAAGGGTAACATAGAGGAAGAGCTAAGTTTCGAGATCACTTTACCCCCTCCTCTTACCCCCCCCCCCCCCCCACCTATCGGGCTTTTTTTTATGTTGGGGTTGGACCCCCGACGAACATCTATGCCAAATTTCAGGCCAATCGGTTCAGTAGTTTCCCCGCGAAAGAGTAACATAGAGCAAAAACTAAAGGCCCAACTACGATCGACATAGCAGCGCATATGTAGCTGGATATGTCATTTCCAGAATAAGAAAGTCAATGTTATTACCCACAATAGACATGTGTCAAAGTGTTGCCACTTTCAAACCTTCGTTAAACTTTCGTTAAGCATGAATAATTCGATACAAATGGAACTGGCATATGTAAATAGTGAACATAACCTAAAATTTTAGTGTGAATTTAATAATATTGTGGCCATAATAATTTCCACTTGAGGTAAAATGAAGATTAGCTTTTATGTTGACAGCTATGTATGTCAACATTCGTTGGGAATTTGACATTAACATATGCGCTTCTATGTCGATCGTAGTTGGGCCTTAAGTATCGAAATCACTTTACCCCCTCCCCTTACCCCCCCCCCCCCACCCACTCCGCGCCATACTTTTTCGTATGCCTATGTTGGAACCAGAACTACCACAGACACTCATGCCAAATTTCAAGTCAATCGGTTCAGGCGTTTTTGCGCGAATAAGGAACAGACAGACAGACACCAACTCATTTTTATATATTAGTTAGATTTGCAAAATGACCCGATCAATTAAATTAATTACTGTAAGAGCTTAGACCTGGGTCAAAATCTTTATCTTACTCTGGTTAAATTTATCTGATACTCATAAACCGCAATCCGCAACATAATCTAATTTTCTTTGATAAAATACTTAGTTAAATTGTACTATTGTTTTAGTCTTCAAATCAACCTCAACAAAAAAAAATCACATTTTCCTGTATATATTTTTTTTTTGGTAATGCTTCCTAAGAAAATTCTTTATTCTTATATTTAGCTATTCTCGTTGCTATTGAGCGGTGTTAATGTCAAAGTGAATGTATAAGAAGTCAATTTATGTTCCCGGTTTCGCTCCGGTTTATTATATAGTATTGCTAGTTAAATGTTAAATCTACACATTGTCATTATTGTCCCTTTTAACCAGGAGAGAGGTAAAGATGTTGAGGGTTGCAGCGATGTGGGTGGGAAACCTCCGTGCAACTCTTATCCTTTTACATCATCATTTCAAGAGGATTATAGCTGTTGTGCCTATATAACTATCATATATATAATGTACCAAAAAAAATTATATACGTACACATGTACATATTTTTTTATTCCCTGAGGAAAATAAATACAGCATAAGAAGTTCGAGAACGAAAGTCGTTAACGAGTTAGCTATCGTATAGTACAATGCTTGTTGCGAGATTTTGGTTCTTTTTCGGGGAAGCCATACCAACTCATACTTGAATTTAGTCTGGGCAAAGAAATCTTGTGAGATGGTAAGGAATTGGGGGACTCGTTAGAATCAGGCTGTATAGCTGGAGTGACAGGGATACAGAAAAAAAAGTAGGAAATACTTATAAGTGAAATGGTAAGGGATGCAAAAACCATAAAAGGATAAGGATGCTTCCAATTTCTGGAAAGGATTCGTTTGGGCTTTCCCCAGTATTTGTTGTTTTTTTTCTGTCAATTTTTTTCTGGGTCAAGAGAGCATGTATTACTTGATATATATGCTAGCTTGGCTGTTGTGCCTCTTTCTTACTATTTTATTCCATGTTGCGATGAATACCGAGCTTGGAGTACCATCAAAATGACGTATTTGAGGACAATATTACACAAAACAAGTAAACATAGAGGATGTGTGTAGAATTAAAACGGGGAAAAAATTTCGGGCAAAAAAAAAAAAATGAAAAAGAAAAAGCTCTATCAATTTAGGCACTACATAAGTAACATACTTTCCATTGTGCTTTCTAAAGATTTAGGGAGATTCTACGACGAGTATCAATGGCAACTTTAATATTGTCAAAGTGAGCGATTGTCAGGCGCACCAAATTAAAATATGGAATACGTTGTGACAAAAATTTTGCAGGAAAATTAAATAATTCAAACTAAAACTATTGATTTTTCTTAAGTTTAACTGAAAAATTATACATATACGGATTTTATACGGAATTTAAGCAATAGATAAGCAATAGATTTTTATACCCGTATGGTGAAACCAAAGGGTATATTAACTTTGCCTTACCGTTTGTAACGCCAAGATCCCGTCATCACACACAAAAATGAATTACACCAGTGTGTTTAGAATGATAAAAATAATTAATTTCTGTATGTCCGTCCGTCAGTCCGTCTGTCTGTCCGTCTGTCTGTCTGTCTGTCTGTCTGTCCATCCGTCTGTCTGTCCGTCTGTCTGTGGCGCGGATTGCGGGCGCACGGATTGAGCTACAGACTTGAAATTTCGCGCAGATCCGTTTTTCGTAAAATGCGAGGCTAAGTTCGTTAATGGGCAAAAATGGTCCATTAGAGGGGGAGGGGGAGGGTGGGATACCCCGCATACGAACGTAAACGTTTTTTGTGAATATCTCAAAAACGGTGCATCTTATTAAAAAAGTGCGAGAACAAAAGTTATTTAGGATATGATTATATTACATTAAACTCCCATACATCAAAATCCGATTGGAATAAATTAAAAAAAATCTTTTTGGAAAGTTTGTCTTCAAAGTGGAATTTTGGTTCGAATTTTGATACGAATATCACCATACGGGTCTCCAATGATTGCCATATTGGCAATTATAGCTTTTGTTATGTTTTTAAAATACAATTAGTGCAGTTCACCCTTTTGGTAGCAAAATACCGTTACAAGATGGGCAGCAGAGTCAAAATATTATTCGGTGCAGTTAGTTTTTGTGGAAATCAAATTTTAATTTATTGATTGCCAAAATTTTGCAGTTTGAAAATACTGCTAACTTCATAAAATAACATGTTAGGGTAGAAATAATAAAATGTGTTATTAAAAAGCATATTATTATTAAATTATAACTTTAACATGATTTTTGACCAAATCTAATGATTCTTTTTACTTTCTTCTTCTATATGGGGAACGTATTGTATTCATAATGGAGACCGAAACGATGATACGTGGCTGATATTTACTATACTGTAAGTATCGGGTCTTTCAATAAGGACATAACAATTTTGTATTTAAATAAAACACAGAATAATTGAGATATCGGGCTGAAATTTATTCCAGGTGTAGTGGACATGTTACATTTAAGTATGAAATTCGATGTCGTTCATATGGTCACCGCGAGCACGTTTGCTGATTGATTCTTTGGAGCCAATTTTCCACTACTCTTCCACACATATCGGCCGGAACGTTGGCAATTTCGCATTCGATATTGTTCTTGAGCTCCTCTACCGTTGTTGGCTTGTTGGCATAAACCAACGACTTAACATAACCCCATAAAAAGAAATCCAACGGCGTTAAATCGCATGAGCGAGGTGGCCATTCGACCGGACCATTTCTCGAGATTACACGATTACCGAACTTCTCCTTCAATAGATCAATTGTTTGACCAGCTGTGTGGCATTGCTCGTTCGTGAACTTCACCATGATAAAAATGTAAACTTTGACTGACGTTTCAGCATTGCCAGATCATAAAAAAAGTTTTAGGGTGCGTTTTTATTAAAATACAAAATTGTTATGTCCTTATTGAAAGACCCTTTATAATGAAACCGTCAATGACCACGAATTAATTTGTTGAGAATTATTAATTTATAAAACAAGAACGTTGTATTTGTTGTAATAAATTTGATTTTTATTGCTTGGTGATTTTAAATCTCAAATAGATCACATTATAAAATAACGAATACGGTGACTTGTATTAATCGAATTGTGATATCGGTCAGTCTCTAATTTATTTTTCGCCAATTAAATCAGCTATCCCTTTTACCTAATTATTTAAAATTCAATGAGTGATGTACGAGGCAATATGCGCGTGTGTGTTAGTTTTCGCCCGGTTAAAAAGGGAGGGGATTGCATTGATTTGTTCATAAAATTGCTAATGTATGCAAATCTGGAAATTCAAAATGATTTCCGTAAATCAATTTGATGTTCCGATCTAAACATAGTTTTTCAACCAAATATGGAGTGGGCGAGAGTCAACAGTTATGTGCGGAACTGTATGACATTCATGACGATTGGTGTAATGTCGGATATGAAAATTGGTTTTTCGAGAGAATATTGGGTTTTACGCCTAATGAGAAACGGAATTATTGACTTTGATACATCTGTTCAATCCATTTCGGTTCAGAGATAATCTAGTGTAGTGCCGCTCGTTAAATAACAAATTTGAATGGGCCACATGCATAATGATGATTCACCCCCAACAAATTTTGCAATACCCCACTCGATTGCATACAGTCATTAATGCGAATTTGTATTTAATTTGAAAATTAGGTTCACACCGAAGCATTAATTTAGTCGATTTTAAGACTAAATTTTGGATTTGCCTTAAGTTTATATCGGGTCTTTCAACAAGCAGACAACAATTTTGTATTTAAATAAAACACAGAATAATCAAGATATCGGGCTGAAATTTATTCCAGGTGTAGTGGACATGTTACATTTAAGTATGAAATTCGATGTCGTTCATATGGCCACCGCGAGCACGTTTGCTGATTGCTTCTTTGGAGCCAAATTTCCAACACTCTTCCACACATATCGGCCGGAACGTTGGCAATTTCGCGTTCGATATTGTTTCTGAGCTCCTCTAACTTTGTTGGCTTGTTGGCATAAACCAACGACTTAAGGCCTATGTTACACACGGCAACTTTAAGCGGCGACTTTTCTTAAGTATAGGCGAGAGAAGTCACCGCTTCCCTGAGGGGCCACCGCTTCCCTCACTTCTCGCGCCTATACTTAAGAAAAGTCGCCGCTTAAAGTTGCCGTGTGTAACATAGGCCTAACATAACCCCATAAAAACGGCGTTAAATCGCATGAGCGAGGTGGCCATTCGACCGGACAATTTCTCGAGATTACATGATTGCGACCACCGACTCAGAATTTCGGTAGTAAGTTCTAATAATTTCCAAACGTTGCTCGTTCGTGAACTTCACCATGATAAAAATGTAAACCTTGACTGACGTTTTAGCATTGCCAGATCATAAAAAAAGTTTTAGGGTGCGTTTTTATTAAAATACAAAATTGTTATGTCCTTGTTGAAAGACCCTTTATAACTTAAGTTTTTGACGGAGAAATTATTGTTTTCTAAATGCTAGGATATGTATGATTTATTGTTAGTGAAAAAGATTGGAGTTTTTATTGCTGTGTCAATTAAATTTTAATAAAATAGTATTGGGGACCATTTTGTACATTTGTTGGAATTAAAACCATTTATTAGAATTGCACGAAAATGTAAATACATTAATGTCATTACTTGGAATAAATGAATAAAATTTCATTAAAAATAATAAATACTTACTACACTGTACACAAGAGAAGGGGAAAATATATTTAAAATCGACAGTTGTCCAAATAATTGCACATTCGACAGAATGTTATATAAATAATTCAAACTTTTTTTTTTTCAAATCTGTCATGTATAGAAAAATGGTATGGGTGATTTATTAAAGGGAAACATGAAATAATAATACTTACATACTTCAAAGAGAAAAAAATCAAATTAATGTTTCATCATGAAAATCAACCATTTTTCGATGTTGTGTTGTTATAAAGCTATTCAGCCACATACTAATTAGCAAAAATCAATTTATGGGTAATTAAGTCATATCAGAAAAATTACTGTAATAAATTTCTGATGGATATCCTACACAAAATTACATCGGTACGATCATATTAAACTTATGGTGAAAAATTCGAATTTATAGGGGTAATCCAAGGGGGTACAGTAATAGCTGATGATGGGCTGAAGGCAATTTTGTGTATATGCGAATAGATTTTAAGACTAAATATGATGCGAAAAACAGATGTTGGGTATAAAACGTTTTTAGTGATTTTGTTAAAATTCACATAAATTTTGTGTGGGAATTGTTTTTAATATTTTTAATGGAAAACAATTTCATGTGTTTTATTTTTTTTATAGCGCTTCACGTTAATTATGATTACAAGTAATTTGGCAAACAAAGAAAATCATGTATCATTGAAATAACCATTCGATTGCTTGTTGGTTTTTTCATAGATTTGTATACACATAATTATATCAAATACCTATTTGTAGACAACGATCCTTGTATAGGTAATTAAAATAAAAGTATGCTAAATAAAACTGAGACATCTCGTTGTTTGACAGATTTTTAAGTAATAAAGATCAAACTCTAAACTCTTTGGATGACACTATAAGATCCTTAATGTACGGTACACATTTGATACTTTAATTATTCTAATAGGCAATAAAATTTTAATGTTATCTACCTAACAGAGGATTTGATTATTTCAATACTACACAGTATTATTATTTGAGCCAACAAAACATTTTAGCTAATCAACAGATCCCAGAAATGATTAAAATCTAAGATAAATCTGACTCTAAACTTAACCTCGTAATGTCTTCATTTTACTTTCATCGCATTAGTCGTTCATTTGACGACAATTTAATTTTCGCCTTCCAAAAATGTTATTAAGCAATAAAGACAGGAAATAGACATTGAACAGGGGGTGAGAAAAATTGATGCGAAAATTGGAAAATTATTAGGAGTGGTATGAGTCGATATTTGTGATAATGGCGTGACAGCATCATAAAATACTCCGGAATTTTCATTGCATAGCAAAAATACCGTTAAATTTGAACATTTGAAGATGGCATAATAGTGGAATGTGCCGTTGTTGGCCTATTTGATAAGTTTTATTTATATTGCATTGGGTCTACTATGTATACACTATACTATGAATATTATTTGGGTTGAACTTGACAGCAATGTCCTGTCACTACTGTTTGACAATTTCATTTTAATGTTCGAGCATATAAATTTGTGACATACCCATCCTGCTATTTGGTTAAAATCGGAAATAGAGGCGTCAAAAAGGGTTGGCAACTACACAAGTACGATTAAGAGAATATATATAGTATTAGATCCAGTTGCCCTTATTCAATCTTTATATCTAATGTAAATCGACCATCGTAAATTTTCATTAAGTACAATATATAGAATAGAAATGTGCGCGTTTACCTACTCTACTAAACCAAAAGGTAGGCAATTGAGAGCTAATTTATACCAATTTTGTGGTTTGATTGCATTATTTAGATTTAAATGGAAATTTAAAGAGAATTTTACCACAATTTTATTTATTACTAGCTTGCATACCCGTCATTGCAGGGTTAAGTTTTTTCAATTTTTTTTTGATGGTCTATGTTGGAACTAAACTTCAGGCAAATCGGCTCGGTAGTTTCCCCGCGAAAGGGTAACATAGCGCAAAAACTAAGTTTCGAGATCACTTTACCCCCTCTTCTTACTCCCCCATCTCTCGGGCTACTTTTTAATGGGTCTATGTTGGGGCTGGACCCCCGGCGAACAACTATGCCAAATTTCAGGCCAATCGGTTCAATAGTTTCCGCGAAAAAGTAACATAGCGCAAAAACTAAGTTTCGAAATCACTTTACCCCCTCCCTTTACTCCTCCCAACACTCGCGCTACTTTTCCGTACGCCTATGTTGGAACTAGAACTACCACAGACACTCATGCCAAATTTCAAGTCAATCGGTTCAGCCGTTTTTGCGTGAAAGAGGAACAGACAGACAGACAGACAGACAGACACCAACTCATTTTTATATCTGTTGCAACAAGTCATAAGAGCCTAAGTCGATTTTCAGATCAAGATAAAAAGATCTGTATTTAATTTAATAGACAGAGCAATTTGGCTTAGCCTAAAAACAGACTTAAGCCCTTATGACTTGTTGCCACAGATATATGTAAGCAAATTAAGTCAAAATCCCCGACTGAATTGAAAAACTGCCACCCTGACAACACTAGAGGTTGTGAGGTTATGGTAGCCGGTGGCTGTGGTTGAGAGGTAGCTGAAGCGTCAGTAATGGTTCAACCACAGTGAAGGCGGCAAGCGGCAGCGGCGACGGCGGGCGGCATGGCGCCGCCACACATACCGCCGAGCCAGCTACAATGATAGCGGCACCGTCGGCATATGCTTCTGTCAAAATTGAAACATCAAAACTTATTTAATTCGTCCGCTACTTCGCTCTATTTATTTTCCTTGATGTCTATCCTTTTATATTGAGGATGGGCCAAATCGTAGAGCATTGGATTTCTTTCACGAACTCGATTAATTTTTTCTCCGTTGTCGGTATCTTGCGAAATCAAAACGTCAAAAAAACTGCATAGAATGTGGCGCCGAATGTGGTGGTTGTCACAAAACAACGAAGAAAAATCGTCATAGAATGTGGCGCCGAATGTGGTGGTTTTCATAAAACATTTTGGGCGGCGGCGGCAAGTTTGACTTTGTTTCAAACTCGGCGGCGACGGAAAAAGTGCCGCTGTATTGTAGCAACTCTCGTTGCGCTACGTTAGTGCAAAAAACATTGCCGCCCGCCGCTGCCGCTTGCCGCCTTCACTGTGGTTGAACCATAAGTGTGTGACACTGCTCACAAACGGAAGTGGATCTGACCCTAGGGTTCAGGAATCGTCCAACAAGGGGCGCAGCGGCGGGTTTCACCAAAGTAATAGGCAGTTCTACAGATTGGTATTTTTCATAAATTAAAAAGAAGAAAATAAATTGTGTTACATATATTAGTATGATATGATCTAGTTGAGTATAAAAACATGACATTTTGATAAAAAATCGATCTTTCGAGAAGGTAGGTAGTCGTAGGAATTTTGAACGTATATGCGTAATTTTCAAAAATCGCATTTAATAGAATTTTAAACCCTTTCTCATAGCGTTAAATTGACTCTTATAAATAAAAACTGTATTTGACTAATGTAAAAATGAATACTGACCTGAATCCAGTTTGATTTCCGTATGCAATTAATTTGTTTGACCCGTCAAGTGATACCTCCTCAACTGAATGATGGTTGGCAGTGGTGGCACCTCCATAGGTTTTTGGCATCGGTTTCTTCGTATAAGGTGGATCATATTTTAAACGGGTTGTCTTCCTTCTGTACTTACGTCAATTCGTTGGTGTGTTTGTATGTTTTTTTTTAATATTTAATGTATATGGAAATTTACAAAATTGAAATATTTAATTTCACAGACAATTAACTATTTGGTAAATATATATATTTTTTGGGAATCATTATACCATAAATTTTTTTTGGATCTTTTTTTGTATATATCTTATAGGTCAATAAAAATAAAATAAATACAGTTAAAATTGAATTGATATACATTTGTTCAAGATTTTTTGTGTTTCAAAAAACTTTTTGCGGTTGTCAGTTTTGTCACTAACTCAGATTGGCTTTGTGGAAATATTGGATGGAAAAAGTGTGGCTGAGCTTCGAGATAACTTTTTTGGGTAGTTTCTCCCCTACTAAAAAAAAATACAAACTAAGAGTTTGTGAAAAAATTTCAGCTCTCTAAATATTTCTCCAACATTTAAGCAAAACATTTCGAAAACATTTACTGAATGCCAATTTATAATTTTAGGTGCATACTCAAATGTTGGTATGTGCAACAAAGGTATTCAATTTTTAAGAATTTGAATTTCAACTGACGTCTACGTGTGCTTCAATTTGAAATTTTCAAGCAAAATATTTTTGAAACTAGTGACAAAACTGCAAGCTTATGCATATTAACATGCATTTCACCTAAATTTCATATTGAATAAAAAAATGTAACCAATTGACATACATGAAACGTGAAACGTCATGTACATATAAAAATGTTTGATTTTCGTACATTTAAATTTTCCAAGAAAGAACAAAATACAAGATATAACATAAAATTGACACAAAATAAAAATTATAAAGATAAAATATAATAAAAATTTCCAGTCTTTTTTTTGTTTTCATTGTAAAATGTATATCAAATATTCTTACCACAAATACATGTATATAGTATATACAAATATAAATAAATACATTACAGATAGCTTAAGCATCCAATCACTGGCATTTGACAGAAAAAAGAAGCATTTTGATTTTTGTTTGATTGTCATTTCCATTTAGTTGGTCATTTTCATATAATTTTTATATATATATATATTTTTAAAAAAACATTCATAAAAATAATTAATCTTTATAGTAATTAATATAGCGATTAAAATCACCTTTTCATTGTTATATTTCTTTCGATAATTTCTGTATTATTTTTAGTTAAGTATTTTTTTTTCCAAAAAGGTATATTTTTTTATTTTGAAAAATATGCAGAAATATATCTTCTCAAAAATATTTAAAAAGAAATAAGAAAATTCTAACTACACACACATATACATATATAATAAACAGAAAACAAAAGAGTGTATTTACTGTTTAAAACAATTTTTCAAAAAGTTTCATTTTTTACAAACTACGATATTGTACAATTTTTTTTTTGGAAGTTGTATTTGATTTTTTTTTGTATTTATACAACTGTGGTAATATCAACAAAAAAAAAGCATAAAACATGCTGTAACAGACTTGCTTGCACGTTATAAGAATGCTTTGCAAGTGGTATAGAAATTCAATTTTTATTCAACACAAATGAATATCGATTGATTGTGTTTTAATATGGGAAATCGGTTTTGCCCATCAAAAATTTTGTTTACGGACATTCAATTAAAAAGCAACAAAATGTTACAGCAAAGTGCATGCAAATATTTCGTGTGTAAATAAACATAAATTCTTACTTTAAAGCATTTTCTGGTAAAAAATTCACATATTTTTAAAACAAAATTGTTTTCATATTTTGAAATTTGTTATAATTCTAAGAAATATCTTGCTGACAGATAGGGTGGCAAATACTCTATTTGCCCCAAATTCAAAAAAAAATTAAATCGCTTTATCCCAGTTGCATTTTTATTCTTGTTGAGAATAGTATTTAAATGATAGTTTTTATCTTGTTTTCACAGTCAATCTATTATTTTTACATTGTGATGTTTGGGTAAATAAGTACACTTAGAAAAATGTCCAGGTCAACTTTTTGTCAGGTTAACTCTGACCTTACAGAGGTGTCTGTAAGCCAGCTAGCGGTCAGAGTTAACCTATCTAAGGTCAACTCATGCAGCTCCCAATGCCCTACTTCACCTGCTGGTGGCTTAATTTCAGAATTTCTCCGACCACAGGTCAACTCAGTTTTACTTGCCCACATGCAGGCGAACGCGCGCCTGCCCGAGCCCAATTACGCCGTATGTAGGTCGTCGAGTTAGCCTCCATTTTTCTGAGTGTATGTACCTTCAATTAATGGCGTAAGGAAAATTTTTTGTATCCGTTAATAGTAGAAGAACTTGTCCTCGTGAGCAAAAAACTCGTTTTCTTAATCAAAAAACCATTAAAGAATGAAATGAACATTTGTTTTGTTTTAGCTTTGCCTTTATCAGTCGTGAAAGTTTTTTTTTTCTGTTAAACCTGAATTAGGTCCAGTGCAACTGTGGCACTGTGTTATCACCGTGAAGGTTCATGTTTGTTTCGGGCTCAGGGGAGTGACGAAGCCCTCGTCAGACAGAGTAGTGTCAACTCCTCCTGCTCTCTATTACAGAAATTGTTTATTGGATGGATCATAGGAACTTACAAGAAGTTTTATATATTCACCATCAAGAAGTTTTATATATTCAAAAAAAAAAAAAAAAAAAAAAAAAAAAAAAAAACTTTCACGACTGATAAAGGCAAAGCTAAAACAAAACAAATGTTCATTTCATTTGAATCACAGTCGAAAACCATTTGCATTGTCAATGCAAAAAACCATTAAAGAAGTTAATGATACTTACCTGCGATATGTCGATACTATTTCTTTTACTCAATTTATTAAAAAAGAATTGAACAAACGAATTCATAAATTCAATATTGAAATTGAGGCGTTAAAAGCTAGAGTGGACCAACCCACATAATCGAGTTTTTGAAGCTTTTCCACGCTGTTGACTGAAAATTTTTGGAAAAAAAAATCTGTGGACTTTATTACTCAATGTTGAAACGTTTTTTGGTGCATCCAAACTTTTTTGTCTAAAAACTCACTCGCAATAGTGATTTAAACACAAAAAAAATCACGATTTCGACATGTGGGTTAGTCCACTCTAGCTTTTAACGCCTCAATTGTGCAATAGTTTTAACTATTTGTCTTAAAAACTATATTTTTTTTTTTTTTTTTTAGTAAATTAAAAATGGGATATCGAGCTGAAAAATTTTTTTGTTTAAAAATTTATATAGCAATAATTTACCTATCTGTCAGTGTTTTGAGCTACCTGTTTTGTTAGTTGTATTCAAAAAATTTACTATAAGGTGTATGTGAATTTTTTATGTAAAGTATAAGTTTTTTTTCCAAATTTTTGTTCCTTACATTAATATTTCAATAAAGAGCGGTCAAGGACTAAAAGCACAGAATTTTTAGCATACTTCTGTTATGCTGCAAAAATTTGTGTTAAAAATTAGTAGCAAGGAGAACATTTGCTGTTGATTGTATATTGTTTGCACTAAAAGATTTCTTAGTATTTACGAAACTATAAACTACTCTACTTACATATAAATGTGTTAAGTATTTATTTGTACATTTGAAATTATTTTTACAATAGAAATATATTAATATGATAAAATGTATTCGTATTTTGTAAAATAGCAACAATTTTGTTCTCCTTGACTAATTAATAACGCAGGTGCACAACAATCACATTTATTATTATTATTTATTTTACGTAAGAAATGTAAATAAAACATCAATAAATAATATTTTCAATACTAATGTCGGTTTAAACGGGCCACTTCAAAGTATTTTTTTTTTAGAAAATGAGATCACAAAGTGAATGAAAATCGGATTGCGTCTTTTGATTAACCCTAGACCCGTGTACTGGGCACTGAGTGCCCAGAACGATTTTTTGGGGTTATATTTTCCCATTGTATTTCTTACTTGTTTAACGAATAAACCACATTTTTATAATTTTTAAAGAAACAAGCCATACATTTTCTATTAGAATTACATCTGAGTGCCCAAGTACACAATATATGGAAGTTTGATAGTACACGGGTCTAGGGTTAACATAGTTACGATTTATAACGTCAAAATCGAAGAGCTTCAATTATACATTGACAAAAAATATTAGGAAAAAAAGTGCTAAAATGACGGTATAACTCCTCCATGTCCTGTTTTAATCGGTTTTCACGCAAACACATCCTTACTGCTGGTTAAAATCGAACCAAAGTGTTCCCAGCGGTTCAGTTGACAATAGGGGAGGGGATTGCAAAAATCGGGTGGGGTCGATTTTAGAGGGGGGATAAAACTATTTGGGGGATGACCAATCTAATGGTTAAAACTCAATGAAAATCCTGAGATTCAGAGTTTGTGTAGGCGCGGTGAATTTGAGTGGAAATTATTTAACACGTTGACTGCCAGACCAATTTTGCAAAAATGTAAGGGAGATGCCAATACATGTAGACTGTAGACGTATGTATAATGTACGTATGTATGAATGTATAGATTGTAGACCCAGCTATCGAAAATGATAGCCATGGCAGTCAATGTGTTAATAGACGATTCAACAAATGGTGCTAACCGATTCAAAAACCTTTGTAGATTTGGATGGTTTCTTGCAAGGGCTGAGTGGTCAGAGAGGGGTGGATTTTTTCACATATAGATAGTTTTTATTGTGTTTCCAATTATCAAGTGATCATGCGACACTTTTTAGCCAAATTGGATCAGCTGTTTAGTCCAATGCTGGAGAAAAAAAACAAAATTGTTGAGAAATAAAACATGATTGGTTATATGTGGTATCACAATGGACCTCATTGGTCTAAGTGGGTCGAAAGACCGCCACTCTAACCTACCTACCAAAACAAAATGGGGCCGGGGATCGCAATCGTAAATAGCCTATAAAATTCTCAGAAGGTAAATATACGAGAAAAATGAGAAATCAATCTTTTGCTGCGTAGATAATTTTCAGTTTATAACAATAGAGTAGAGGTTAGAAAAAAAGCAATATGCCAAAAATTTCAGAGTCGTGTGGAAGTCTTTCAGTATTTTAACTAAAAATATATTTAAGTTGTTATTGTTGCAACAGTGTATAGCGTTGTTTTCGCCTTTTGTGAATTACGATATATTTTGAGGCTCGTACGCTTCAAAAATAATCGAATTTCGTACAAAAAACGCAATCGATTTATAAAAATGATGGCACACTTAATTAAAAGATATAATGGAATTTAGATTTATCCGACAAACAGAAAAAACGGATATGTGGTATATACAGATTTATTTACGGATATTCATTCGAATATAGAGATGAGTTACCCGGCCTTTACACGCGACTGTAAAGTCTGTCAGTAGCACAGACTTCAAATGTCAAATTACTGACAACGAATTAAAAGACATTTAGCGAACTGGCAGTCAGTGCATTTACACGAGACTGTGTCAGCGACTGTGTCAGCTCTACAGACGCGTGTAAGGGCCGGGTAATAATAAAAAAAATTGCTCATAATGGCAGTGATTAGTGTGTAGACACGTAGAGAAACATAAAACTTTAACGGATTTTCCAACCAAAGGATAAAAATTGAAGAAACTCACACAAAAAATGAATAAACAGAATGAAAAAATAGAAAACTATTTGAAAATATTGTGTATGTGTGTATCATTGTCTTTTGTTCTGTTGTTTCTCATTGAGAAATATGAATTAATTTTGGAAATATTTTTGTATATTTTTTAAAAAGAAAGTTTTCCTAATTGTCTTTTTGTTTTGAAAATTGTTAATTTTATCACGAAAAATTTCCAAGATTTTTTTGTTTTTAGAAAAATATTGAATTATTGTTTGATTTTTCAAAAAAGAATTTGTTTTGTTTGTTGTTTTAATTTTTCAAACTACCTTTTAATTTCTTGTTTCTGTTTCAAAATTTCTTTTCAACTAACCTCAGACACAGGGAGAAGTTTCTATGTACTACAACTGACCTGTAGCACAGAGCCATGAGGGTGAATGTAACAAAAACGAACCCGACAACTGACATTAGTACACCAACTAAAAACACTGTGTTAGAACCATGGTAATTCTCTTTATATTTACATACATCAATAAATTAATTTAATCATAATATTGTAAAATATACATTTTCCAGTACATTTTTTTGAAAATATAAAAAAAAACATTGGAAAATATTTTTTTTTCCATTCAGGTTTTTGTTGTTTTGTAGTTATTATTTTTATTTAACACAAATATATATATAGTTTTTTTTTAAAAATATGTTTTTTTTTATAAATTAGTTGTTGTTGTAGTTGTTTTATGATTTTGGTTTGTTATTATTATTTAATGTTTGCATTTATTTGAAATATTTATTCCAACAGCATGGATTTTTTGGTTGTTTAGTTTTGATTTTAGTTGTTAAACAACATGTAGAAAACAGCGGCGTCCGGGGTGAACATTTTAAAAAAGTTAAGTTGATTAAAAGATTTGTTGTAAATCATCAGTTGATTGGTATAGCGTTGATAAAGTCATTTTAAATTGAAGAAAACATATACATATGAAATTAATTTATTAAATAATTAATTAATTTAAACTAGAATAAAAATAATTTTTATATAAATATATCATATGGTAAATCTTAGAAGGGGGGTTTTTTTTAAACAATATATTATAAAATATAAATAAATTTATATAAATAATATTGTAAAAATTTGGTTAAATGGGCACCAATTCAATATGTTAACGTTTTTCACTATTTTTTTTTACAAACTGTATTTATGACAATGGTAATCTTTGTTGTTGAAATGATTACTGAAAATTATATGATTAAATTGCATCACAATTTTTTTTTGATTTTAACTTTAATATCATATAGGGTTAAAATAGATTGAACATGCCCAAATCTTCTGTGATTTAGTATAATGAATGATAAAAGTGATTGGTTTGAATGTAGAATGTTGTATAAAGTTTTATTTTTTTTAGAAATGCAACTCACATAATAAGTATTTGATTAATATACCTAGATTTACGAGAAACGAAATTTGAGACGAAATTTTTATGGGTTAAACATACAAAAACTTTTTGTTAAAAACAATGTTTTTGAAAGGTATGCAGGTCATGTCATGTCTACAAGGGACAAGTTATTTTTTTTATCACATAGAATGACCCATATCACTTTCAAAAATTTTCGCAAATCATTATGAGTAAATTTAATTTATGGTGTGGCCTTAAGCGCGGTCCACACGCTCCGTCTTTTTGCTCCGTCTTAGTTTGCGCAGTTTTCCTTCTTAAAAAAACTGCGCAAATTTTGCGTCCACACGGTTCCGGCTTTTATATATTTCACACAGTTTTGTTTGAAACTTGATAGCGTCAGCATATCGTATTTAGAACTTTTTTTTATAATGAATGGTTTAAGCGAGCAAGACGTATTAATTTTCAGCTTAGCTGTTTGTATGATTTGTAAAAAAAATGTCGACAAACCACAGAGCTTCTATAGAACAGAGGTTAAAATCACACTGAGCGACAAAAATATGGCGTGAAATATGGGATTTTATCATTAGCTCGAAAGCTTTACGAAAGCTTTTTTCTGCTTGTGCTAATGATAAAGTCCCATATTTCACGCCATATTTTTGTCGCTCAGTGTCAATTTTAACCTCTGTTCTATAGAAGCTCTGTGGACAAACTAAATGGTGCAAACAGCGGTTATTAAAAAGAAGCATTTATTCTCATGTGAACTTGTTTCAAGAACTGTTCCATGAAGAAAATGATTGTACTTTTATCAATTTCGTTGAGTTTATTTATTAGCACTCCGTATGCCTTGTTTTTCACATTTCTGTCAATATATTCCTTGCTTTTAACTTTCCACAAGCAAGGAAACTCTTTATATATTTATAAAGTCCTCTAAAAACTCTTTTGAGCAATGCCGCAAATCACTCATTTTCGTGTAAAATGATTGACGTTTGCAGAAAACTGTGTAAAAAGACTGAGTTTTCGTCCACACGCTACTATTTGCCTGCGCAGACTCGGTTTGCGCGGGTAAAACGGAGCAAAAAACTGTGCGTTTGGACGCCGCTTTAGTAAAAATCATATTTTTTTTGTTTAGCTAAGTTAAATGCAATCAAATTAATTGCATATTTTGCACAACACAACAACAACACACAATTTTGTAAGGACTAATCGGTTTCTTAGTATTATTTTTAAGAATACTCACATAGAAATCCTTATACGCATTTCATAACAAATTCGATGTCAGTAGATACTTGTATAATACGGAATTTTAAAATACCACGAACAACTTATTTTAGTTAAAGGGATCTGAATTTATAAATTAAAATCTTGTTATAGTTTAAGGTTTCGTTTTGAATGATTACGGAAGAATATATATATATAAATAGTAGTACTAAAGGTTACAGAAAGCAAAATACCAAAGCCGTTTTGTGATTACAACATCATTTAAAATTTTTCGAAAAAATAAAAACTTTTTAAACCATTTCACACAAATATTACAAAAATAAAGTAAAATTTATACATAATAAAATGTCGCAAGAGTCAAACATACACACTCATACATAATAAAATGTCGAAAATTGTCCTTAACAATCCAATTTAGTGTGAATTGTATCAAACAATTACATCAAAATAGATTACACACACAGGCACGAAAAAAATGTACGAGAGTGTAAAGCCTAGTAAAATACAAAAAAAAATATAGTGTGAATTTTTGGCCAATATATAAATTGCAACATTTAAACACCAATTTAACGACACTTTCACAATTTTTGATCTGACTGTACTTAAAAACACAGAATACTGGTTGTATTTGTGGAAAATGTGTTTCTGATTGTCACAAACAGGAAATGTTGCGAATAATTAGGATAGGGAAAGACACTTAATATGAATACAAAAGTATAGGAGACACAGTTATTTAGATACATGTCTATATACGTATTTTGAGGTAAGTAAGCCGATGTAAACCTATTGGGCAAATTACTGTTTTATTCATGTTAGACTATGCATTATTTTAAACATTATCAACAATTTCTTGATTTAAATTGAGGCTATCAGAGCAAGAGTGGACTAACCCACATGTCGAAATCGTTAGTTTTTTTGCTGTTTGAATCACTATCGCGAGTGAGTTTTTAGATAAATATGTTTGGATGCACCAAAGAACATTTCAACATTGAGTAATAAAGTCCACAGAATGTTTTTTTTTTTCAAAAATTTACAGTCAATAATAGTACAAAAGTGGAAAAGCTTCAAAAACTCGATTATGTGGCTTGGTCCACGTTTGCTCTCAACGCCTCAATTTGATAATTGCATTGATTTTATCGAGTATATGTTGAACAAAGTTAACTGAATGATTAGTTTACTAGAATTTATTTCGTTGACTGTGTTTACATTGGGATTCACTTTGGGGCACGTCTTTCCTCATTTTTCTGCCGTGTGCACACGGTTCGCTTCATCTGGATTCACTAAACCGATTTCATCAACAAAACTAAAGACACAGGTTTCAACAACCAGACTCAAAAACCGGTTTGCGACCGATAATTTTAAGTGAATTTCGTTCGCTCTTTTTGGTTTCCCTTCCCACTGCGTCCCTCACACTCACTTGGCCGGAGCGAAAGACGTGCCGCCTCAAAGTGAGTCCTAATGTAAACACAGTCCTTGGAGTCAAAATACTATAAAGCTTAAGAAGATTTGAAATATTTTGATGAATTCGAAAGCTTTAAATGAACTCGACGTTTATTTTTTTCGATGATTTCTAGATAAATTGGATATTGTTAAGCCTAAACCACAATTACGCGTGCGTGCGTGCGTGCGGTACCCACGCGGTGTAAGTAAAAACTACGCATTTATATGAGTAAATGTATAATTGCGCGTTGCTCAGACGCGTTACCGCGTCCCTGCCGCGTAGAGTAGGCTCAGTCTCTGCTTTTAGACGCGGTGACAACTACTAGATGCCAGAACAAAAAAGTGCCGCACGCACGCACGCGTAATTGTGATATAGGCTTTATAAATTTTCATTAAATAAACCAGGGCACCAATCATGTATTCCGACGGGTCTCTGTCTTTCGACTTCGACACAGCTTTTAACTCTTGACTTCACCATATCAGCATCTTCAAATTTCCTGGAGTGACAGTCAGAATCACGTTTCGATTCATAGTGACGATTTCAAGCTGCAGATATGGCGAAGTCAAGAGTTAAAAGCTGCGTCAATGTCGAAAGACAGAGACGCGTCGGAATACATGATTGGTGCCCGGTAGTTTTCTGTACGAGTTGTTATTTTGCATTCATAGTTATCAATTAGCGAACGATCAAAAATCTCTTTTATTAAGAAAACTCCATTTTGGCACAATAAAAAAGCTTGAATTTTTATTGTTGAAAATGTTCGTATCATAATGCGAGTATTGTGAGTTTGTGTAGTGCTTGTGTATGGTGCGTTTTGTTTTTTTTTCTTTTTTCGGTTTTTTTTTGCCATATTAAGGGTACTCTACCTGTAGCAAACTGCCATTGATGCAAAACTAATGAAGACACATTTCACGATAACCACTAAAATGATGACCATTGTTAATGTGCTGATTTTTTCTTGCTTTCCATCTCCTGTAATATTTTTTATGTTGTTCTTTTGAAAGTGCCAATAAAAATGATTTTGATTTTGTTTTGTTCGATTTCAATTAAAAAGGTAACTAAAAAAGAATTTTATTACTGATTAACACAAACAAAGACTAAATAAAAATTTGGAAAATTAATTTTGTTTTACTTTACGTTTAATTGTAGTTAATTTCGGTTTTTATTTCGAAATTCATTTTTACACCATTGTAATAAATAATGCAACACCTTCGAATATATGTAGGGAATATTAAAAATTGTTGCACGCCCAAGAACCTTTACATATTTTTATAAGAAAATCTATGATTACACGTATTTTTTATTCAAAAAAAATCGTTAGTTGTTGTTGTTGTGTTAATTTTTTCGACGTTTTAGTATACTCAACTATTTCCGATTCGATCGGTTTATTTTGAGCAAAAAAATTAGTAGAAAGATTTTTTTAAATTGAAAAATATATAAAATATTCATGCAAAATTACTACAAATGCTTGAATTGTAAACGTTTTATTTTCTAATATGAAAAAACAAAACAAAATTAGTGGAGCTTTGTTAACATTAAATAATTGAAAAATATCACTGTGTTGTTAATAGAATTGCAAAGTGTAATGAAGAAACCTTTTTGCTATAATTCCCTTTGCAGGGGAACTGTCATAAGATCTATTATGGGAAATTAAATCATTTAGAACTAGGAAGAGTGAGCCATACTCGAAGATCACCAAATCTTTGTGAGGCTGAATTTCCTCAGGGGAAAATGAAAAAAAAGTACATTTGCATTATTCTAAAGGACCTTCTTTTTAAAGTATGGTATTCTAAAATCGAATTCGTGATCAGCGACCCAAATACGATGTTGTTTTTTTTTGAGGAAAAGATAAATAAGGTATATTCACGATATTCATTCTTACAGGACTTTGCTTCAGATTTAAGATCTGCGATTAGAAAACCCTCCGATATTAATTTCCCACAGAAAACAATGGCGTTATGGCTATAGAATCTGAACAAATGCTAGTTCAATCGCTTTTTCGCTTCTAAAAAATCCAAGTCTTATGAAAACCGTAAGTCTTTTTGAGAAAATATTTAAATACAGAGAAACAATTATTAATGTTATTACGTTGTTGGTTTTTTATACCCGTATGGTGAAACCAAAGGGTATATTAACTTTGCCTTACCGTTTGTAACGCCAAAATCCCGTCATCACACACAAAAATGAATTACACCAGTGTGTTTAGAATGATAAATTTTTTTTTGCATATCCGTCCTTCTGTCCGTCTGTCTGTCCGTCTGTCTGTCCGTCTGTCCGTCTGTCTGTCCGTCTGCCTGTCCGTCTGTCTGTCTGTATGTCTGTCCATCTGTCTGTCCGTCTGTCTGTCCGTCTGTCTGTCCGTCTGTCTGTCCGTCTGTCCGCCTGTCCGTCTGTCCGTCTGTCCGTCTGTCCGTCTGTCCGTCTGTCCGTCTGTCCGTCTGTCCGTCTGTCCGTCTGTCCGTCCTTCTGTCCGTCCTTCTGTCCGTCCGTCCGTCCGTCTGTCCGTCCTTCTGTCCGTCCGTCCGTCCGTCTGTCCGTCTGTCCGTCTGTCCGTCTGTCCGTCTGTCCGTCCGTCCGTCTATGGCGCGAATTGCGGGCGCACGGATTGAGCTAGAGCTAGAAAATTTTACGCAGATTCGTTTTTTGTAAAATGCAAGGCTAAGTTCGTTAATGGGCAAAAATGGACCATTAGGGGGATACCCCCCGTACGAACGGAAACGTTTTTGCGAATATCTCAAAAACGGTGCATCTTAACAAAAAAGTTCAAGAACAAAAGGTATTTAGGATATGATTCTACATAAAACTTCTATACATCAAAATCCGATTGGAATAAATTTTAAAAAATCTTATTGGAAAGTTTGACTTCAAAGTGGAATTTTGGTACAACTGTTCGAATTTTGATACGAATACGGGTTTTCTATCACCAGACGGGTTTTCTATGATTTACATTTTCAAATTTTTTGGTATAAAACCTCCATTGTGGTTGAAATGGCAATTTTCTATATTATAGGGCTATTCACTCTTTATCGTAGTTGATCGTAAACTCGTAGAATCGTAGAATCATACTAATATATAAAAATGAGTTGGTGTCTGTCTGTCTGTCTGTTCCTCTTTCACGGAAAAACGGCTGAACCGATTGACTTGAAACTTGGCATGAGTGTCTGCGCTAGTTCTGGTTCCAACATAGGCATACGGAAAAGTAGCGCGAGGGGTGGGGGAGTAAGGGGAGGGGGTAAAGTGATCTCGAAACTTATTTTTCCCTCTATGTTACTCTTTCGCGGGGAAACTACCGAGCCGATTGGCCTGAAATTTGGCATAGATGTTTGTCGGGGGTCCAGCCCCACCATAGACCCATTAAAAAGTCGCCCGAGAGGTGGGGGTGTAAGGGGAGGGGGTAAAGTGATCTCGAAGCTTAGCTCTTCCTCTATGTTACCCTTTCGCGGGGAAACTACCGAGCCGATTGGCCTGAAGTTTAGCTCCAACATAGACCATAAAAAAAAAAAATTTGAAAAAACTTAACCCGGAAACGACGGGTATGCAAGCTAGTCGTAAATAAAATCGTAGTTTTTTGACAGTTCTCCATACAAATTTTTTTACGACGAAAACTACAATCTACCATAACCGAAGGTATGGTAAAATCGTAGTTTTTGTCGTAGTTCTAATAAAGTGAGGTTACGGCATGCTTTGTGACATGTCAACTTGGTGCCAACTCTAAAATGGACATTGGAAAAGCAAGTAAATTAAAGTATTTATATGATTTAGTATAAATTAAGAGTTAAAAAATGCTTTAAACAATTTAGGTAAAGAAAATAAGTCAAAAGTTTACGACAAAACCCACAACCTCTAGTAAAGCGCTGCTCACGCTTCGTTGTACTTTTCCATCGTAGATGTACAGTACAATCTAAGATTTTACTATCGACGGTCAAGAGTGAATTGCCCTAATATGTATTTCACATTTTGTTTTGAATTTTAATTATTAAAGGCTGTTATGAACAATACAAAAAGCGCTGATTTTAAAAGGAAAACGTGTAACTAGACTTCACTAATAAGATTATCGTTATTATTATGGTGTTCCAAAAACAGAAAATACTGAAAAAAATTTCTACATATAAAATAATCTTTCAATAAAATTGATTTATTTGTAGTGTTTTTAAATCATCATCACGATTTCGTTAAATGAAATTACACTGTGTTGCATTATTTTGCGAAGTATCTGTTGGAAAAATAAAAATTGAAAATAAAGGGGAAAAAACCAGTAATTCGAAATAATGAATGTGGTCTAAAATTGATCAATTTCTAAAGTGAAAAATTCAAAATGCACGTTGTAAAGTAAAACAAATGAATAAATGGCAAAAATGAAAATGTATTAAAATTTAATAAATCTGTTGATATTGGCTGATTGATATCCATTAATTGTTTGTATTGCAATAATCTGTAATAATGACGTTTTTAATTATGGAAAATTAAAAAGAAGATAATAATAATTAATAAAATTGTAGTAAATATGGGATTACCATTGTCATATTATCATCTTGTTGTTGTTTTTTTTTTAAATATTGAATAATTTTCCTAATTTATTATTATTCAAAAAATAAACGAATAATTTACAATTAACTTTAGTGAATGCGATTTTTTATTTATTTAGAATGCAATGCTTTTTCATTTGGATGGAAATATTAAAGAATATTTCATGATTTTTCTCTAAAAATATAAAACAGATGCAAATATCGAGAGATGTGTTTATTGAAAAATTCTTTATGAAATTTTATTGTTGAAGATAGCCAGTGAAAATGACAAAAATAATTAATCTATTTTTCTTCGTTGATACTTCCTGGCGTACTTGTTTTTGGTTTTTCTTTTTTTTTTCGTTAATTTTTTTTCTCGATTTTATACAATGAATAAATAAGTAGAATCGAGGAAAGATATAGTATGTAAAAATGTATGATATAAAAGAAGAAAATATAAGAAAAATCAACAGAAAGAAAAAGATTAGCTATAAAAAGGAAATTCTTACCGTAAGCAGTTTCCTTTTTCTCCATTTTGATGGCGGTTTCTTGCGTCGATGTCGCTGGTGTAGGCATCGCCGTTGTCATTGCTATTTGCAGGGAACAATCCGTTCCGCCCCACCCTACATCGCAGAAGCATCTGTTTATGTTCGTACAAACCTGGTGTGATATGGATTGAATTGGATTGAATTGATTCTATGTTACCGTAAAATATATCTATAGGTATTTTTCTATAGATCTACATGTCTATTTAGTTACATATCTTTGGATTTTCCGACATACATATAATGTACTCGTTCATTTCACCCGAAATAGATAAAAAGATGGATGATATTTAGGAAGTGAGAAACGAATGAAAGGATCGACAAAAAAAAATTGAGTGTTGTAAAAATGAAAAAGCAAAAAATTTATTATATAGATATATTGGAAAAATGGGAATTGCATATAGGAAGGAAGGAAGATATGAATCGAATATAAATAAATTTGTAAGGCAAACATTATAGAATAAAATTGCTGAAATATCCGATAAGTACGAATATATATGTAGATTTGTATGTTAATGTCTATACGATATATGTATATTTATATACGGAAAAATATGTAGTATAGATACAAACATCGGATGAAAATAAAAAAAGCAAATAAATATTTCGTATGTATGACTTTAAAATTTTTCTATTGAATAAAATATTTGTAGCAATTCAAAATCATAGAATCTGTTCATAGTAGGGACTGTATTTATATTTTCAATATTTGCAAAAAAGTGTATACCTTCTTCCGTTTGTTGCTTTTTCCAATTGGCAAATTGATTTTTGTTTGAGGGATTTGTTCAACATTCTCTTGATTTGGTATCAGTATGTGTATACGGTATTTAAATTTTATGTGATATTTTTTTTTCTTTCTCTTGTAACAAAAGAATCAAATAGAAATGTTTACGATTTATTTTTGAAGAAATTGAAAGAAAATGCATTTGACTAGAAAGTTAAACATTTAAATATTTATTTATATTTACTTTATTTATTGCTTATTGAAAATTTCGAATGCCTCGAAAAATCTCCAATAAGGGATAAATTGGGTTTATTACATGCGAGGAAATCGTTTAGTCGTTATAAAAACCCAGGTAAATAAAGATATTGAAAAAATTGGGGGTTTTTTAACACATTGACTGCCATGGCTACCATTTTTGATAGCCAGTGAAAATTGGCACTATGATTCATGAGCGGCCAAGGCTATCATTTTCGATAGCTGGGTCTACTCTACTTGCATACATACATACATTCATGCATACGTTCATTCTACATACTCTACATGTATTGGCATCTCCCTTATATTTTTGCAAAATTGGTCTGGCAGCCAACGTGTTAAAAGCTTCTATTTAGCTTGCTTTTTTGTCTGTTTTGTTTATCTGCCAGGGTCAAATTTTGTAATCTAATTCCACTCCACTCATCCGATTGATATGAAAATTTGTACACATACGTAACTTTGGAAATTTGTACACATATGTAACTCCGACAATACTACTTCGTTCTTGTAAGGATAACGGAAGGTCCGGCAATTATTTTTCCGGAAAAAAATTTCTGGAAAAAAATCTCCGGAAAAAAAATCTTATCTGGGGACTTTTAGGGTCGTTGAAAATTTCTAGTTTCTTGATTTAAGTAGTGTTGTTCCTCTACGCGTAGACTTTAATTGTCTACACTTCAGTGTAGACAATAGCGTAGACAATAGGTTTGGGGTAGACAATGTAGACATTGGCGTAGACAATGTCGACTTTGCATAGACAATGTAGACTTTCTCATATCTGTCAAAACAAAGTCATCAGTGAGTCATATATCTAATACTATACTATATAGGAAATGGCCAATTACAAGAAATGGCGAGGCACCGGTGTCTCTAAAGAGTTAAATTTATATGAAAACTCGCTAACTGGGCTCCTCAGCGACACCAGCGCCATGCCTTTTTTGTCTTTTTCGCTTGTATGGGATTCTAACCTCATTTCCTATCTTTTTATGCAGTGAGTACGTGACCACAGTGAAATTGTGTTTTTTTGTTTAAATATGGTAGGAAGGCTTAAAAACAAAGCATTTAAAGATCTAGGCTTTATTTTGATCAAGGCCAACAACAAATACTCCGCTTTTTGCCTGCAGTGCAAAATTTTTTTGCAAAGTACTGCCGAAAGCCGACTAAGAGGGAATTTGGCGATTGCTTCCTGGAAATTGTGCTTTATTATGTTAAAATTAATTGAAGAAAATGAGGTTTTAAAACTAAATCAGCTATCCTTTATTTTATTGCTTGTCTACATTGTCTACGCGTAGGGAATAGCCCATTGTCTACAGTAATAGTCTACGCGTAGACAATGGTGTAGTCTACATCACGTAGACTACGCGGCACAACACTGGATTTAAGCAACAATTGGTTTGAGTCAGAAAATCCTTTACTAAATACTAATAATAGAAGGTTTTAAGTCATTTTATAGGTATTGTAACACGTGTCCTAAATTAAGAAACAATAGTTTCGTCCGTGCAGGTATCGTTAACTTTTCCGTGCAGGTATCGTAACGACGAACAAGAGATATTAGCGTTCGAAAGTGAAAAGAGCGCGGAACCAGAATCTGATTTTGCCGGAAGGGATGGCACCAAATGGAAATCAAGTCCGGTTACATCTGGTCCGTTTACATCTTCACATTATGTGAAAAAAAAAAAAATTCTAATACTGTTAAATTTAGTATCTTATATATAACTTTCATATGAGTCCGCGGGACTCATTCCAGGTGTTTGTAAATTAACCCAGGATGATGAGGGTTAAGATAATCCATATTCTTTAAGAGTCATAATTCTGGTTGGAGGCATTCCGCAGAAAAAAAAACTTTTTAAAACATTTGGTAAATAAATTTGCACGACTTTGTAAAATTAAAGTTTAACAAAGTCCTGCTAAGTTTTGAAGTTAGCATTTCTTGAAACTCCTTTTATGCCATAAAAGTCCTCAATTCTAGATTATTTTAAGCACAACATATTGAAAGAAATTAATGAAAATATCTGGATAAAAAAATATACAATATATTTTTGGAAATACTTTGTGCAAGCTTATAAAACACGACCATGGAAGTTCTTTTGATTATTTTACATTTAATGGATTAAAAGGATTTTATGCTGCTATCACATTTTCCATCAATATTCTTAAATGGCAGCTAACTCAAAAGCCTTTAATTGTTCACTTTGGAAAACGAGCCAAAATTAATTACGTGTTTGAAAATCTCGGCCTTAACGCCAAGTACATGTAAAGTTTATTAACTTCACTTGAGCATAACAGCATTTCTAATTATGCCAGTCAAGTGAATAAAAGGGGATTAAAGGAAATACAAAATCCGAATGAAACATAGAAAAAAGTATGTTGAAAGGGTGAGAAAAATGTTAATATGTAACAAGCAAGACCTGTAGTATAATTTTCGTTGACTAACACAATCGAAAAAACTTTGAAACTTTTTTGCAATTTTACAAGGTGCTCTTATATAGCCTTTAATAAATAAATAAATGAAGATAGAGACGAAGAAAAAAAAACAAAAAAAAGGAAATACATAGAGAAAATATGATAAATCGATTTTTGATTGTTTACTATAAATCATTGAGCCTAAACCCCCAAATTATAAGAAAATGATTGCGTGTAAATATTTTGACAGCCGTAAAATGAATTACCCTTATTATTTTGTCCCGTTATCAACACTTCCATATTTTCGTTATTTCTTTGTTAGAATATATTATTACTATATGTATTTTACAGCCATATTATATACACCGGTCGTTTGCTGAAAAGAAAAATCTTCACCAGTTTTATAACATTCTCTCTGTCTCTGTGCTTTATTTCTGAATAATTCCTTAAAAGAATATAATTAATGGCAAATATATTTCTTTAATGGAGGTTTTAAACGACCGAATA
>OZ035963.1:2156827-2234327 GCA_964034945.1 Chrysopilus asiliformis | reverse complement strand
AATTATTAACGGATTATAAGTGACGCTAATTTCAGGCTTTTGGGGCCCTGCTAACATGTCCTACTTTTCGCGATTTTTTGTATGGACTTTGATCCTGTCATTGTCGTAGAATCTATAGATTTCAATGGTAAAAAGATTTTAGAGAGCTGAAGTATTTAAATATGCTTAAGATGCACCAACCTTGGGAAAATATAAAACACGGCAACGAAATAGAAGACGGAAAAAAGAAATAAAGTTTTCCAGCTTAAAATACTAATAGAATTAGAACTTTACACAATTAGAATAGGAAGTCGAAAGTTTCATGAAACTTTTGTAAGCAAAACAACTGAAAAACTAAAGTTTCACCAGAATTCTGTTTGTGCGCTGGCTGGTAAGCTAAAAAGTATAAATTTATGAGTTTGGTAGATGTTCAAGTTGAAAGTTGAATAAAATGTTAATTGCCTATGACTTATATGACTATTTATAAATTATATTCAACATTTCAAAATGTTTCCAATGCAATATTTAAATTTAAAAAAAAAAAACTAAAAATAAAACTCTTTCAATGTTTTAAACATGTATTCAGTTTAGCAGAAAATTGAGATTCATAAAACTGAGAAAAAAGTTTTACTTTGCTGGAGTTTTCGCAATCCGTGAAAATTAAATTTTTGTTGACAAAAGTCACAGCGAAGAATAATTAAACTATTTCAGCAGAAGCTATTTAAACTTCCCAACTTGATTTTCACACCTTTGTTTAAAGTTGTGAAAGGTAATTAGTTTCGACGCAATCGTCCTGGGACACAAAAAGGTTAGTTTTTGTAGAATGCATTTTTAGATACGAGTAGTTTTAAGAGTTTTCTAGTTTGTGCTTGTAGTTTTTATTTTAATTTATTGTTTTTTTTTAATATAAGAACATACCGGGTCTTTCAATAAGGACATAACAATTTTGTATTTAAAAAAACACAGAATAATTGAGATATCGGGCTGAAATTTATTCTAGGTGTAGTGGACATGTTACATTTAAGTATGAAATTCGATGTCGTTCATATGACCACCGCGAGCACGTTTGCTGATTGATTCTTTGGAGCCAATTTTCCACAACTCTTCCACACCACATATCGGCCGGAACGTTGGCAATTTCGCGTTCGATATTGTTTCTGAGCTCCTCTAACGTTGTTGGCTTGTTGGCATAAATCAACGACTTAACATAACCCCATAAAAAGAAATCCAACGGCGTTAAATCGCATGAGCGAGGTGGCCATTCGACCGGACCATTTCTCGAGATTACACGATTGCGACCACCGACTCAGAATTTCGGTCGTAAGTTCTAATAATTTTCAAACGTTGCTCGTTCGTGAACTTCACCATGATCAAAATGTAAACCTTGACTGACGTTTTAGCATTGCCAGATCATAAAAAAAGTTTTAGGGTGCGTTTTTATTAAAATACAAAATTGTTATGTCCTTGTTGAAAGACCCTTTATAATAGTTTTCGTATGGACTTTAGTACCGCCAACATAATACTAACTAAAACCAAATTTCGCATCGCTCAAATGTCTTGTTCGATTAGGAAAATGGGCCATCAAGCATGAGCCGGGCTCATTTCCGTATTTTTTTAAATATTTTAAATGGGAACCTTTTTTTAAATTTAATATTGTAAGTTCCAATTTACTAGTTTCGTTTAATATTCGAGTAACTAAAAAGCTTGGGATTGCCATAAATATGCAACGATGAAGTTGTTTCCGAATGAATGCATTTTGTACAATATCCAATTAGGATATTTTTTTTGTTTGAAAATCAAATTTATTGTAAATTTGCATAATTTAAAAATAATCACGCGAAAATACAGAGTCAGAGAGACAGTTGGGAAATGGAAATGCTATTAAAACTTTCATTGCCGTAATGAGTGTAATTAGCGAATTTACATGCCACTCCTTCGAAACATTTTTTTACAAAGGCGATTCATGGAAATTTTCGTCGCATCTACAGTTTTGCATAAATGAATAAAAGTTGAATTTTTTTTTCTTGAATTTAGCACAACCAATTTTGTTTCTTTTTTTCACAAACAAAAACGAAACAATATACACAATTTTTATGCGCCGGTAAACTGAGTTTACTTATTTTAGCTGTCCTCATTTTGGAATGGTTCATGTGGGTGAAATATTTTTCAACCAGAAGTCAAAACAAAAAAGTTCACTGTGTGAAAAAGTTTTAATAAAATTTTAATGGAGAACAGACGGACAAAACTAAATTTATGATGATGACTGCAAAAATATTTTTTCAGAGATTTTTTCTTTCCTTCCAAATGAACTCCAGGGTGCCAGAGTTGGAATTTATTTTAAATAATTTTTGAGTGAATAAAAACCTATGCAAAGCAAAAGTTTAGTTGATTTCGTTTTAATAAAGATATTTTCAAATTAAAATTTATGTTTGAATATGATTCAAAATATTTACCAGATATTCCAGCTTTTGAAGTGCCACATGGTGATCCGTTCTTTTTATAGATATCGGCGGGGCAGTGTCCGTTTTCCCCATCACAGAATTCCGGAAGGTCGCATTCAGTTATTGAGTCCCGGCATATGACTCCCTTTTGCCGAAGCTATAAATACCAATCGCATGGATTTAATACTTATCCTAGTATAAGTCATCTGACACAATAATTTACAATTAAATCAAAATCTCATGTTACGTTCAGTTGGAGGACAGTCAAAGGAATATGGAAGGACCCTATCAACTATAAATCGACCGAAATTGCATAGTCAATTGTATTTAAATTAAGTGTGGCATTACGGGAGGTAAAACTAAAATCGTATACAGAATTAGATGAAATAGGATAGAAAGAGATTGAAATTTTTGAATAGATGTATCGGTCAGTTTAAGTGTAAATATTTCGATCATTTCCATTGAATCGACATAGAATATAAAGTTTTATGCAATCTTACTCTGCAATTTTCACAGCACTCTCCCACGGCGCATTCAGCTTCCGTTTTCAATTTACACGTTATTCCATCACAGCACGGATCTTTGGCACATTCCTCAAATGTACCACAGTCGCATTCTTCATCCTCTTCAACGATTTTGTTGCCACAGTTTCTATGCAATTCCACCTAGAGTGGTAAAAATTAAATATACGTAAACTACTGGTATTTAAACCATAAAATTTGTTTTGTTTTCTGCTATATGCTTAGTTAAGTAAAAAAAAAAATAATACTTAATAATAAATTTATATAAAGGATGTTTTTTTAGACGTGTGGTTTTCAATCTGGCACTACTTTTTTCGGAGTTGGTCTTTTTGACAGTTGTCACTTGATTTATGCTCAGTTTGGTTTGCCATTTCGTAATGAATAGACTTACTCCTGAACAACGTTTGCCCAAAACGAGATGGCCACCGATCCCGATTTTCACAAGAAAATTTTGTTCAGCGATGAAGCTCACTTTTGGTTGAATGGGTACGTCAATAAGCAAAATTGTCGCATTTGGAGGGATGGTAATCCACAAGCCATTCTTCAGACGCCGTTACATCCTCAAAAAGTCACTGTTTGGTGTGCTCTATGGGCAGAGGGAATGATTGGTCCATATTTCTTCAAAATTGAAGCCGGCCATAATGTTACAGTCAATGGGGAACGCTATAACTTAAATTTAAGGTCCCCCGATTGGACTAATAGGTTAAACCTAATGTTTATTTTGCCAAGAGTGTCATTAAATGTAACCTTGCATTCCGCTATTATAAGTCTTCAAAGGAATCATGATCATTATCGTTTTGGTTCTTTAAACCTGTCTTTTAATGAATTTAAAAATATTATTAGTAGTAAACTTTTTTATATTGTATCTTAACCCAGATATGCCTAAAAGTTATTTAGAAGATTAAAATTAAAAATTTGATGTATATTGAACGTTATTAGGTATAAAAAAAAAAGTAATACTCTTAAAATAAGAATTGTTTTTCAAAAAGATAGAGTTTTGAGCCGTACTACATATAGTACATTAGGCATATACACATTTGTGAAAACAACTTTATTTTTTTGTGTGGAAGAAAACAAAACCCCACATGAACCCCGATATCGCACTTTGAACAAATGGTAGTTGTTCTTTGGTGACAATGACCACATCGAGTATGTTTTTCTTGGGGAATAACAAGATGGTCTAGTCGATCATACCTTACATCGAGCTCTTGTGTCCTACCTTTGTGTCCTTTTTGATAAGACGGAATTTTTCTGTTTTGCGCTAGTAATGATGTGGCAATCCTCCTTCTAAAACTTAGTTGATCCAAATCTCCTTAATTTTTTCAATGCAAATACCAAGCATTCGGGATTGATAAACCTATACAGTGGGCTAGCAAGGGTAAATACCATTTTTCCCCCTGATAAAAATGCTATATAAGCTAATGTTTTGATCTGAACGATCAACTCCTCCCATATTCGGATTATCATTATCATTTTCCAACACAACAAGAGCTTCATGAAGTGAGAACCCCCTGAAATAAAATTACATTCATAGATATAGGTTTTCCTAATGTACTATATTTAGTACACCTCTGATTCATCTCCCGCACAACAACAAATCTCCTAAATACGGTAAATATGTGAATTTCCCCTGATAACATCACCATTTGTTCTAATGTTCCACATAGAGTGAAAGTTTATTTTTGGTTTATTTTGCCTGAAAAAAACTCACCTTTCGAAACGTATGCGCTTATCATCAATTTTCACTTTTTCGCAAACTTCTAATGCATCTAAAAAATAAACTGAACCTCCAAAGTCACTGCAATGCTATCACTTGCAATGTTTGATGAATAGTGAATAATTCTGAGCATTTCCCGATTTTGTCTGTATCTTCTGCTGTGCAGGATCAGTCGAGTTTTAAGTGTACTACATATAGTACATTAGGCATATCTGGGTTAATGTTTGTAATCATCTAACTATTGTATAATTGGAAATATTTCTGTTCAATAGTATTGTAAATCAATAAATAAATAAATAAAGAGCCATGATTAATGACTTTTTCGTGCCTGAATTGGAGGATGTTGATGTGGACGACCTTTGGTTCCCACAAGACGGCGCTACATGCCATACAGTCAACGAAACAATCAATTTATTGAAGGAAACTTTTGGTGAGCGCATTATCGTGGGCCTGTGGCGTGGCCTCCAAGATCATGCGATTTAACACCGCTAGACTATTTTTTGTGGGGTTATGTGAAGTTGCTTGTCTACGCAGATAAGCCCGAGACGATTGACGCCTTGAAAGAGAATATTCGGCGCGTTTTTGCTGACATACGGCCCCAATTGCTGCAAAAAGTGGTCGAAAATTGGGCCTCTCAGCTGGAATTTATTCGAGTCAGCCGCGGCGGCCACTTGCCCGAAATCATTTTTAAAACATAATGGCAAACCCTTATCTTTATAATAAAGCTAAACTCTTGGCCATAACATTAAATTATATGCGTTTTATTTCTTCTTGAAAACCACACGTCTAAAAAAACACCCTTTAGAAAAAATAAATATAAAAATAAAGTTTTAAGGTTCTAAGCGTTTTGGAGAATGAAATTTCATTTCAAGGAAATCGATTTATTATATCTTAGATAATCACTTACTTCGTTTGGTTTATTCAATAAGCATAGACCATGTCCGAGCCGCAATGCATCGATGTAGTCCTTTTTGCTGCATTCAGAGAACTTATACGGCTGGACGTTTTCCAAGCCAACTATAGATTGTGCCATTATACATCCATGCCAGTCCCGACAAAAGCACTCCTCCCCTATTGTAAATAAGATGTTCACATTATACCTACGTGAATATTCAAGGATTCTTATTGAATGTACAACACACAAATGAATCCCTATCAGTAAATCTATCTATCTATGTGTATCTATTTTGTATTGAGAGGGTTTGGCAAATATATCATAGAAAACGGTTAAATATATTACTGTATCTTAGAGTCGTATGAAGTTCCTGAGTATATGACAAATTTTCCTCCATGGTATTGCAGAAGACATGCAGAGGATAAATTTTTGGAACGGGAGGAAAAAGATGTATCTTAACGACATTCGAGTGACATCAACAAATATGCACCGTCTAAAGGTACATGGCAACTCGATTTGCTACAAGTTTAGTATTTTCAATGGAAGTCTGAATATTTAAGTATATTGAAGCATGAAAACCTTCTGAACTCCACAACAAAATGTGTAATACAAAAATATGTGACTCGTATAAATTGCATACAAGTTTTATTTTTTCCCCTCATATGAAACCGATTGCCCAGTCTCGAGCTTTATACTGAGTACTCTATATCTGGGGTAGGTAAGGACATAGTCTACATGGCTTTTCGATATTTTCTGAATGCACATCATTGAAACGATTTATATTGAATTGTATGTATTCAGGTTTTATCGGTTCGGTAATACTTGAAAATTTATTTCGACTTTACTTGACGATGGTGTATATTCCTTTTATTTCATCTTTGAAAAGTAAATTTTCAACCGAAAAAGTTGAAAATGTCCTGGTCGTAGAACAGGAAATTATTTATTCGATTCTTTGAAATTGAAAACTTTGGGCAAATATAATTGAAGAATTCCATTTTATTTATACGATTTATGTAAAAAAAATTGTAAATCACGAATTTTTCTATAGATTTTTTAACATAAAATTCAAGAAAGGTACAACATTTAATATTTTTTAATTCATTCATTACTTTTTTTAAATATTTCTATGAATGGTTTGTATTTGCTTGAAAAGATTTATGTTGATGATTGTAGAAAACGATTTTCTATGCTAAAAAAAAGAATATGTATTCGAGAAATATTTTTTCCCATAACTAAATGTAGGTTAGTTTTTGCGCATATACGATTTTATTTATGGGTAAATAGTCAAAGAAGTTTCACTGTGGTGGCAAATAAACAGAAAGTTGTCGTATCAAAGTTTTTGTGATTTTGAAAACACAAGAAAAAATTTTATCAGTATTTAAGAAATGTATTTTGTTTGATTCTGGGCACCAATCATCTCTGTCTTTCGACTTCGACGCAGCTTTTAACTCTTGACTTCGCCATATCTGCAGCTTGAAATTTCGCGGAATCGTCACTATGAATCGAAACGTGATTCTGACTGTCATTCTATGAAATTTGACGCTGCTGATATGGCGAAGTCAAGACTTAAAAGCTGCGTCGAAGTCGAAAGACAGAGACGCGTCGGAATACAGGATTGGTGCCCTGAATATTTTTATTATGCTTTGAGATACGTACTCAAGATACTAAAGAACTGCAAATAGAATATATTTATATTTATTTTTAAATTATATTTAGATATTTAAATTCCCTACGATTTCGAATAAAATTTATTATCTACGTTTGAAACTTACGTCCATCATCGTGCCCCATTCCGATGTTGTGACCAATCATGTGTGCCATTGTTCCTGCCAGCAGATGAGGCTCGTAAACGTTAATATCGACGCTGATCCCTACTGCTTTTGGGGTACACACAGTTTCTGGTACAGCCATGCCAGCTTCACCTCCAGCAAACGTCTCACCCCTAAAATTACACATTGATCCCAGGCCATGAAAAATCAACCATCAAAAAGTTTCGTCAGAGTAGTGTTAAAAGTTTCTAACGTCGATGTGTGTCCGATTGTCCGCCATTCAATATCATCCCGAAGACCAAAAGTAGTTGATCGCATATAAAGTCGGTATTGAATTGTCCAAAAGGACAAATTGTCCAGGGGGTGCAAAAGGCTCAAAGTGAAAGTTAATATTAGCTTATTTTCTCCCCGTTTTACAGTTATTACTATGCGTTGTAATAATAATAATAATAAAATCAAATAGGAGAATTATCCCTTCAAGTGAAAAAGTGGAAACCCTAGCAGAAAAAAAAACTTTCAAAAATGGTAACAGCATTGGCACCTCCAAGCTAAGCCAAGTCGTCTTCTAGTGAAAGTTGCTTGGGAATGGGCCAGAAGTATGTATGCCGGCATCATATTACGACAATATAGTCCAAGGAGGCGTCATTGTAAGGTTGATTTCGATAAACGATGGGATTATCTTAAATTTGCTGAGGTTATTATTTTGCTAGTTTCTGGAAGCCTATTTATGATATTTGTTATGATTACTAACTAGTCTGAATCTGTATCATATCCAGCAAATACTATGGGATTCCATCGTGTTTACTGAAGAATCTTTACCCTTTATTTTCTTTTCGTTTACGATCGAGGATTTCGAGATATACCCACAATTTTCTCCTCTATACGCCAAACTATTGTCCGAATCAGCCAATATTACACGGAACTTCATCGACATTCACTTTTTCGCATAGAGTGAATTTTTTTAGTACTTTTCTGGGTTATTTATGGCCAGCAATCTTAAGGAAGCGTTTTGATTTTTCAAGAAAAGCTCTGGAGATATTTCAGGACTGGATTATGTTATTACCTGGGCACCAATCTTGTATTGCGGCGCGTCTGCGTCTTTCATTCGACGTGATGAAATCGACGCGACTCAATATTGCAATTCTATATATCGACGCAATGTGTGTCGAAGAAATAATTTAGGATAATTTAGAGGACATTTGGTTTGATTATCAAAATAGTTCAGTTTGTGTATGGCATAAAGCACACATTCCATTATTTGATCTTGATTGTCAACATAATCTGACATTGCTGGGGCAAAATGTTCACGAACTGTCAAAATGATAAGTGCTTTATTTATATCCTCGGTTTGGATAATTCGAATCAAGAAAAAACTATCAATTTACGCCTAATTAGAAGGACACTGAAATCACTGAAAGCATTTAAATCATCGGTAAAAGTTTCCCATAACTTCCATTTCTTGGTTTTCCCCATCGCATTTTTTTCGAGTGTACCTGTGGCAAGTGACGGATTTTCCCCCATAAATTGGACAATAGCCGCTGATGGTTGTTTGTCTGTTCCCTATAATTTAGTTGTCATAATAAAATATAATGTATATTTAATTTGGTGTTATTTACTTTGGTTTTGGCATTGTTTTAAAGCACTTCTTACGAAATTAATTGCAACGAAGTAAACGCCAAAGTCTTTATCGACACTAGTCAATGCGTCGTAAGGTTTGTGTCGAAGTTTGTTCGACGCGTCGAGCTACATGATCGACTTTTGTCTTGTGAGACGCGTTTATGCAGACGCGTCGCAATACAAAATTGGTGCCCTGAATTTTTCAAGAGTCTCAATGGATAAAAATTCCTTATGGACAAATTTGACTTTAAAGACCGATTTATGTATTTTCAATTGACAAATTACTTCAAGTACTGTCGCATGACTAGAACGGAGGGATTTTTTTTTCTTGAGTTTACCAGTCGAATGCATAGTCGATTAGGGCGAATTATTAAGATGAGAAAGTCCACAGAAAGTTTAAAATTACAGCTGAGTCGAACGTAGTGTTGTGACTGACCCGAAAATGGCATTTTAATGAATATCTAATACCACAAGGCGGGACCTTTTGCTCCTAAAAATGTATAGGATCAAAAATGTTTTTATTTCGCTTGTGTTATGAGTGATATCCGCAAACTTTAAGAGAATCAGAGATAGGAAAGTGGAAATTCGCTATGCTTTAGCTGTGGAGCCCAACTCGGTCTAACCACATGATTATTACTTGATGGCCGGACGACGCACAGTGGGATATGGCAGAGGGATAACAACATGAGAAAATAGCTTGTCGTAAATGTCATATTTGAATGATGAGGGTAATCTAATTTTTCTAAGTCGAAAAGATATCATATCGAGGGAAGACGTTTTTTTTAAAAAAAGAGATATGAGAAGCAGTCTTCCTTGTTCCGTGTGTTTTTATCAAAGTTTTTCTGCATTTTTAATATATTTTTCAATGTTTTTCTTAAACTTTTCCTCAAAAGTTGCTTTTCGTAATCAATCTAAATATTTAAAGATACAGCCAGGCAAGAAATGTCGAAAAATTCTTTATAAATTTATTGAATTTCCTGTTTAAAGTCTAACTTTAAAGTTGGCCTTATATGTTCAATATTTTCTAAAGATTATTTCCTCGACGGGGATACTTCTATGTACCACTACAGTCTCCATGGTTATAATAACTTGTATTTTGATATTGAATTCAATTAAAATAATTGATGTCAAGTATATTTTAAGTAATTTGATTTCAAGAAAATTTTGTTTCCTCTGACTCGGAAAACTTTTTAAATTCACCAATGGATTAGGGTTCATTGACTACATAAATGTGCCTTTTTTACATTTGATTAATGAACGAACACGGAAAGTGAAACCCATTTACTATTTCTTTCGATTTAAAATCCAAACTTGACGTTCATAATTAAATACAACAGAATGACATTAACGAGTTGAGAAGGTCTTCGGACCTGACAATAGCGCACCGTTGTTGTATGATAAATCAAGGAATTTTCAAAGTATAACCCAAAATATTAAATTCTTCGCCTCTCCATCAAATTTAAATTACCCCAACAGTACACAGTGCTCCTGACTCTTCAAATGGAAAAGGGGAAATTTACCAATGTCCTTAACATTTGAAAATTTCGACCGAAATCATTTTCATTATAATTATACAGACGTACTTATTCATTTTTTTTTCATATAAAAATCATCCCCACCGTTTGTAGGGAGATTTTTATTAATCGGCTTTTATTCCACGGTACCTATATCTTGTGATCTATCCTTAAAAAAAAAAACAGGCGTTGCTGGTTTTGATGTGTGCAAACACTTCATTAATTTTACTTTTAGTTTAAAAATTCAATAACGCCTTTCACATCATTCATGATGCCAAGTATTTGATAAAATCATAATATTAATTGAAAATACTCACGTCAGTAGCTGGGTAGTATCCTTGTCGATTTTAAAAAGATTTCTCGATGTGTAATCGTTAAAGTTCGAGATTGCTTTGCTAATGTCCTTTCCGCCGTCGATTTGGACCTGATTCTTGCCCCATGTCTCGATGTAAACGACAGACACCCTCGTGTTTAGGGTGCGAAAATACTGCAAACATCGTGAAAAATGTGATTTAGGAAAATTGCGAAAAATAATTTTGACTGAATTAAATTGAATTACATTTAATGCAATTTTTATTAAATTTTCAGACATTAAAAAATGAAAAAAACTGAAAAAAAAACGGTGAAAGATTTTAGAAGGAGAAAGGAAAAATTATGGTTATCACGGGTGGTATTTTTTAAAAGAATTGTGGAAGGTTTTTGGAGAATTTTGACCAGAGGAGAAGGTATGTTTTTACATGGCTTTTCGATCCTTATTATTGTGGCGGTTCGCCGTCACATTTTTCGTGCCCTACACTCAGAAAAATGGAGGCTAACTCGACGACCTACATATGGCGTAATTGGCCTCGGGCAGGCGCGCGTTCGCATGCATGTGGGCAAGTAAAACTGAGTTGACCTGTGGTCGGAGAAATTCTGAAATTAAGCCACCAGCAGGTGAAGTAGGGCATTGGGAGCTGCACGAGTTGACCTTACATAGGTTAACTCTGACCGCTAGCTGGCTTACCGAAACCTCTGTAAGGTCAGAGTTAACCTGACAAAAAGTTGACCTGGACATTTTTCTGAGTGTATGTTTTGGTTCTTATCTGCTGGCCGTTGTCCTTGACATTTTTACGCCTAACGATTTTTTTTTCCACTTTCGACTTAAGCTCTTAATCAGTTTATTTTGGTTCAGCGTTTTTCGGTGAACTACTATAGGGAAATTAAGGACGGAGGACATTGACGTTGACCGAGAGCAAAAGTTCAACTCAAGACAAGGAAGTGAGAGATTATCACAATAAATAAACACTTTTAATAGGGTTGCTGTAGAATAACTTTGCTAATAAATTTTTATTATCCTTCTGCTCCTTTTAGGACTTCACTACTTTCACTCCAAATTAAGTCCTTTTGTTCCTGGGAGTTTCCACTCATTTTGAATCTTGAAATGTTATGCGCCTTTTGGATGTGCGTGGGGTTTGACCGAGCTTTCCCCTCATATCATATTTGGCTGTGCCTCTGTAGCTAATGTGTTTTCGTCTGGAACAGCAGAAAATCGGGCAAATCGATACTGAAATACTTTTCTTCGACATCAATTGTCATTGGATTATTATAAGATATGAGTCCTTGAATCATAAACGAAGCGCGGGGATTGACTGGTTAAGTACTTCTCCTGAGCTTCGAAGATCACGTCCGTCTTTAATGGTGAGGGTTGAATTGAATTTCTTGTCAGTAGATTTTGATGTGGTGAAAGTCCACATTACATTCATTTATTTCATCCCCTATATCGGCTTTCGTGTCACAAATGCTGGCTTACAAATGATGATGATAGTCTCTAAAGTAGAACAGAGGCCAATTCAATTGTGAAGATTTTACTAGTAACCAAATTCAATGACAATCGTTATATAGCTCTATATATGAGGGGAGATGCTAATTCAGATTCTATCTGATACTGGATACGTTGAATAGTGTGGTAGAATTAAAGAGGATGACTTTAATATTAAATTTTAATTATACGAAGACGGATATGCGTTCTCTTACAGGCTCACAATTAACATAGAGATAGAAATTTTCCACTCATTTACAAAGGCAATTCATTTTGCAATTAGTGGATAAATGTTAATTGAAATTGGAGACGAAATACAACACTATATGCTTTTATATTTCTACAGCTTTTCATATTATCCAATGCTATTCTTACCAATGCTTGTAATTTTTATGTTCTTGTGATATTCATATTTTCATTCATCCATTCATTTATCTTACCGTTTGAGAGGGGAAGAGAAGTACTTGAAAATTATTTGAATGTTATGGCGGTGTGAAAATTATTCGGTATCAAGGGTTAATTATTCTCAACATATATATATATATAGGAATTAATTCAACAAACGGTTAACCGCAATTACTTAAAGAGCAAGAGAAATGTTGTAACGGAATAAAATGCGAGGAAATTCAAATTTGCATAATGGTGTGTCATTGACAGACGTTAGCATATAGTGACTTAATTTCTTATTTATTTAAAGTTATCCTTTGAAATGGTATACGAAATTCTGGTTTCCTTGCAAAACAAAGCGTGAGAGTATTTTGGTTTTTACTTTTTATAAAGAAAAAGTAGTAAAAAATGACTAAGTTTTTCTGAAAATTCGCGCGAAATTTAAATAATAAGGTATTTGCTGAAAGTTTTTTTCGCTTGATAAATAAAAATTGATTTTTTTCGTAAAATACTGATGATTGCAACAAGTCACCAGCTTTACCGTAAACTATAAATAGTACTAAACCACAATATTCCCTTGGATGGTTCTAACCGCAGTTCCACAGCTAAACAGATGACCATTCCACGTGAAATTTGAACAGACGTTTCTTTGTCGTTGAAAATTAATTTTAAATTGTTTATACCCGTATGGTGAAACCAAAGGGTATACTAACTTTGCTTTACCGTTTGTAACGCCAAGATCCCGTCATCACACACAATAATGAATTACACCAATGTGTTTAGAATGATAAAAAAAATTGATTTTCGCATGTTCGTCCGTCGGTCCGTCCGTCTGTGGCACGGATTGCGGGCGCACGGATTGAGCTAGAGACTTGAAATTTTATGCAGATCCGTTTTTCGTAAAATGCGAGGCTAAGTTCGTTCATGGGTAAAAATGGACCATTAGGGTGGGGGGGGGGGGGGGGGGGGGGAACCCCCATACGAACGAAATGGGGGGTACCCCCCCGAAAATTCGTTTTTTGCGAATATCTAAAACCGGTCCACCTTATCAAAAAAGTGCAAGAACAAAAGTTATTTAGGATATGATTCTATATAAAACTCCCATACATCAAAATCCGATTGGAATAAATTTTAAAAAATCTTATTGGAAAGTTTGACTTCACAGTGGAATTTTGATACAACTGTTCGAATTTTGATACGAATATCACCATACGGGTCTCCAATGATTGCCAGATTGGCAATTATAGCTTTTGTTATGTTTTTTTTTTAAATTTCCATTGTATTATTTACAACAATGTTCATTAGGCGGTATTTGGTTTTAAAACAAAGGCCAACATGTGTTACATTATATTTAGTAAAAGTATGAATTATTTTTATGTGAAGGAATAATTTTCTAAACTAAAAGATATTTTTTTTCTTTCTGAGGGTAAGTGATTTTTCTAACTGCCTTTAATTCAGTTTGCAGGTTGGAAAAGTTGCCGGGAAAAATTATTTGACACTTTAAAATCACATTAGAACGTGGTGCGTGTCGTGTGCCATGACTGTAACAATAATTTGCTACCGTCAGGTCTTGAGTTTGCCACAAAGAATTGCAAATTAAGTTTAACTTTACTTAAGAGTCGTCTCTATGGTTGTATCCTGACGAAGATTTTTTTTTTTGGTCCACAATTCTTCGTGTCGGTGTTCACTTTTTAAGAATTTGTGAGGGATGTTTTGCCTATTTTGTGATGGTGGTTTTCGTGAAATGGGGAATAGACAGGACAAAGGTTGTATTCTGATTTCTTTTTGCCTTAATTTCATTTGCTTTATCTACTTCTTTCCTACTTCGTATTTCTTAAGAAAAGATTCGTTTTTTTTGTTGTCAAATAACAGAAGATGATGGCATTCTTGGACTACTACTTTCCATGGGTTTCCTTTAATGGCAGGTCGCAGGGGCGGTTTGCTGGAAAAACTTTAAATGGAGGGAGCATGTTATTTTGTAATCTTTCCATGGCAATTTTTTTTTCTTTTCCACTTTAAAAGTTCCGCATTCGGTTGTCAACACTGTGGCTGGTTGTTTCCGAGTTACGAATAACGCACTTGAATTTTTCAAAAATTATTCAGAAAAAAAAGCAGCCAGTAAAATATCATGGCCCACTTCTCATTTCCTTCTTTCACTTGGCCATATTTTACTATTTAAATGTGCGGAAGCATTTTCCTTTCGAAAAGTTTTATTCTGAAGTAGGTGCTTTCAGGAAGAAACATATTACTGGGAATGGTAATAGAGGAGTCGGTAAAAGGGACTACTCAAAAATTTATGTTTGACATTTGAGTAACATTTGTAAGGAAACAAACTTTCTTTGAAAAAACATAGGTATATAACCTAATAGAAAAAAAGAGAATTATAATATACAAACGCATTTATCAAAAAAAAAAAATATATTGAGTATAATTAAACATTATCTTTCAGAAGTTTTAAAATTCTGCTATTATTTCCCAACTTAAGAAAAAATCTCTACAACAGATTTAAATATTTCGGGTAAGAATGACGAATTTCTTTGAACAGAGAATCTATCAAGTACTTTAGTATCAACTACTTTAGTACGAAGGCCTTTTTACGTAAGTGTGTCTCTATATTTTTGCACACGTCGAATGCTTCAGTAAAGGGCTCTCCCCATTGGCAGGATATTTTAGTTGCGATAAAATGTAAGGACACACTTATATAACAAAGGCTTGGTAAGAAAGAGAGAGAACAAAAAAAAGCGTACGTCGCCAGATGTCGCTTTTGTAGTTTATTTTATAGGAAGCGTTCGTCGCCAGGTGTCGCTTTGGTAGATGTATTTGAACTGACGTACGCTTCCTATAAAATAAACTACAAAAGTAGTCAAAATCTGTCTGATTTTGACAAATGCAGTTTCAAAACTTACAATACAATGAATAACAACGAAGGTATTTATATTTATTACATGTTTTGGTATACAGACTATAATAATAATAATAACCATATTTACAGGTAGGAAATTTGAGATATTAGAGGACATACAGATATGTGATTCGGAGATGCAAATATAATGTTTTGGACATGGAATACGGTTTAAATTCCTATGATTTTATCCTATAAAACTTTCTATAAAGACTCGTGCCCGTATTCTGTCTTTCCCATTGACAGCTATCTGTCTCTTTCTATTTGTAACACATTTTTATCGCAACTAAAATATCCTGGCAATGGAGAGAGCCTTTATGGGCTATTAAATATGTACTGAATACAACATTTGACAACTGAAGACAAGAGTTCAATGATAGTTTTGTATAATGATAAGGATTTGGATCCTTTTCCTAATCAGCTGTGCATTGATCCGTTTATTTTGGTCATCATTATACCATTACAACGCCAGGAACAGCAAATGCAACAATCCATCCTTTTGCCACAATTGATTCATGGTGATATCTAGAGCATAAATCATGAATGTCTTGTGGATGCAATGCACAAACATAATCAAATTATGTATCATGCCTAGCAAACACTGGTAAAGGTGCAATAAATTACTCTGTAGAACGTTTTGTTCTTGGGACTATAGTTAGAGTACTTGTCGCTTTGTCATCGCAAAAGCTACATACTATATATATTATAGTTTTACTATGATGCAGTTGAATGGGTTGAGGAGTGTTACGATAGTAAAATAATAATATATCGTTCTAATACTTGTAGTTACTATAGTCTAGTTCGTTGGAAAGGATAGATGGCATCACTTTTAATATTTGATTTATCTGTAGGTCCTTAAGCTTTAGATCTAAGGATATGTTATTGTTAACATGATTTGGATATAAATGTACACAAATAAGAATAAATTTACCAATGAATAGGATTGTGTAATTTAGTTAATATAAAATACTTACCAAATCTGCAATATTTGCCACTTGTATGGCGTCATGTATAACTTCAGCTCGTGTGCTACCATTACGTTTCTCGAACATTGCTTTATCAACGATAATCGCTGTCTCAATATACTTGGTAGCTTCACGTACATCCCTACGATATCTGCCAGCACCATTTGGATGTTGTTCCTCGATGACACCGGATAGATGTTTCTGTCGACGTGTCATCCGCCATTCTAGATTGCCTGAGTTTGCACATCCTTTATTTGCCTTCGTTCGAGCCTCGAAAATTACATGCGGGTGCTTCTGCTGGAAACAATGGATAAACTGTGCCAGTCACTAATCGAAAATATTTTCTTTATGCTTATTATACATAACATCAATCAAATACCTATTAATCCTATACGAATTAGAAAGAAAGGAATTTCGGTAGGAAATTATGTTTACACACTTATATCGGTTCATAGCAGCCCTTCAACTGCGTTATATATGAAACTATGAAAAAGAATCATATAATATTGTTACCTTTCTCACTTTTTACATTTCTTACAGGGGAAATTCTTAATCAGTTCAACGATTTTCTTACGGAGATAATTTCAATCACATTGCACTATATCTAAATGCAAACACCAGACTTTTTTTTGTTATTGAATTTCTGACACGTATCCTATAATATAATACGAGGAATGTTTGCACAACGATCTCGAAAACCCGCCTAACGATTTTCACGAAACTTGGGGGCTAGGGATTTTCGGGGACAAAAAACCGATCTAGATAGGTCTCACCTCTGAGAAAATTCCCCTCGTTACCCCTCGCCTGTTATCTTCGAATTGGGTGGTCCGATTTTAATGAAACTTTACAGTATTAGTAAGGGGGCTAAGGGCTTTCGATCTTTCTACTACAAACCTGACTTTTGCCTCCCCTCGATACCCCTCGCCTGGTGTCTTCGAATTACGTGAAGGTATCTTAATGAAAATTCGCAATATTGCTAGGGAGTAAGGTTTTTCGAAATGTATTCCAAAAATATAACTTTTTAGATATCTATCAGCAGCGATAAATAGTAATTACAAAACAATCAAGTTCCCTCAACCTCATTATACGAATCATGTTGCAATTACAATCGGATTCAATTATTCAGAGACAGAGGCAGAAGGAGGATTTTAAGATCGCCGAGCATGATTCGGTCTTCCTGGTACTATAAATTTATCTGACGTAAGAATTGTTCAATTAAAATTTACATATTTTTAAAAGTATCCATGTTTTTCGTAATCGCATTTCAAACTGAGAATAGTTACATAATATTTTCAAAGAAAAAACACTCAAAGTTAACTTATCAAAAGTTTCAAAAGAAAAACATATTTTTACAATTGGTGTAATTCTTTTTTCTTTGAAAAAATTGTATTTGCCTCTTAAAGAAACTGCCTGAGGAGGTGAATTCTTTGAATATAATGTTTGACTTTCAAATATATGTTCTCCAAAAATTCTGTTAAATGTTTAAGTTTGCTTACCGTTGTCCCGAATGAAACCGATGAAAAACTTTTAATTGAAATAAAGCACAGTTACAAGAAAATAACAATTCGGTAACCAGATCAATACTTGAAGTTATTTCAAAGAAAGTTCCGTTTAAAAAAAAATATTTTAAATTAACTTTGCTGACGTCCAGGCAATGTTTCATCTTGAAGATTTATTGAAACAGAGAAAAACCAATCAAATAATTGATAAGTATAATTATAAAAGTACTAAAGATTTTTATTTAAAGTCGGAATGGTTATTTCATCTTTGCTCTAAATTGATTCGTCTGGAATTTATAGTTTTCCAGCTTGAAGTCGAGTTTTACCTATTTTTATCATATAAAAGGATTCAGTACGGTTAGCATAAAGCTTGTCAGCAATTTTAGCTATTAGTTTCAACAACAAAAACAACATTAAAAAAAACATTAGTGCCTAGGCTTTTGATGTTGTGACCTGTTTGTAGCAAAAAGAAAACTAACAGCAAAAGAATAAAAAAAAAATGGTTGAAGTTCTACTTTGATATTTTCCAAGTCATTAAAATTTCTCATTTTCTATTCTTCATGGTTTTTCACTCACTCAATATTTACCGGCGTCTTCCGCCTGCCCGGCGACTATAAAAGTGTTTGGTGTATTATTTTTTTTTTGGGCTGTGAGTAAAAAACTATTTTGCCCTGTTTTTATGCATGGTGTAAACCAAAAAGCAATGGCGACTGGCAAAAAATTTCCGTGATGGAATGGTAACAGCATGAAAGTCAACAAAATGACTTTAAATCGATTTTACCCTCTTTTTCTGTCTTTCAAAACGGCGTTAAACGGTTTTCCGGGTTACCATAATGGGGCCAAATATTCTGGAAAGGACAAAAAAACTGGTTTCAATATTTGCTGTGAGTGAAGTGAACAGATTGTGGGCCTTTTTTTAAATCTCCGGGGAACATCGGGGTCATGTTGGTCGAGCTTTACGTTTTTCGGGGAATTGGAAAATGGATTTTTTTTTTCGGACATGGTTTTAGATGATAAAATGATTTTAAGAGTTTTGGATAGTATAGCTCTTTACTTCTATGCCAGTTCTCGATTATTTTTGCGAAATATTTTTAAATAGTTCTAAAGAAGTAATGAATTTTTGTACTGTTTTTTTTTTTTATTGAAGACTAGCTTGCATACCCGTCGTTGCCAGGTTAAGTTTTTTTCAATTTTTTTTTTTTTTGATGGTCTGTGTTGGAGCTAAACTTTAGGCCAATCGGCTTCGGTAGTTTCCCCGCGAAAGGGTAACATAGAGGAAGAGCTAAGTTTCGAGATCACTTTACCCCCTCCCCTTACTCCCCCACCTCTGGGGCTACTTTTTGATGGGTTTATGTTGGGGCTGGACCCCCGACGAACATCTATGCCAAATTTCAGGCCAATCGGTTCAGTAGTTTCTCCGCGAAAGAGTAACATAGCGCAAAAACTAAGTTTCGAAATCACTTTACCCCCTCCCCTTACTCCCCCCACCCCTCACGCTACTTTTCCGTATGCCTATGATGGAACCAGAACTACCACAGACACTCATGCCAAATTTCAAGTCAATCGGTTCAGCCGTTTATGCGTGAAAGAAGAACAGACAGACAGACAGATAGACATACACTCAGAAAAATGGAGGCTAACTCGACGACCTACATACGGCGTAATTGGCCTCGGGCAGGCGCGCGTTCGCCTGCATGTGGGCAAGTAAAACTGAGTTGACCTGTGGTCGGAGAAATTCTGAAATTAAGCCACCAGCAGGTGAAGTAGGGCCTTGGGAGCTGCACGAGTTGACCTTAGATAGGTTAACTCTGACCGCTAGCTGGCTTACAGACACCTCTGTAAGGTCAGAGTTAACCTGACAAAAAGTTGACCTAGACATTTTTCTGAGTGTACATCAACTCATTTTTATATATATGATTTCCTTCTAATTTTTACTATCCAAAGATTTTTAAACAAGATTAATTTTTTTGTAGCTTGAGGCGGGTTTTATACTAGCTGATGGATAAGTTGTTAAGACGGTAAGCGGGTAATACATTTCGATTTCAAGTAAATTTATTTTCCTAATACCCCCCTGTACTAGTTTTTAGGTTTTCTTTCAAACTTCGAAACACTGGAGAACTTTTTCCCCGTGATTCAGACTGCAAAGACAACGATACAGCTAGAGATCGAAATTACGATAAACAGACTCGCGATGGACCTACAGGCGGACTTTTTGTTGCTTCTTTTATTAATTAAATCCTCTTATTGCTTTCTAGGTGGATGCTACAGTCTATAACTACAGTAGAAACCCGATAATTCGTATTTCAAGGGATCAGCAAATTCATACGAATTAGCGGGATATACGAATTATCGGGGTACGAATTATCGGGATTTTTTTCAAGGCACCAGCAAATTCATACGAATTAGCGGGATATACGAATTATCGGGGTACGAATTATCGGGATTTTTTTCAAGGGACCAGCAAATTCATATGAATTAGCGGGATATACGAATTATCGGGGTACGAATTATCGGGATTCTACTGTAGTTTAAAAATGTCATTAGCTCTTAAATACTTTGAGATTAATCAAACGTTATTTAGCACATTACATGACATTTTCAGGATTTTTTGTGTCATTTAGGATATTTTAATGAATTCCATTTTAAAAATAGAAATACTACAATGTATTTTTAATATGAATCGATTCCTTAAAGGACAAAAGTTCGACTGCAAACATTTTACAGATTGTCGTCTAAGATAATAGATAATTTTATTCTATGATTGTTGTTGTTGTAGTTATTTGCACCAAAAAGTTTTTTTTTCCCATTGTTAAAAGCTGTGCCCGTAAAGAATTGCTTCGAAGAAGTTGAAAGTTGGCGAATGTAAATTCTCAATGTGACAGTTTTTCACCTGACAAGGTTGAAACATGAATTTTAAATTGCGCATTATTCTTGTGTTTTTCAGTATATTGCAATCATACGGCAACTGCAACATCCGTATGCAGGTGACAGGTTTTCCAACAGTTTTTCTTTTTTTAGCAATCACACATCACAGAGTGTCTCACATTTTCACATTCTCATATTGTTATTACCGATAGGATTGTGAATTGAATAGAATAAAATATTCTCCGTATGTAATGTTCGTATGGAAAATCTAGTTTTTTTCTTTTTTTTTGGTTGAGCGAACTACGGTGGCTAAACATGGTTATTTTCAACACAGATCTAGGTGATAATTCATACGAACTCTGGGAAATCTAAAAATTTATTTAAATTTTATTCGAACACGGTAAAAAGTGCAACCGCTGCATGTCCTCAAGCACGGGCAGGAGCATAAGGACGCAAGGAAAGAAAGGATTAAAGTAACCGTTTTCCTTCCTCTGCTTTTTTTTCGGAAAAGCAGAATGGCAAAAAAAATGCATTTTTGCTTTTTTCACTTGCTGACAAACATTTTCTAAGGGAATTCGAACTGGGAAATGGGAAATTCCTTCAATTTGTGGTTGGGCGGGTTGAGTATACGATTTTGCCGCTGCTGTGGAAAAATCATTCCCATTTGTCTAATTGGCTAGTTAAATCACACTTGCAAATCGTTTTATAAACGTGGATTTTATACCATTAAATGCGACCCCCCTAGTGTGGCACTTGCATTCCAAATAAGGTCGGAGAAAAATTTAAACAGTCATTGGGTGGATTAGCGGGTCAATATTCATTGAAAATTTAAAGGATTAGGATTTTCATTAGCATTTTCAAAATTAAACGTTGCTAATTATGGTTTCATTGGCTTTTTATGTAGGTATATTGAATTCGTATCGGGAAGATAATTTAAATATGTTGGTTTAAAATAAAAATTGATTTTTGTATTAGTAATTTTCTGGATTTTATAAATTGACAGTAAAAAGGCGGAAATTTTCTCATATTAAGGGTATTCACAGTCCTCTTTCAAAATGCGGGTAAATTTACCGCTCGGTAATTCAGTCAAATTTAACAGATTTTTACCGAGACGGTAATTTGGTTCATGTAAAAATGAATTCCCGGATTCGGTAATTGTAGACATGCCTTGAGTCGTGTTTTTCAGCCTCGGTATTCGGTATCAAGAATCAACCGCGAGTGGCGCTAGTAATGTTTTTAGTTGTCAAATTTTCTCGCTGGTTTTTTGTTAATCTCATCGGACTGCAAATTTTTTCAATTTTGATAGCCGTTGCCACAATAGAAATTCAAAAGAATACATTAAACATGGATTTAACACGTTGGCTACCATGTGAGTCACCGGTGTACACACACTATTGTCATTACCGTCAGTTTCTCAAGTTCCATGGTTGAGTGCAGTCGCTCGTGCGGTACAAAGGGGGTTTTTTTGTCCGTTATATTTTATTCGATTCGTTCGTTTTTGTCTGTATTGATCTTGTGTTCCCTGGTGACTCACAAAGTTCAGAAATGATTTTTGCGTTTTTTCCCTGTGTATACTAGCGGAGTAAGCGTTTTTTTGGCTGGTAGCCAACGTGTTAACAGGTATGTGACAATCAAATCCGCAGTTCATGATTTGGTCACGTATCCAATAAAAGCGCTGTTCTCAAATCTGTGCTGTGGGATGTTCACAGCAGAATATTTTCAGTCTTTTAATATTACCGAATACACCGAATACCCAAAATTAAAAGAGGACTGTGAATACCCTTATTAACACGTTCGTGACATTTGCTTTTCAACTTTTTTTACATTTGGACATCGTGTACCACATAAGGTACACGACGATTAAAATACCGTATGTATATTATATGCACGACAAAAAAGTTACAAAAACTACTTATTAGATACTTATTATAGTTATTTTAACTACGGTACTATTTACTCGCGCGGTTTTAAAAAAGTGTACATGTACCACCAGTGGTACACGATGTCACGAACGTGTTAACCATTTGCAGGCATTTCTTTGTTTGCATTGAATTCAATAAAAATATCGAATTTCACTTGTTTAATTCAAATACACATTCAATTTGCTTCAGTCAGGTATATGTCTTTTGTACGTGAAATATTTAATTGTGCTATTTCCAATCAAAAAAGAGAACCATTCATTTTCCGACGTTTTTTCTGGTTTTACAAAAAAAAAAACCTCTATAATTTACAATTATTTTCTTACTGCATGGTATATTTTGCGATTCATTCGCCAGATTACGAAATTTAAATCTTTCGCTCTGGCAGTTCTGCAGTGTTTTTTTTTAAACAAATCTTTTCGTTTTTCTTTTTTACTTTTTTCCGCTCAAATTGAAAGTGAAATGAAGCCACCGTCGCCACCGGTATGAAATTTTCCCGTTTATAGCGCCACGTATAGGTATATATATTTTTTTCTCCTGCGAAGATAGAAGAAGAAAATCACGGTTTTATTTATTTCTTTTCGGAGAGAGTTCATTTTTATACTAAATACGTTTGTGTGTTTATATTTGGAGAGTTTAATTTTTCTCTATTTCCTTTGCGCTGTGATTTTCTAAAAGATCCGTCCCCAAAGTACTCTTCGGAGGATAACCAGATAAATTACGGTAAATTTGGTATAACATGGCGAAAAGTTGTTCCCTACGGTCGATGTCCTGTGTCATCGTTCCATCCCACCCTATTTTTCATCTTATACTCATTGACTTTAGCTAGCGAACCAGGACGCATACGTCCATCCACCCACTCACTGTTTACATCACCCCCAAACCCCAAACAACCATTCATTTTTATTCTTTTCCGTGTCACACTTTAACCAAAAGTTTTGCTGTTGATTTCGCCCAATCCCCCATAGCCAAAAATTTCACTTTTACTTTTACTTTCTCCTATAGCTGTTTTACTGAAGCGTCACAGCACAGCTCATGCTGTACGAGTATATGGACCGAATGAAATTCACCACCAACCCCAAAAATTTTGTTTCATTCGTTTAGCAGCCATCTTAAAAAAAAAAAGTAAGGGCACAAAGAACCTATTCGTAACGACATTATCCGTACATGGTCCTATATAACGGTACATGTATACCATTTAAATATATTCGCAGTATACTAGAGGAAAACTTCTTTATATAAAAAATTAGGAAAAAACTGGCCTCGTCCTTGGAATGCGAAAACTTTTCACTAACTTCTATTTGTTATTAATTTAAAATATTCAAGAGAAATATTTTATGGCCAAGCAAAATGAAAGTAATGTCAAAAAAAAAAAAAAATTGGGAAGAATAAAAATTTCTTTTGATTTGAATAGCATCATAAAGTGTAATTTTGAAAATGAGATCCGGCCGGGTCTAAAGGGAAGGAGAACAAAATGCAAAGGATGGTGTTGTTTGTGGTTACATATATTTAGAATACGTGTATGTACCCTAGAACTCATAGATAAATCTGTCCACAACCGAAAATTCGACCAGGGGATCGATTTGGGAAGAAAAGTAATTTTTTTCATTTCCTGAATATTTTGTTGTGGTTGGGAAATTGAACGTGAAAGATCACATTTTGGGGCGAAATAAAAACACAAAACAAAAGCAAAAAATGAATAACCCGAAGGAATTTTGAGTTTTCATGTGAATTTCGTACTGTGATCAATGTATTCCTCTAGCTAGATGTCCATTATTATTACATGCATTTTCATATATTTAGAAATTTTCTATTCATGAATTTTTAACTAAATCACAGAGAAATTCCGAACTAAATTTAAATACATCGTGAACAATGGTAAAGTTTTCTGGTTTTCTCAAAATTTCTATTACTTTGTTCTTGTATATTTAATTCGAAATTGTTTAAATTAATTTAAGTATTTTCGGAGTTCTTTATTATTTTGAAACATAACAAAATCATTGGAGATCCGTATGGTGATATTCGTAGCAAAATTCGAACAGTTGTACCAAAATTCCACTTTGAAGTCAAACTTTCCAATTAGATTTTTTAAAATTTATTCCAATCGGATTTTGATGTATGGGAGTTTTATGTAGAAATCCTAAATAACTTTTGTTCTTGCACTTTTTTGATAAGATGCACCGTTTTTGAGGTATTCGAAAAAAAACGTTTTCGTTCGTATGGGGGGTACCCCCCCCCCCACCCCTCTAATGGTCCATTTTTGCCCATTAACGAACTTAGCCTCGCATTTTACAAAAACGGATCTGCATAAAATTTCAAGTCTCTAGCTCAATCCGTGCGCCCGCAATCCGCGCCACAGACTGACGGACGGACGGACAGACAGACGGGCGGACGGACGGACATGCGAAAATTAATAATTTTTATCATTCTAAACACACTGGTGTAATTCATTTTTGTGTGTGATAACGGGATCTTGGCGTTACAAACGGTAAGGCAAAGTTAATATACCCTTTGGTTTCACCATACGGGTATAAAAACTTATGTGATTGCGAATTATTTCACTAAAAAAATTTCGCATTTAATTTTAGCGACAATTTTTATGAATTATTTAAAATATTAACTTTTCAGCAGTGGAAGTACAGTAATCCCTCCAACTGCGTGGTTTCTAACTGCGCGGTTTCTAACTGCGCGGTTAAGTTTTTAACACCAAAATTTCGAACTGCGCGGTAAAAATTTCGCAGCTGTGCGTTTTTTTTTATAATTTTCGTTTAAAAAAACATGTTCCTACCCCCAAAATTTCATACAAAGTAGGATTCACAGTGCGCGGTTTCGGTTTGCGCGCTCTTTTTGTGGAACGTATCTACCGCGCAGTCGGAGGGATTACTGTATACATTCATTTAGAAGGTGGAAATGAAAGTATTTTAAAACCATCATATGATTTCGTGGTTTTTCTTGTAGATGAGGCTTTTCGTTTTTTAAAAGCCAACTAAAGTTTATTTGCTTGTCTGTTTGTTTGTTTATATATCTATTGAGGTTTCATAACAACTACTTCGTCGTTGTAAGGATAATGGATTGTCTTGTAATGATAATGGGATTATCCTTCTCCTCAAATTTTCCGGAAAAATCTCTCATTTGGGTGTTTTTGATGTAACTGAACCGATTCTGACGTTAAGAAGTCCGTAAGGATAATGAACGGTCTTGTAAGGATAACGTGATTATTCTTTTCCTCAAATTATTTGAAATTTTTGGTCTCTAGGATTTCAATATTTTATATTTTGATAATTTTTTTTAAATTTCTATCATCCCATTTGATCAATGTTGGAATTTTTGTACCGTGTCCAAATGTACCACGCAATTTTCCTTTATAAAGTTTAAGAATATTTCTGGCACCATTTGGAATGATGGACTTTATGGTACAAAAAGGACCATTTTCACAGGAAAAAATCTTGGATTTCCAGTCAAAATTCCATAAATCGTACCTTCGGTACTTGGTACAAGATGATTGGAAATCCAATTGGTTTTCCAACCAATTTGGTCAATTGGGATCTAGTGGTTTTTGGGGTCGCCGAATCCCATTTGGAACCAAAAAGTACGTGAAGATATTTCAAAGACTAAAAAGTATAATATAGAAAATAATAAAAAATATTTTTTTAAATAAAAGCTTTTAAAAAAAAATATATATATTGTTTGTCGTGTGCGCATTGAATGTGTATAATGGATGCTTGTTTGTGTGCTGAAGATAAATGAATCGTTTAAAATTCAAAACGTTTCTCTTGTCCAAGTAAAGATACACTATAAAATGTATCTTTTTGGTGGCCATTAATTTTGGTTTTATTTTCATTTTGTTTATACAATGATCATCTCCTGTGCTCACCTCATCTGAATGAATTTTTTATGGTGCTTAAGGGTTTTTCCGTAATTCGCGCAAAAATAAATAATGTGAATGAAGATGAAATTGTGTAAATTAGGGGTTCATTATTATCATTTTTTCTCTACTTCATTTTCAATGGTACTAATGATGACGAGGTGGTAGTGTGTCATATCGAGCGGTTTTTTTTTTCTTCAGAAATCCTCCATAAAAGTGTCTACGGCACTTAATTCGCATCGTTCTTTTGTCTTCAGCTGATATTTTCAGTGTAATTTTCGGTCCAATGGAAACAAACAATTTTTCGACGTGTCATAAGACTCCATGGTGACCAAGCTAAAAGGAGGTCGGAAAAAATCGTGAACGTGAATATTAAAAGTGGAATGACGCGAAACTCTGGAGCTGAGGTGGGTACTCTGAACTGCTTAAGCGTTTTCAAAGTTTAATGCTTTTGAATTAAGTTAATGATTCCAATGGAGTAATTTTTAGGTTTTAAGGATTTCTCAAATGGTTATACTGTGTACATTTGCTGAATATTAAATTTATAACCAAAGATAATAAAAGAAGGAGGGTAATTTATTAAAAATGGACCTGAATATTAGATGCAAAAAGCGATACTTTTAAGTTTTGTAATGGAATAGACAGTAGGAAATTGGCTTTTGTTGAAATATCACTTTTATAAATCATATAAATTAATTTCACAATCAATGATTCATTGATTTTTAAAATATAATTAAAAATATGAAAAAAATGGTTACTCGTAAACAGAAATTAAAAAAAAATTTTCAATTGCTATTAAATATCCAGTTTTGTTATTTGTATCGCGAAAAAGGCATCATTTTAACTATCATATTTATTTGAATTTATTTGCAGTTGTATTTATTTGCAGCTACTGGCAACAAAAACATTTTCACCAATTATTATCAACCGTTTGAACGTAGATTGTGTATAAGAAAGTCATGTGTTGTTCACATCAGATATTTTTTAAATCATACTAATATATAAAAATGAGTTGGTGTCTGTCTGTCTGTTCCTCTTTCACGCAAAAACGGCTGAACCGATTGACTTGAAATTTGGCATGAGTGTCTGTGGTAGTTCTGGTTCTAACATAGGCATACGGAAAAGTAGCGCGAGGGGTGGGGGAGTAAGGGGAGGGGGTAAAGTGATCTCGAAACTTAGTTTTTGCGATATGTTACTCTTTCGCGGGGAAACTACCGGAGCCGATTGGTCTGAAGTTTAGCTCCAACATAGACCATCAAAACTATATATATCTTTCGTAATATTCTTTATCCACTACCCCATTCAAATTCTTTAACTGATTTCGAAATTAGCTGGATACGAGGTGAGAAGGGGAGTAATGTGGCGGGATTTTGTTTTAAGTTATATGCCCTCTAAAGCAGGCATCTCCAGGCCTTGGCTCTTGCGTCTCTTCGTACATGTTATTGAGCCAGACACACTTTACTTTTCCCACATTAATGTTTTTGTCAATACGAAAGACCGCCGAACGTGATCGAACATCTCTTTCCACCACCAGTAAGCTAGAATCGATATGCAGTTTGATTTGTAGTTAGTTTGTTTCAGACTTTCGATGCAAGAGGATGTCATTCGTTAATATTTATTAGATTTGTAATGAGGTTTTGAATGCCGAGTAGCAAATGCTTCGAGTTCAGGTTGTGGTGGTTTCAACGTGGTGGTGGTTGTACAGAGACAGTTATCTTGGAGACCCCTGCTCTAAAGAGTTCTCTATCCAGCGGTGGAAACCCCATAAAAATCCATTAATTGGTTTACGAAATAGAAGGTTAGGAGGTCGGAGGGGAGGGCAACTCCTGATGCAAACATACATAAAGACATTCACGCCATCGCAAGAAACGCAACGCAATTTGGTTCAATGTTCTGCGTTGAGGGCTTTAAAAGTAACAGGAGAACATCCTTTGACCATTTTAGACCATTTTAGTTTACTCCAGCGATTTTGTATGGAAAAATTTTAATTCTGGCGCCTTTCAGAAATAAATTTTGGAATTTATTCAACTGCAGTGCCACATGAATTTTGTGTCGCAAAATAAGATGTCAGATCTTCGCCAAACAAGTGTACGTGTGTGTGAGTTTTGCGTACGTGCTTTATTGAAAATAATGCTGAGGAAGTAGTTTTTTATGCCATGTTCTTTTATACCGCATGTGAAATATTCTTTATGGGTATATGAGAAAATTACTGGAATTCAGCTACTATCTTAAAATTTCAAATTCTACAATTTTTCATGTCGACAACATATTTCAAGTGTTAATTTTTTTTGTGAAAAATTAAGTCGTATAAAACCAGTGCAGATAACCAACTTCAAAAGAGGGTGATATTAGTAACGATATTCTTGATACTTATCGACCCCAATACTTACGGGGGTTATCTTATTCTGTTTTAACGTTTGACACGATCAATGGACCATTCTGTACTGACGAGTATTTTTTTTTACAAGGAGCTGTGATGCAGAATACCAGTAGACGAGAGAAAAAAACAATTTTTTTTGGCCATAATGGCACCTTTTAGCACATCATTAACGGTCGTAGGCAGTGTAACTTTATCCAATTTATTCTGAAGAGATTGGATTGTTTTGTGTTTGTCTATGGACGAGAAACCAGAGGCAATCTATTTAGGTACAAGTACCAAAATTCTCGAGATTGTTGAGGAGGAAACAATGATGGTAGGCTGGTGATATCAATGCGGATCACAGCTGGCAACTGTATTGTCGTTTCCAGGTTTGTGTGTTTTATATATAGAAATATATATACAGGTATATATTTCTCATTCTTTAGTGGGATACTGCTAAAAATTTACCTTAGCAGAAATAACACTTTACGACTGGCACGCATTCATAGAGATGGTCGTTCATTTGCACCCCCAGCTTTCATCAACATCGGCCAGTATTTATTTGCTATTAGGATGGTGGCTAAAGCGCAGGGTGAAAATCCTGCATAGCACTCCATTTTAGTACGGTCCACAACTCTAAATGACAAACACTTTAAAGGTATATTTTAGCGAAATTTTTACTTAGGCCGAGAGTGGATAGAGTTCGTTGTTAGTCTCTGCTATTCCACTGAATTATTATTGCTATGTAAATGTTCGGTCATCAAGCGTTATTGTTTTTATTTTTGCTTTTATTCAATTACGTTAATGCGCGAAATAAAATGAATTTGTCTAACATGAAGTAAAGATGGCAGTGAAAAGAGAAATGATAGACGATAAGGAAAATAAGTATGTTTGGTACATGGTTAAAAGATAGATTATTGGGTGAATACTAGCGCTTTGCAGCAATGGCAATCATTGTTAACAACTATGTTTGGGGAAAAAATTCATGTTTTTAATGCATCTTTTCGGCAAATTACCCTTGGTGGTGTAAAAGATATCGTGCGGATAGAGTAAATCTTTATTGTGAAAATCTTTGTACGGAATGTTATTTTTTTGCTAGTTCATTCTATGCTCAGCATATTATTGGTGTATTTTTTTTTTGTTACAATTCCATTTTAATATCATGATAGTTGTTTGTCAACCAGTGTAAAAATGAGAAAAAGAAAGTGTAATTTCATCAAACAAGAGGCTGAAGCTATTAAGTGTCGCCATAATTTCTGTCGCCTTTATGAGACTCATCTAAGGGTAATTTTTCATATGTCTATTACGCCAACATTGTTTCTATACCGACGCACGATAGCGTTGTGTTTGACAGGATGTCACCGGAAAAATCGCAAGTCCTTCACCAAGGACGACATTTATAGTCTTCGTCTGAATTATAAGGCAACAGAAATGTACGAACAAAAAAAATATGTATCTATGCAGCATATACATAGTCTAGAAACTTACAATAAAGCGAGACCGTTAGGAATTAAAGGATGGTAAACTGAAAAAAAAAAAAAAACTTTGGGGTTGAATCCTGTATTGTGGGTTCATGGGCTCGGAGTCAAGCGACGAAACTTGATTAAGTAATAGCTGCCTGTAATTTGTACTCTCCAGTCTGTGATTAATTAGACAACTAACATTCGGGTTGTCGTCTCCTACTACCTCCAGCGTGATTGACAAATGCTGATGGGGCTCCAAGGACAATAAGAAGAAATAAAGTTGCAGAGCATAGAATAGCTAATGGCTGTACGAACGACGGATATGAAGGATGAACAGGAAAAGGTAGCGGAAGTAGCATCAGTCCATAAGTAGACTAGGTATGGATAAACATATAGCAAGGTTTCAAATTTTTTCTCCGTTTGTGCGAAATTATTTACAAGCGATTTATCAAAACGATTTAAGGATGTTGGTCGGAATGTCGTAACGGTGACCTTCCTGCTAGTTCCAGTTTTATATCCTAGTTATATGTAAGATTTTTTTAAAGGACAATCGCAAAATAAGAGTTTCTTAGGGAACACAAAACAGTTTCTTATGGCAGATCTTTGTCTTGTCTTGTTGATGTCGATAAAGTTGTCGTCGGGATATCTAACTATGTTGGCAAGCGTTGTGTATTAACGGAAACTTTTTTTCTTTTCTTAAAAAAATGAGCGACTGTATAGCAATCTACTAAAGGATTGAAAAAAATACAGACAACAGTTTAACTCTATTTGCTTTCCCTATATTCGCTTAATCCAAGGATTTGTTTCTTTTATTTTCTAGAATTAACTTCTTGCTCACGTTGCACGTCATGCAGTTTTTTATTCCTTCAATCCACGTGACGTCAAGTCAATACTTTATTTTATTTCCTCGAATACCTTTTTATATCCTTTTTATAGATTATATGCACGGAATCTTGATGACTTTACTTCCTCAACTAAGTTTCTCCGGCAAATACACTGCATTATATTTATTTTGAATTTAAGAGCAATGTCGATTTATCTGTCTGTCTTCCTGTCTGTTTATCTGGCTTATCTATACTCGTATGTATCCGTACTACAGATGAACGTATCGACATTTCTATAACGTTCAGTTGTTTTGTAAAAGGATAAGAAAATCTTCGAAACGATTTACACAAGAAATTTTTAAAGCGTTTGTTATTCTATAGGTTTGTGACCAAATTACTATTGGAGAAAAATAATAATAATACTAAAAAAACAACAACAACAAGGACAATAATATCATTATTTCGGAAGGTTACAAAACATTTCATTTTCTGAGTTATATTGCCCGAAAAGGAATAAAATTCTGTTTTTATGTTTGTCAGAATCAATTTTTAGAGATAAAATAATATTTATTTTTCTTTATTTGAAATTCAATGGTAGGTATATAACTCCAAAATATTATTGATAGAATTTTCATACGAATTCTAATTCACGAAATTTTGTGAGATTTATTGTTTTATTTATTCATTCGAAAATTTGCACTTTTCAATTTGTTTAGTCGAAATTTCCAGTTTGCTGGCGGGTACAATTAACTTAAAATACCTGAAATGTTTAAAATTCCTGGGCACCAATCATGTATTCCGACGCGTCTCTGTCTTTCGACTTCGACGCAGCTTTTAACTCTTGACTTCGCCGTATCTGCAGCTTGAAATTTCGCGGAATCGTCACTATGAATCGAAACGTGATTCTGACTGTCATTCCAGAAAATTTGAAGCTGTTGATATGGCGAAGTCAAGAGTTAAAAGCTGCGTCGAAGTCGAAAGACAGAGACGCTTCGGAATACATGATTGGTGCCCTGTATTCCTTGAGATGGGCGAAAGATGTTAATATGTTTACAAAAAATGAGTTGGTGTCTGTCTGTCTGTCTGTCTGTCTGTTCCTCTTTCACGCAAAAACGGCTCAACCGATTGACTTGAAATTTGGTATGAGTGTCTGTGGTAGTTCTGGTTCCACCATAGGCATACGGAAAAGTAGCGCGAGGGGTGGGGGGAGTAAGGGGAGGGGGTAAAGTGATTTCGAAACTTAGTTTTTGCGCTATGTTACTCTTTCGCGGGGAAGCTACTGAACCGATTCGCCTGAAATTCGGCATAGATGTTCGTCGAGGGTCCAGCCCCAACATAGACCTATTAAAAAGTAGCCCGAGAGTTGGGGGAGTAAGGGGAGGGGGTAAAGTAATTTCGAAACTTAGTTTTTGCGCTATGTTACTCTTTCGCGGGGAAGCTACTGAACCGATTGGCCTGAAATTTGGCATAGATGTTCGTCGGGGGTCCAGCCCCAACATGGACCCATTAAAAAGTAGCCCAAAAGGTGGGGGAGTAACGGGAGTGGGTAAAGTGATCTCGAAACTGAGCTCTTTCTCTATGTTACCCTTTCGCGGGGAAACTACTGAACCGATTGGGCTGAAATTCTTCATAGATAATTTAAAAATGGACCGAGTGGTGGCGGGAGTAAGGGGAGTGAGTAAAGTGAATCCGAATGCTGAAATTTATTGTCTTTTTGTTAATTTTTGAAGACCATTTTTCGAAAAAAAAAAAAAAAAAAAAAAAAAAAATAAAGAAAAGCACGGACCGCCCAACTCTAGGCTATCTAATTTATAGCCAACTGATTTTTTTTTCGTAAGTTTTCTACTCACGCTTTTATCCGGGCGAAGTCGGGTCCAAATTCTAGTAATATATAATTTTCTTACTCTGTTTTTTGAGCAAAGTTTCTCATTTTCAGGCATAATAAAAGCGATGGATTTTTTATATTCATATCCGTGTAGGTATCTGTATGCATGTTTCACAAAATTTCTAGTAATTCCCATAAGTGATATTTCAATAGATTTTCATATACAGCAAAATCACACGATATTGAAGCAAATTCCATCAAAAAGATTATATAGTTTGATAAAAGTATTCACACATTGGAAATTGCTTACAAGCAGCACTCATGAAAGGATCGAAAAATGGTTGGGATATGGGTTTACCTTAAAAAAAGAAAATTTCGCCATAAACGATGGCAAGAGCAAAAGTGACGTTTAGTGTTTGTGAAGGCCTTCAATCATCTAAACGGAAGAAAGTATTACACTCACTATAGGAATATTATGCTGGCGATAGAGATGGTATCCTTTTATACTCGTAATCATAATAATAATAATAATAATAATATTCGCGCAAGCAAAATTTTCATGGATATGAATATATTATATGGCGGAAATATGTATACTCGTATCTAATAAGTATAGGGTACCTACTTACATAGTATGGAAAAGTTTAGTATTTTTTTTACCCTTTATTCAGATGTGATAAGTCCCTTTATGTGGATGAAATTTTTTTTATGTCGAATCATTTCGATTCAGTGGCCGAATGTGAAGGAGTCGATAGGATCGCATATGGATTAAACGGTGAAAGGTCGCCACAGTGCCAGGCAAGGAGATTTTCTGAAGCACGTTTGATATTTTCTTATAATCGGAAAAATGGAAATTCTCATTTTGCGTGTCCTTTACATGAAGTTCAAAGGTACACATGAGTTTCTTCGCTCTGTTTGGTTAAAAAAATTGAAAATATGGTGGAGTATGTTGTTATTTATTGCGGGAGTGCCTATAAGATATTCTAAAATATCGTGAGCGGATGTGTGTGTGTAACAACAAACCATTCAATGGGAAAAATGAACATTCGACTACAAGATCCAGCAATCAGGATGTGGCGGGTGTTTTCAACGTCGTGCTGACGACGATGATGAGAAAAACCTTTTCAATTGATTTCGGTACGTCGCGAGATCACAAGACCCACAGGAACGATTCTTTGTTGTGGCGTAAAAGAAAATCCGAGAGAAATTCCAGTTGGGTTTTCTTGGGATAAGTAAAAAGAGTATGGAAATTGAATTGAATACTTTTCAAGCGACGATAACGGATACCTTTATAACTATGCTCTATAACGGCGTGTAAATTTTTAAAAACCCCACCGGAAAACGACAAGTGGAAATTATTGAAAATAAATAAAGTAAAATGGGAGGAAAAAGTCTAAATAAATAAATAAATAAACAAAAAAGGGAATACAAACATGGTAAAGCACTCGAAAACCGAGATAAATCGAAAATTTATGCTAATGATGCTTCGATTTTCAAGATTTTTCCAATTTACTTGGGCTTGTGTGAAAAACAATGATTCGCGATGATAAGTAAATTATTTATTTACTTATTATTTATAAAAATTTTAAGACAAAAAAAAAATCGATTATTTTTAACTCATGGCTTGGCTCATTATTAGAGGCGTATGATTAACATCCCCATAAGAGGGTTTTTATTGTCTCTGGGGAGGGAGGTCTAATGGCTTCCTCCAACCTTCTCACTTTACATAAATTCAGCTTCATCCATTATAAATCATAATGCATTTTAAATATATTTTTAAGGACAAATTAATTTTAATATTATGGATTATCGTTGGCGAGGCAAATTAGAAAATCGCGTAAGTACTCGTAAACGGGAAATTCAAGGGTGGAAAAATAATATTTTTCTTGTCCAATAGAGCCAAGTATAACACCGCATTCCATTCACCAAAGCTGATTTAAGCCACCCCATAAAGAAAATATTCAATCGAAAGACATTAAAACCAACAGCATAGCATCAACATAAATAGAAAAATATAAACATTAAAAGTGGAATGTACGGCGTGCGGCAGCGATGGGGACGAAGCACGATTTAAGTAAGGCTGAGAGATGTCGTAATATTGAGTGGGTGGTATATGTTTGGTGGCAAAGTACAGAAGTCAGGATGATTTCTTGGGGTAGAAGTCTAGGAAAGCACAGCAAAGTGGATTTTATTGATGGTTGTGTGGACTGAGATGGATAGATTTTGGTGGTGGTACAGTTTTTTTTTCGGAGAATCGGGCAATGGGGAACAATGCTTTACAGGGTTGGCGATACGTTTGCTCGCAGTATGATTGATTAAATTTAAAATTTGCTTCGTCGCAAAATCCTCATTAATGCTGACTTCTTACGCACGCAGCAAACAGTAACGTTGGGCATAGCGAAGCAGCAGCACTTTAGATAAATTGAAGGTCGAATTTAAATGACTTATTACCTTCTTTACTTTGTTTTCTCCAGTCGCTACCCAACAACGATGACGGCGGCGATCATAGCGACAACAGCGATTTTGTTTTTTTTTTACAATCTTCATTTTCATCCCTAGAGAATCAACCCTCCTTACGTTTTCGTCCTTCTAATCATGATTTCATCCTATACTCTTACTAATATACAGAATATATGTACCAGACGTCTTCGTGCTGTACACACAAATGTCTTGTTCGTTTGTCCAATACATTTTCCTGGCGTAAATTGATGGAGAAGGTGCGAAGGAAACCATGCAGAAAACATTGTAATATTCAGACGAAGCTAGGGGGACGAAATTATTGAGAAGATTTCACGTCTAAAGTCAAAAGTTGATTGAATATCATCAGAAATATGACTTCGTAACGAGATGATATATTAAACGAAAATGTTCTATTTCTTTTCGTATTTTTTCGTTCGTTATTAATCAGACTATGTGAATTTTATCCGGGCAAAGCTGAAATAATGATCGAAAAACTTCAGTTGGCTGCTATACGTTATATGTGTCTTAACTTGTGCTACGTGTACACTGTACACAATTAATGGACCGAGCATCCCCAAAAAAATTATCTTCAACATTCAGAAAATTGTATTATTAATACTGATTTAATGACAAATTGGTTTTGTATAATCTGTATGAACGGTTCAGATTTGTTCCGTTTATGTTTAACCGAAATTTTGGGTAATGTGTAATTTTACAGTACCTCATGTAAAAAAAAAGTCATTTTGATGAAAACAAAATCTGTAACAGACTTTGTAACAGAGATCAGGAAGAAGTAGTCATAACTCTGTCAGACGATGGATTCGTTACTCCCCTGAAAACAAAACAAATGTTAATTCGAATACAAAGTTTTTCTGTTCACATGAGATATTTGTATGTTAGTATACAGTAATTCCCGGTGCGTGTATTGCAAGCCGAAAATATGTTTATTAAAAGCTTTTATTTAGCTTGCCTTCGTGTCTGTTTGTCTGTAATCTGTCTGTTAGATTCAAATTTTGCAATCCAATCTCGGCCCACTTCCATTTATCCGATTGACTTGAAATTTGGCACACCCGATGACATAACAATGTCTTCTCCACTCCGTCCTTGTAAGGTCCTGTAAGGATAACGTGATTATCCTCCAAATTTTCCGAATAAAATTTTATTTGAGGGTTTTTGGGGTCGCTGAATCCGATTCTGGTATTAAGAAAACTGTAAGGATATCTCAAAGACAACCATATATATTTGAAGACTAAAAAGTATGAACAAATGCGGCGAAAGACAGACGCCATTTTGGATTTTTAGTCATCCTAATTATAACGAATAAAATTACCCCCAGATATTACTTTCAAAATACTGCCAGCCTGGCAACTCGTTGCTGGGTGAGGGCAGCCCGCTGTCGTGGTTGCAAGGGAGATAAGGCGTCTGCACTCGCAAATAAGTAGCCAAACCGGCAGCAGGCCATTCGCTTTACCTGTCTTACAGCGAGGGGTCACGGCAGCGGGTTCGCCGATATAAATGGCAGATTGAAATTAATTGTGATAATAGTAAAGAAAAGTATATAGTTATATAATCAAATACAAAATGACTTAAAAAAAGCATGAAAAATAAAATAAAATAAATATTTATCTCGCTTTTATTTCTGATACACAGTGCTTAAAAAACTATGTTTTCCTTTTTAGTGCATTTTTTAAATAAAAGCTTTTTTTAAATCTTCTTTTATATCATTTATGAACAGTATGGGTTTAAAAAAAACTTTGTCCTCATATAGAGTATTTGACGATTGGCCCCTGATATTTAAAACGTTTCTTTTGTCTTATCCAATTTGTATAGTTTGAAATTGTTTCGCCAGTGGTTAACCGATTTTCAATAATTTTTGCAATGATTTTTCCTTCAAACTAAAAACACTTCCCATTTATTGAAATACAAGAGAAAGGAAAATTTCATATTTAGTTTTGAAAATCATTGCAGAGGAGACATTTTTTATTAGTGAAAATTTGAAAACGAAGTATTATGGCTGACAAATCATATTAGAAACTGTCACTTGGTCTAGAATTTTCCTGTCTGTAAATTTTTAATCTAAGCAGTTGTCCTTTTAATCAATTTGCATAAATAAAACTATGACCCGTAAGCGAGATGTTGTCATTCAGAAAAGAGTTTGCAGGTTTTGAATGTAGGTTTTTTATATAGACGGAATAAGATATGATTCCAATTTTTTTTCATAATTTTCAAATGCAAACGAAGTGAAGAAAGAAAAAAAAAACTCCCGGAGAAAAGAATAAGTGAACGAGAGAAATGATTCCTCCATTTTGCTGTCAGGATACTCTGAACGATTACATAACGAGCTTAAAAATGATGAAAGAATTTTGCAAAAAAATTCCGAATGAAAAATATTCTGAATGTTGAAGAGTTAATTAAAATGACCACACCATCAAGTGTCATCTGGTAGACTGCATCACTGTTCTGGTGAATTAATATTCACATCTTTTTGACATTTTTCTTTCACCCGAATAGAAGAATATTTAGGAATTAATTTTCGATTTTTTCAATTTCCTCGTATTTTAAATCTGCAGAACCGAGAATGCCTTTTTTTAGCTACACATTCATGGAAAACTCATATTTGTATGAGTTTAATTGAAGTCGGTAAAATTTTCAACTAACGATTTGACAGCTTCCGAGGGTTTTTGGTTTATGCTGACTTCGGGTATGGCAACATCTCGCTGACGGATCATAGTTTTATGTATTGAATATAACATTCGCATTATCGTTTTTAAAGTTGTAAATAATACAATAATTGCATGACTATGCTATCATGTATAATCAATATTTTAAATTAATCTGGCATCGAATCTGATGTAACCCAATTAAGCTAATTTTTGTGAATTTTTTTATGTAGACGAAAAATCAAATTCCAGGAATGATAAATTTCCGTTGTTTGGGATAAATTTATTGTCCATGCGACTTAAATAATATGTCAACATTTATGTCACCATTTTTCTCTGACTGAACCGAAACAATTTTCGATGATTTTTTTCCCCTGTCTAAAAATAAATAATTTTCCACTTTGTTTTTATTTTTTTTTTATGATTTTTCATTTCATTTTGGATAATTCAACAAAGTGCTTGCCAACATAGCGATTTCAATTTATTTTAATTTTTATATAAATTCAGTATGCCGTCGTTCACTTTAGCGTTTCTTTTTGTTTTTCATAAATTTTCGGCAACGTCGACAGGTAGATATACCTTAGGTTGCCTGGGCACTTACTCTAAAGGTAGATAAATACATTTACGTGAACTGGTAGGTAGGTATACTCGTTTATATTCTAGTGCAGGTGGTATTCATCATTTCCTCCATAGTCATCGGACAGCATCCCTTCGGTCCCGCACTAAATGAGTTTAGCTGGTATAGAAATATGCTCTTGAAGCAGATGTACTGCTTCAAAAAAAATTAAAAAATAAAATAATAATAAAAAAAATATATATAAAACATCTCAAATTGCAAAAAGCGAATGAAAATTCCACCTTCAATGGAATTTTTATTAAAGCAAGAGGAAATTTTAATGATTCTCAGGGCTACATCCCCTTTTTGCCTAAGAGATCGTTTTCGTGTTTTTGTTTTGGATACGCGGAGGGCAGAGCGGGAGCTGGTAGATTGTTAGGCAACCTACCCACTACTGACACATTTCTAGTATACCCAAAATTTCCATACAAATTAAAGATATTCCTAATTTTCACAGTTGTACTTTCCCTCCTCATTTTATTTATTAATTTTTTTTCTGTTTCCTTTTATGATGTATTCGATATGAATGGTGCTTAAATGATTCAAGTACAAGTGGAGCACATTACAAATTTATTTAGATATTATGGTAGGTAGTACATGTTCTGTCATTTCGAGTAGATATATAACGATATGCATCTTGTATAGAAAATAAAACATCACGAAAAGATGCTAAATCCCTCAAAGAACATGCCACTTCAATGAAATCAAACAGAAAATATTCGTATGAAACTCAAATTCCTAAAAGATTTCCAAGTGCGAGAATTTGATTAATGCGTCAGGGATCATGGGATTATTTTGGGATTGCATATTAATAATAGGTACCTACTAAAGAAATTTTAATAATTTAATCGGATTTCGTCTCAATTTTAATGCTTTAATTTGACTAATTTTTTTAAAATTTTTATTTTTGTGAAAAGAAAAATCTCACCGAAAGATCGCCACCATAGAACGGATGGATAACAAATGTTTCGTTGCCAACGTGTATCACTCCGCTGACACCGTTGCACGTGTGAAATGCAGCACTAGCACCTGGATAATCCTTGACGGTGCCATGGTAGTAGCAATGTTCAATGTCCTAAAACAACACAACAAAAAAATGGTTTAAGTGTTTTAATAATATTGTTTCGTATTGATTAATTTATATGTAGTATAGTTAGTTATTTTTACTGACTAATGAAAATGTAACAGGGTGGGAAAACGTTATAGTAACGTAACGAAATAAAGAAATAATTTTTGAGCTTTTGTTTTAAAATTATATTATACCTAATGTTATAGAAAATTAACTCCGCCACAATAACGAAAAACGTGACGAAAAACGAAAATTTTTTTTTCGTTTTTTTTTTTCATTATACAGTCTTGTTTGATTGCTAGAAATTTTCATTGTGTCAAATTGGTGGGGTAGCTATATTTCATCAAACTCTAAAGCGGCCCCTACACGTTCAATCTTGCAGTCAATCATGCTGTCACAGCAAAAAGCTTATTTGAACTAGACGCTCATGCACACAAGCACCATTTTATTCGAAACAGCCAAACCGACAGCATCCAGCACAAATATCAATTTAAAAAATTTTTGTTCTTATATTTTTCGGTTTTCGTCATCCACAACTCACTTCTTTGTCTATATAACTCGAAAAAGGATTCCCAAAAAACTTTGTCTTTTATATGCGACACCTTTTCACTACTAAAAATTCCCCTGAAATGACGAAATGATTGACAGCATCGCCATACACGTTCAAGCATGCTGTCATTCACAAAGCTCCCTTGAAAAATATCAAAATGATTTTGATATTGGCCAGCATGCTGTCAATCATGGAATTTGCATGACAGCATCACCATAGACGTTCAAAATGCTGTCACAGCATGCGATGATTGACTGCAACATTGAACGTGTAGGGACCGCTTTACCCGGCCTTTACACGCGACTGTAAAGTCTGTCAGTAGCACAGACTTCAAATGTCAAATTACTGACAACGAATTAAAAAACTGGCAGTCAGCGCATTTACACGAGTCTGTGTCAACGACTGTGTCAGCTCTACAGACGCGTGTAAGGGCCGGGTTAGTCTATTATGGCAGAAATGAAAAAACGCTAAACGTAACGAAATGGGTTTTTTTATCATTACAAAATGATGTAACGTAAACAAAATTCGAACTTCGTTACATAACGAAAAGTAAGAAGTCACGATTTTTTTTTCGTTTTCTATCCCTGAAATGGCAAAAATTGGAGAAAACCTTTCGTCAATCAAAACAGCTCCCATCACATTTTTCAAGCATTCCAGCATATTAAATTAGGCACTAATTGAGATAAAACATTATCTTGACATTTCTACTGGTTTTTAGCACGGATATTAACATTTCAATGCGCAAATGTGTGAATATATGGAGATGTTTACGTGATATTTCTTATCTGATTGTGATGATTAGATTAAGTATCGGTCCCAAGGGGTCGGTCCACCTTCCAAAAAGATAGATCACAAGAACCACTCAAATGTAGTTTCAGGTACAACACCGATAGTATAGCAACAAAAAGTCGAGTCGAAAAGGTGTTTGCTTGGTTATAGCTCGGTATAACGTAAAGACATTGGTATAACGGATCGAAAGTCTCTTTAATGCAATGTTTGTGTTTACTGAACAATTTCCCAATAGGATAATAAAAAATTAATACGGCCGAAACGAGAGGCCGGACATTATGGAATGTACAAGTATATATATATAGATGTAGAGACATGAGAGTAATGTGATCGGGTTTGCTTGTTAAAGCAACAATTACTTTTACGTAAAAGGAAGATACCATAAAGAAAAAAAATCCGTAGTTTATAAATAAATCTTATGGTGGAAAGCAGCGTTATTTTCACTTACCCCTTGCGGATTTGATGGTGATGTGGACAAGAACGACGACAATTGCAAAAAACACTTTTTCTGCGGAAAGGACATATAATCATACAAATACATTGACTTGAAATTCATATAAATATCTTTAGGCCATCCTTTTTGATATTTTCAGCTATTACTCAGTGAGATACTAAGCTAGACCGAGATATAAATTAAAAGTTAATGGAAAGTTCGGGTGTAAATTCACGGTTTTCACAGTTCATGGTTTACTGGAGTTAGATGTAGTATAGGTTGAAGAAAAGGATATTAAATCGGCTATTGGCAGATTAAATTGAACTCCTCCTAGGAAAATGTGGGGTCTGTCCTCTTCTAAATACAGAATGGAGCAAAAAGTTGTCGGTCATTTCCTATACTGTGTGAACCATATTATTTTTTACTTTCTTATACAGAGTATAATTAAGTATTGTATTCATGAAAAATTTCAACCTGCCTAAAGAACATTTCCCAAGCACTCCTGAGTCGATTGGAGCATTATTACAAAAATGTGTGTTTGTCTGTCAGTCTGTTAGCCTGTGTACAGGTATGACTAAAGTTGGACACAATAAAATGTTCAACACTTCTCTGTTTTACAGGAATTGCGTATCTCAAGCCGTGTATACACCGCTTAAGTTGTTAGTTTGGATGTTTGGATGTTACATCTTTATTTAAGTTGTTAGTTTGGTTCATGCCATTTAATGTTTAAAGATAATTTCCTTCAAATGTTGCCCACGACTAACTCCAATTTTCGACCACTCTTTCCAGCATATCGGCCGGTATTCCGCGTATAGCACGGGTTATGTTTGCTTCCAAAGCTGTGATCGTTCCTGGTTTATCGACATAAACAAGAGATTTCACATATTCCCACAGAAAGTAATCCAATGGTGTCAGATCACCAGATCTCGGTGGCCAATTAACAGGACCATTTCTTGAGATGATGTTTTCATCGAACGTTTTCCTCAATAAAGCGATTGTATCGTTAGCTGTATGACATGTAGCGCCATCCTGTTGAAAGCACAAGTCAGCTACACCAATATCTTGAATTTTTGGCAACAAAAATTCATTGATCATTGCTCTGTAGCGAGCTCCATTGACAGTAACACGCATTCCTTCCGCATTTTTAAAGAAATACGGTCCGATGATGCCGCCTGTCCATAAACCACACCAAAAAAGTCTGGTTGATGGATGAATGTCTAATAGTGTAAAATTAGTTCGAAATTTGGTAATGGTTTCACGAATAGTGCGTTCAGTGGGACGATTATGACGACCAAAATGTGGACGAAGAGCTCTATAACAATTCCTAACTAAGAACTGATTTTGGAAATAAGTTTCCACAATTAGTAAACGTTGTTCACACGTAAGTCTATTCATGAATACTGAACACAAACGTCATATAGACAAGCCAGTTGACACATAAGAACTGTCAAAACAACCCTATTGGAAAAAGTACCTGCAATTGGATCACCCTTTATATGCTAATGTTTTATTTGTCGGGTTATAGTGTAAATTGCGCGGGAACGTAGATTTTATATAAGAAAGTCATGTGCTGTTCACATCAGATATTTTTATAATGGAATGGGACATAGGTCACACATAAATGTGGGTGTTGAATTCCCTTTTTTGCTCATCTTTTCATACATTTCGCACCACCATCGATTTATTTATTTTTTCATTTTATTTTTTATACTTGGAGTAATTGAATCCAAAAGTCCAAAATTTATTATTAATGGGATCGTAAATCATCGATTTTGGTTTTCCCAACGTTTCCGTTTAGTCAATTCGGAAAGAAGAATGGGAATTGGATATATATGGCAGAAGATACACCAAATGGTAACAGTTTTCCAGAATAGGCACAACAAAAAAAAAAGGATTTAAGGGCTCACCACGTATGATGATGTGTGAACAAGATATGCATCGAGATTATCTTAAATGACAAATTGAAATTTAAAAAAAAATATCTGCTGTGAACAGCACATGGTTTTTTTATACAAAATCTACGTTTTTTACGCGCAATTTACGAGTACACAATAACCAGACGAATGAAATTTTAGTTTATGTAAAAATATGAATTTTTATTTTACAAAATTTGAAATATCTCGATAACGGTAAAATATGTCTATTTATTTAGAGAATATTAACATATTCAATTCTTTCTTTAACAGTTTTTTCGAAAAATTGTTAGTTTGCAAGCAACTCGCAAAAATCTATTTTTTTTTACAAATTTAATGAAAATATCACAAAACATTATTGTGAAATTTCATGACTCTAGCTCCAGTAATCTTTGAGAAATCTTGTACACGAACTGACCGTCTAACAGACAGAAAGAAATTTTTGTAATAATGGTCCAATCGACTCAGGAGTTGTCGGGAAATGTTTTTTTTTGGCAAAATTAAGAGATCGAAATTTTTTATGAATTACTATACGTGTAAGCAAATTAAGTCAAAATCCCCGACTGAATTGAAAAACTGCCACCCTGACAACACTAGAGGTTGTGAGGTTATGGTAGCCGGTGGCTGTGGTTGAGAGGTAGCTGAAGCGTCAGTAAGTGTGTGACATTGCTCACAAACGGAAGTGGATCTGACTCTAGGCTTCAGGAATCGTCCAACAAGGGGCGCAGCGGCGGGTTTCGCCAAAGTAATAGGCAGTTCTACAGATTGGTATTTTTCATAAATTAAAAAGAAGAAAACAAATTGTGTTACATACGTTATTATGCTTCGTATAAGAAAGTAAAAATGCTGATTGTTTTTTTTAACAGTAAAATTTTGCCGTTGATTTACAATGGTTGTAAGGACCTATTGGTTTTTTTTATAAAGTTGTTTTCGACGATGCTAATGAAAATCGAAGTTATTCAGAACGTTGAATAACGATGACGATTTTCCCATTTATTAAAAAAAATCGCCAATAAAACAATTTTCTTGTAATTGTATTGTACTATACGTGTATGGAAAGTTTAATAAAAAAAGGATTAGCATTAACGAATACAAGCAAACGAGTACGGCGATCGTTCTCGTTGAGGAAAATGATTTTAGTGGCAATGTCGTTAGATTGTAACATAATCGCGCACCCTTTGTGTAAGGCCTAATTAAGTGATACATAATTGAAGAGGAATGAAATGAGATGCGAAAGTAATTTAAATCCTTTTTTCCAATTTTCTCTTTAATGACGGGAGCCGCTTTGTGCGGCTCAACCTGACACCTCAAACCGCTCTAGTTAACCCTGTTTTCCACCATTTTAATATCACAATCGTTTGGGGATCGGGTGCCTAATCTGCCAGGATTGGTTATATTTTTTCGATTGGTGAGTGTGAGTGAAATGTAATGAATTGCATTTTTTTCAAACCTTCTCCTATCACAAGGATATACAGTAGAATCCCGATAATTCGTATTTCAATTCATACGAATTAGCGCGATATACGAATTATGGGGGTACGAATTATCGGGGTACGAATTATCGGGATTCTACTGTATATGTAATTGAGTTTTGGCTGTCTTTTTTTTAATTATTTCATTATCAGTTTTCTTTGTGATAAAAAGACGCTCCCTACTTTTTAAATAGAGACGCAATTTGAGACAAAAAAAAAATACAAAAAGATTTTTAAATGGTTTTTTCTGCTTTTAAGTCTTTGGTTCGGTTGAAAAAGGACCAATCAAGTTTGTTCAGTGCAGATGAATAAAGCTTCACTTAAAATTTTATTAAGTTTCTTTGAAGATTAAAATTTCCGTTTGCTTTTTTATCGACTGTAGGTATCATCATCATCTAACAAGCTTTTATTGGATTTCTATTGAATTATGTGAAAATAAATTCAGATAAAATTGACTTTTACATGACTAATTTTAAATTATACGGTATCAAACGTATAACATTTTTTTCTCCTTAAAATATAACAAAAGTTAAGTGAGAATTAAAATCTCTACATAATTTTGATTTCCATTAATTTTTATTTGAGATAAATTTAATTTTTTTTTTCGTCTGGTCGAATATTTGGCACGTATTCCAACAATATTATTGAAGTATCATGAAGTTTTCTACGGGGAATAGTCTAAAATTAGTTTTAATCATATTTGGTGCATGTGACTGCGGTGAATATAAAAACGTAGTCGTTTCGTGATAAGTGGATGAGCTAAGAAATCACAGATATTTATTTTTTCAGCCCCATCAGTAATGATCATTGCATAAAAAGAGTATTCAACGAACAGTCGGGAGTTTTCTTAGTAAAAATCTATGTGTATGTGTAAAAAGATAAAAGATATGAAGTGGCAAATTTGTGGCTAGTCGTATATTTTTACATGTCTTACTGGTATTATTCAACCAGACAGACAAACAGTAAGTAGATTTACTAATACTCACATCAGGTGTGAAGATTTTCATGATTTGATTTGGATCTCACCCCTATTTTATTTTCCTAGATTGCAACCCTTCAATTCTCACTTAAAGAAGCTTTTTGTAGCAAAGCAACGTCTAGTCTGTGCCACTCTATATTGACATGACATTAAAGCGCACATTCGATTCACATTTTATTTTACAGTTATTTTTGCTCCTCCCTTATGCTTAAAAATATTGGTGTAATCTGGATTGGCAACAGAATTGAATTTGTTAAAATGTGAGAAAAGCTTGACATGGCCAAGTCTGATTATATTTTTTTTTTACGACTAGTTGCGTAGTCAAATTATTATGGAATGTTTGGGGTGGGACCCCTGCTGGTTTCTTTATAAAAGCTTTTAATGAACTTGCTTTTTGGCTGTTTGTTTGTTTGTCAAATCTTGTAATTTACATTTGAACAAGTTCGTAAGTATATCTCAAAGGCAAGGACATATACCCTTGCATCGCCGGGCACGGAGAATTGATATCTGGCATCCTTTTTGAGGGTTTTTTTACGATTTCGGTGGTACAAGGACGATATCCTGGAAAAATCGACTTGTCCCCAAAAACGACACTGGATATAAATTCATCGTCCCCGAAAACTATAAGATTCCGAATTTCATGAAAATCCGTTTCCGAGAAAAAAGGATACAATCTTTAAGGATATAATATTAGGAAAAACCGTTCGTTTCTCTCGTAACCAACTGATTTTCGGCCTACCAACTCGTTTCCGGAAATTTTAATCTTCAGAGAAACTTAAAACGGTTTTTAATAGATTAAAAGATCCTCAAGGATGTGTGTTTTTTATTTTTCTTCAAACTTTAAAAAAAAATCACGAGATTTGAAATTTTGTTGAGATTTTTTTAACACGTTGACTGCCGAACCAATTTTGCTAATGTTTAAAGGAAATGCCAATAAATGTTGACCTGTAGAATGTATGTATGTATGTGCAATGTATGTATATATGTATGTAGAAGAATACTTGCAGACCTGTTTATCGAAAATACTAGCCTTGGCTTTTCATGAAACTTGGTGCCATTTTTCACTGGCTATCAAAAATGATAGCCATGGCAGTCAATGTGTTAAAGAAAAAAAATTACTACAAAACGTTGGGAAATTGTTAAATAGCAAGGTTAAGTTCTTAAACGGGCAAAATTGGACCATTTATTCCCCCCTACCCCATACGAACGAAAGTTTTTTTTTTCAATTTTCTCGAAAACTTTGAGTCGTATTGAAAATATTGTTAAAAAAAATGCGGCACGTAGCAGAATCTCTAATAATTTTCAATACTAATTTCATTAAATGAATCACCTAGGAGATACATATATTGATTGGTGGCAGAGAATACAACAGAATGAATGTTATTTCCTTAGGGGACCATGATCACATCCATAATTCCGATATCAGGTCCCATTGTATTCAAAACATCTAAGTTTACTTAAGCAAATACTTAATTAAATTCAACTAAATCTAATTTGTGTACCTACAATGAGAAGCGTATATAATATACATATTATATTATATTGTTTAGGGGTTAGAACTTTTGGTATTGTTATTACTTAACAAAAAAAAATGAGTAATTTCAAATTATTTTTTAAAAAGTTTTTAATGTCGTTGATTTAGGTGGCTCATGTTTTAAAGTTTTCGCTATTTTAAACAAGAGTTTCATTGGTAATAATTGAGTTGGAAAATTGCCCTTGATTTCTATGGCAATCATACTCAAAAATGAGTAGGTGTCTGTCTGTCTGTCTCTATGTTCCTTTTTCACACAAAAACGGCTGAACCGATTGATTTGAAATTTGGCATGAGTGTCTGTGGTAGTTCTGGTTCCAACATAGGCATACGGAAAAGTAGCGCGAGGGGTGGTGGGAGTAAGGGGAGGGTCTCGAAACTTAGTTTTTACGCTACGTTACCCTTTCGCGGGGGAAACTACTGAACCGATTGGCCTGAAATTTGACATAGATGTTCGTCGGGGGTCCAGCCCCAACATAGACCCATTAAAAAGTAGCCCGAGAGGTGGGGGAGTAAGGGGAGGGGGTAAAGTGATCTCGAAACTTAGCTCTTCCTCTATGTTACCCTTTCGCGGGGAAACTACCGAGCCGATTGGCCTGAAGTTTAGCTACAACATAGACCATAAAAAAAAAAATTGAAAAAAATTTAACCCGGTACCGACGGGTATGCAAGCTAGTTGTCAATAATAATTATATGATGTGATCCATCGGTTTTTATTTATCATAAAGAAAAACAATAGGTTTTTTTCTAATGCATTTTTAGGATATAATAAATTAGTTTGAAAAGTTTGAAGCATATATTTTAGAAAGAAAGTATCAAATACTTACGTGTCGATTGCCATCTACCAGATAACCACCGGCATGGTAATGTTTTTGTTGTATATTAGGCGATAGAAGTTGCCTGCAAATAAAGGATAATAAAAATGAAATTTAAATTGTATCATTTAATTTATAGGAATGAAATTATATTATGTATACGATAAATATGTATATAGCGCAGTATAGTAATATGTATTTATAGATGAAATTAGTAGAATAGGATCGAAATGAATATGACCAAGAGGCCATAAACCAAACTCATTAGCCAAAAGTCCTAAATTACAAATCGACACAAATGGCTCTGTCCAACATCCGACTTCAAATCTATTCCCTGGAAAGGCCCATCATTTTTGGTTCTTTGGGGCTGGCTGGTGGCTCTTTGGGCTGTTTGTTGTATTCGGCCATTTGGCTGACAACCAATGGGGCGATGAGCTTCATGTATCCTTGGTTTCGGTTGGTATTGCGAAGGTCATTACAGTCAAGGGAAATTGTACAATAACTTTCGTTTCCTGGCGAAAGTGGAAATTACATCAAAGATAATTTTGTTTCCATTTTGGGAGCTATTCCAAATTACAACAGACGGACAGGAACAACACTAATTTACCTTCATAGGGGAATTTCGAACTCATGCGAACTCAGATTATTGTGTAAGAATTTTCCCTGACAATATTACGGCTTCAACATATCAAAACTCTATCTCTTATTGTAGGGTTTTTGGCATCAATAATAGCAAAGCAAAGGAAAATTGTTAATCAGTTCTAGATTTTGACCGGATGCTAAATTATTGAAAGCAAAATTGTTGAAAATTCACCGAAACTATTCCGTATTCATCTATTTTTAATTGTTTTCGAATTACTTTGAAATTCGGTTTGATATTTACTTGTGTTTAATTTTTAAAGCGGATGTTGTTGTAATGATTCACTGGTAAATTCGCTTATTTTCAGATAGGAACTATTTTTTTCATAATTTCCATATATGTAATCTAGTTGGATAATTTAATTTAATTAAAATCTTTAAACTTTGTCTGTTTTAGATAAAATAAATCGAAAACTCTGGGGCTTTATCATGTATCTCGAATCGAAAATCAAATCGACTCGAAAACGAATCGCATTGGTATCACGTAAAACTTTCGTTTCGAGTAAAATGTACTGCCATAAATTAATCGAAAACGAGAAACTTGCTGGTATCTTGGAAGTCTCGTGTTTATATTTAGTGTCATTATTGAATAGTTGTAAATAATTTGCTGTTAGTTTTTGCGTTTCCTTTTTGTGAAATTAATGCCGGCAAAGAATGGACATTTGTTTTGTTTTTGAGTTTATTGCCTTTTATCAGTCGTGAAAGTTTTTTTCTTAATGCCGGCAGTTTAAAAAAATTGAAATAAGAGCCGGATAAAAGTGAATGTGAAATAAGTGCCAGATAAAAGTGACGAAAGTGACGACAGCGTTTTCTATCCAAGAATGGTAAGAAAATTCAATTCATTTCGTTTAAAATCGTAATTAACTAAATATTATATGTTAGAGGAAACTTTTCCTTATTTTTAATAGATTTTCCAAGGAATTTAAATATGTTTTGCAAGAAATAAAATTCTTACATAAAAAAAACATTGAAATTACTTAAATTTTCCTTTCGAGTTTCTTTTTCGGCGACTGAAAAGTGTTCGAGCAAATTTCCGAAAATGAATGACAAATATTTGATCCAATTCGAGTTAGCTGATACCGATTCAAACATTTCCGTGCATTTCATTTTCGATTCGAGTTCCCTGATAACCTCTGGAGCCCAATGAACGCAACGCGAACGCAACTCCAACGCTGTGAACTGTCACGCAGCGCAACATTTCAGCGGCAGAGCCCAATGCCATCTCGTGAAGTAGTAAAAGTGACATAATATAAAGTGGTATAAAGCTGGCAAAATTACAAAAACGGATAATTTTGAACCGATAATTTGCTTTGTTGGTCTTTATCTTTGTCATTTGTCTGTTATTGCACTAAGGCTATCAATTTTTCCTCGAACGACATTTCCCCAACCTCACTTTATGAACTGTCAACGCAGAATTCTGCCGCAAAGTTAGAAGTTTGCAAACTTTTGCGTTGCAGTTGCGTTCACTGCGTTCACTGTGCTCACTTCAAATGATTTCTATGGAACAAACTTGTAAGTGACAGTTTCTGCGTTCGCGTTGCGTTCATTGGGCTCCAGGCATAAGGCCCCTGACTTATTTCAGTTTCAAGTTTTTAATTTGTTAACAAATGAATATCTTGTTGTGTGTCATTTTCTATAAGCTTGATGTATTTTAAAAAGTAATGATATGAAACTATATTAGGATTCATAAGTATTTTCATAAGTGAAAACGTCATGTTCGTAGGAAGAATTAATTTTTCTTCTAAACCATATAAAGAATGTAGTTTTTTTTGCTGCAGTTAATGTTTTGGCACAGTTCCTCAGCCATCACTGAGTACCTAGCAAGCATGAAGTGATCATATAAAAAACAATGTGAAAAGTCTCTTCGTCACAACACCTCAGGGAAACATTTCATCAGTGAACTTTCATGGTGGTCTCGAGTCGGTGGAAAACTTTTAAGATGAGTTTGGTCGGATATAAAAATAAGTAGAGAATATTTTTTATCTTAAAAAAAAAATACAAGTTGAATAAAAAACAACTAAACTTGAGCATCATGCAGTTATGTGCCACAACCACGAAGAAAAAGGCGTAAAAAGCTTTTAGCGATAATACTTCTCTTCATTATAAGCCATTGAGGGAACTATATGCGGCGAGACTAGTCTCAGGACTAAGGACAGAACCAGAAAAGCAAAAAAAAAAGTCTTAAAACACGTTAAAAACAGTGAAAAAAAAGTTTCTCTTCATTAAAACTCTTTAATTAAAAAGTTGTCTCACCTTAATACAAATATCTTTATAAGATAGGTGGTGCGGCATGGGTTAGGACAAGATCCTATGATGCTCTTTTATGCTATAAAAGAAAACTTTTCAGTTTTTGCGTTCCTTTTCTCAGATTACCTTGAAAAGACCGCGATCTCAAAATACTTGAGAATTTTGTTTTTACGTTCAAAATGCACAAAAGGATGCTTTGCTCTTAGTTTACGTCTCTACATAGTAAATAAGTAGAACTGGTAAATGCATGTGTATTCAGTTAAAACTTGAATGCATCAAACTATAATTTATGCGCTATTTGTGTATGCATCATTTATTTCACAAGACCGGTTCTTTTGTCGGGAAATCCAATTTTAGACAATTTTCCGCTTAGCTTCTTTAGCGAGGGCGTACACGGAGCAACTTTCGGTCATCAGCATGCCGCAACTTCACCAAATTGTGGGAAAGAAACGAGTGCGGCAAGAGGGGAAAAGTCGCCACTCGAAAGTATGGGCGTACACGGAGCAACTTTCGGTCATCAGCATGCCGCAACTTCACCAAATTGTAGGAAAGAAACGAGTGCGGCAAGAGGGGAAAAGTCGCCACTCGAAAAGTGTTCTTCACTTCATCTTTTACGCACACAAACGAAGTCGCTCGTGTAGCACGTCAGCATGCATGTATGCGTAATTTCATTGAGGCAGTCGTAAACATATCCCAAATAAACAAAAATTGAATGCAAATAGTGAAATCCCAATTGCAGGTAGTTTTATTTTCCAGGTAGGTAGGAAAGGGTAAATGCCATAACAAATTACCAGTTCTTATTCTTCTATTGTTGGCAGTTTCTATTTTTAAAATTGATGTTTGCCTCGGTGCTAACTAATAAAGTAATGAGCTGGAAATACAACACATATATGAGAACCACACACACATGAGCGATCGCTTGTTGTGCACAAGTTTTTCCTACTAAAAAGTGAAGAAGCGTGTACGTCGGAAAGGCATTTTGAGGAATAAAAGTCGCCGCGACGAGAAGAAGCGTGTACGTTCGCACTTATACATTCCGATCGTTCAATTTTCTTCATTAGTTTAGTGATAGAATTTTATTCCAGAGGAATTTGAGTGGACCAGAATTTAGTTTGTTCAACGGTTGGCGTTAATAGTAAAGCTTTGCCAATGAAAATGATTATGAGGGTGTGAAATTTTTTGAAAGTATTTTTCTAGTTATTGGAATTAATGTTATTAGTAGAAAGTTGAATTACTCCACCAAAAAAACAACAAAAACTTAACTGAATTTCTTAGGTTATTTCAAATTTTGATATCGACAACCACAAGAATCAGCGGAGATGGAGAAATTATACCCCTCGGGGGTTTCGAAAAACGTTCAAGGAAAAATATTCCATCAATATTGAGAAACTTAAGGATCGTGTACTGTCTTAAGTAAACCTTGTCCTTTTTCATAATGTGCCCATAAACTTTTATTATGATTACAGCAACAACAAGAAAAATATGGAAAAAATCCGAGAGGGAAAAGGTTCCAATGACGTAGGAATTGTTATTAGAAGACTTTAAAATTAGTTGATATTTTATCATTTTTTATGTAAAAAAGGTCTTTCCGAAATGACCTACACACAGTGAAAAATTTTATCATAAATTTTGATAATTTTTTTTATTGAAATTTCCGTGCTATCAAATTGATGAAATGAATTATCAAATTGATAAATATTTTGTAAGACAGCAAAAATGAAGGCTAAAATTTGGCTATATTTGGAAATCTAATTAAAACCTATTGCACTATTATTTCATGAAACTCATTTAAAATTTCAAGAAATCAGTTTAGAGGATAATTTAAAAATTAGTTCGCTTTGTTTTTGTTATATTTTTTATGCCGATGTTTTCAGAGTTTTTTTTAAATTATTCTTTTTGCAAAATTTTGAGGGGAAAAAGTATTTTTTCGAAGCATATTATCATTTTGATAAAGCTTTTTTATAACGATTTTATCAGAATGGTCGCTATTTTTATCAGATTGATAATATTTTTCGCTGAGTAGGTATAGGTTAAATTTATTTCTCTATTAAAAAGTATATTTAATAAATGTCGAGAGACAAATATATATTTGTTGAAGTTGTAATGCTAAATCCAACCTTTCGCCCTGGATCACGCTTCTACAATCTTCGGTAATTTGTTGTACAGTATGGGTACCAATTTCGATCTGTATGGTATAAAATGTTGCATGTTATTCAATATCATAAATTCGTATGACTAGAAATTTACGAATATTAGAACCGGAATGGGTGCGGGTGGGATTGAGAGTGGTTAAAAGTGGCTGATATGCTAAAAAGGTTGGAATTTTTTTTCGACATTTCAATTAACCCTGCAAATATTTATTTATTGACCGAAAGCTTCGTTCCGTTCAGAAGTTTTTTTTTTCTGCTTCGACGTACCTTGTATGGTAGCGGTGTTCCTATTCTCGCATAGATTTATGGTGCGGGAGACGCTTGATCTAGGCTATGCTTGGGGGATTTTAATTTTTCTACTTTTTTGCTGTTCCATCGAAGTCTGATAAAACTTTATAGCAGTACGTCCATGTTGTTTGTCTTGATGTGAGTTTTTTAAGTTCGGATATATGTATGTCTGTGCGAACTTGGCTTATACATAATTCTTTTCATCGTACAAACTAATTTCGTGAAGGATATTTTTTTTGCCTGTTCGAGTTTGATGGGATTTTTTCAACCATTTTACTCTTTTCCCTCGTCCATTTTAACAAATTAATCTATAGATATATCGGTTCAATGTTGTATACGGCATCGATTTATTCGAGAAAAAAAAATATACTTCCATAAAATCATATATACTCGTATATATGTATGTAAACATATATATTGGTGATTGGAAGTACGCTGCCCTGGATGTACTCTTCCGGCTGTGTGTAAATAAGTTACCTTCATCGTCTACTGATAATGATGATGGTAAGGATACGATAGGAGACGATCCTTCTTACAGGAACCAAGTGAAGTGAAAAGGAAAAAAAAAAACTCCAAACATCACCAAAAGACGACGTTGAAGTAGGTTCTTACTGTTGCCAATGGTAGAAAAGCAAAGCAGACATACGAAGCGGCAGGAAATTAAAAACGAAGTAGGCATATTGATTAAAACGAGTTCAAGTGCCTTATCCTTTTTTCCATTATCATTACTATCATGTTCTATATTTAATTGATGCACATAAACATCTATGCGTCTCTAGATACAGAAATTATTGGGCATGAATAGACGGATAAAACATTACATTTGGATGATGGAGATACGAATATTCTGCTCTATTTATCTCTATTTGATATAATCTGGTTGTATGTGTTAATGCAAAATTACAAAAAAAACATAACAAAAGCTATAATTGCCAATCTGGCAATCATTGGAGACCCGTATGGTGATATTCGTATCAAAATTCGAACAGTTGTACCAAAATTCCACTTTGAAGTCAAATTTTCCAATAAGATTTTTTAAAATTTATTCCAATCGCATTTTGATGTATGGGAGTTTTATGTAGAAATCCTAAATAACTTTTGTTCTTGCACTTTTTTGATAAGATGCCCCGTTTTTGAGATATTTACAAAAATCGTTTTCGTTCGTATGGGGGGTACCCCCCCTAATGGTCCATTTTTGCCCATTAACGAACTTAGCCTCTCATTTTACGAAAAACGGATCTGTGCAAACTTTCAAGTCTCTAGCTCAATCCGTGCGCCCGCAATCCGCGCCACAGACAGACGGACGGACGGACGGACGGACGGACGGACGGACGGACGGACAGACAGACGGACGGACATGCAGAAATTAAATATTTTTATCATTCTAAACACACTGGTGTAATTCATTTTTTTGTGCGATGACGGGATCTTGGCGTTACAAACGGTAAGGCAAAGTTAATATACCCTTTGGTTTCACCATACGGGTATAAAAACTGGAAGAAAATACACCAACGATGCTTCAAATGTCGATGGATTAATTGATTCTGATGCTGAAGTGGGTTAAATTCAATCAGTGTACTTAAGATAATCAGATAACGAAGCCTTTAACAAAATATTTGCAATTTCAATTTTAACATAAAAATAAGAGTGCAATGGACCAGTGGCGCAACCAAGGGGGGACAGGGGAACGTGCTTTTTGGAATCACTCTAATGACGTAAAAATATCACGACATAACTAAACATAACAAAAGCTATAATTGCCAATCTGGCAATTATTTAAAACCCGTATGGTGATATTCGTATCAAAATTCGAACAGTTGTATCAAAATTCCACTTTGAAGTCAAACTTTCCAATAAGATTTTTTAAAATTTATTCCAATCGGATTTTGACGTATGGGAGTTTTATGTAGAATCATATCCTAAATAACTTTTATTATTGGACTTTTTTGATAAGATGCACCGTTCTTGAGATATTCACAAAAAACGTTTTCGTTCGTATGGGGGGTGACCCCCCCTAATGGTCCATTTTTGCCCATGAACGAACTTAGCTTCGAATTTTACGAAAAACGGATCTACGCAAAATTTCAAGTCTGTAGCTCAATCCGTGCGCCCGAAATCCGCGCAACAGACGGACAGACGGACAGACGGACCGTCAGACGGACGGCCGGACATGCTAAATTCAACTTTTTTTTAATTTTTTTAACACACTGGTGTAATTCACTTTTTTGTGGGATGACGGGAAGTTAGCGTTACAAACGGTAAGGCAAATCTAATATACCCTTTGGTTTCACCATACGGGTATAAAAACTCTAAGTACAAAGGATTTTAATCAGTAAAACACTATTAATATTGAACTTTCGCACAAACAAACAAACAATTAACTGAGACTGTCAAACATGAGCGAATTGCTAAGCTCACTAGGTATAATTTTGCTAATTTCACATATTTTACGATGTAGTTAATACCTTTTGTGAATATCCCTAATGAAAACTTCGATTACCGGGCGTTCGTAAAATACCCTATATGGCTTAACTCTAAACTTTCAAATAGATTTAACACTAAACATACCAGCACTTAATACATACCTATTTCTACCATGGTCGGTCAAATGACTGGCTGTGGTAGATAACGGTATATGACAAGTATTACTCAAAGTAAACAAAATATAAATAAAAAATAATAATACACTTATATATAATAAATAGAAACAGTCATAAAGTCAAGTGCGCAAAAACGATAAGATTATATGCGCTTTTTAAATGCAAAAGTCCATGAGCGGTCAAAAGATCGCTTATGGTATGTTTAGTGTTAATTTCATTATAACATTTCAATTAAATTTCTTTGAAGTTGCTCCGATAGAATTTCGATATATGCTGCGATTAGTTAAAATTGCATAATGAGTGAACTTTTTCGATACGATGTACCGTTTCCGAGAAAATTGCAAAAAACGGTTCCGTTTGTATGAGCGAAGGGGGAGCGAGTGATCAGATTTTGCCCGTTAACGAACTCGACTCCAATTTCCCGAAAAATGGCTGTGTCAAATTTTAAGTATCTTCCCTAATTCGTTTTCAAGTTGTCGTGTCCACAGGGCACCAATCATGTATTCCGACACGTCTCTGTCTTTCGACTTCGACGCAGCTTTTAACTCTTGACTTCGCCAGATCTGCAGCTTGAAATTTCGCGGAATCGTCACTATGAATCGAAACGTGATTCTGACTGTCACTCCAGGAAATTTGAAGATGCTGATATGGCGAAGTCAAGAGTTAAAAGCTGCGTCGAAGTCGAAAGACAGAGACGCGTCGGAATACATGATTGGTGCCCAGAACTGGTTTGCGATTGGCTGAATTGAAAGTTGCTTGGTTTATTTTGATTTTTCCTGCCATTTATGTATCTACTGTCCATAAAGTTTAAGGATTTCTAAGCAGATAAAATGTTTAGAAGACCTCCAAAAATAATAATTAACTTTTTGGTAAATCATAAATAAAAATTAGATGTTTAAGATGGCATTAAGTTTTTGATTGTAAAATGGCTTTGGATCAAAAATCCGATTTTTTTTTTACTTTGTTAACTGCTTAAGTTAAAAGATTTGTGTAAGCAGCAATTGACCAAGATTTCTTGGTAAAAGTGATTATTAAAAAGAATCAATTAAACGCATGGTACTTATTTCGATGAGAAGTGCTCGACAATCATTGTTGCTGTTAAGATGCCGATTATAATTAGTACCTACATAGTAGATCCTGATCGTATTACGTTCTTCGGTTCGCTTGGTCTTATTTCATTGTAAAACTTTATCTCCGGCGAATTCAAATTTTCTTGCCTCTTATGCGATTCATTCTTCTTAGTTCATTTGTGCAGATTTTCGTGGTCGATTTTCCTTTTTGAAAAATTTAGCAATTTGGCTTGACTTCGATGTTATGATGAGGAATTTATTAGAATGACTATGGGAGAATAGAAAGAAAAAAAAACTTGAATTGGGGCAAATCCCTTAATGTGTTTTCGTTTGTTCTATTCCCCAGGAAATGTTTCCTGTTTTTCCAATTTTCCGATATTTTCCTATTTTTTTTGTGTTGGCTCAATTTTCAAGAAAATACAAAGGGAAAGGGAGAGAAATGATGATGTTGACGACGATGAAACAACAAAGTGCTTTGACGATTTCTTTTTTTTTTTCCTTTTCTTTGATTTGATTTTATTTTTTTTACATCAAGTGTATTTTTTATACTTTTTTCCCTATTCTCAATTTTATTTGGAGACTTTTTCCATTACTTCGCTCTTTCCAATTCGATTGGTTGCCCACGAATTCTGGATGGTGTTTTGTTATTTTGTATGTTTTCTTTGGTATATTTACTTATACTATGCTTGAATATTTACTTTCAGTCTTTGATTTGTTGTTCACTACAAATCAATCAATTTATGCTCGCGCACAGCTAACCACCTCTTACTACAAGATTCATGGACCGTTCAACAATCCCCGTTTATCAAATAACATTTTTATACCATTCGCATCCCCCTTACCATCACAGCATTTTCGTCCAGTTAGTCCACCACCCATCCCAAACAAAATGCGTGCGTACTTTTGACCCAGTGCGATGGGACGGAAATGTAGCTCTGCTTATAGGATTCCTTGGGAATTTATAGGTTCCAATCAGAACCCGAGCCGCAGTTAGGATCAGAACAGCTACTTGAAGCAGAAACTAAAGGAGGAATAATGGCAGCCAGTCAGTATAGGCACAAGGTGGTTGAACAGAACCGGCAGTCACCGCCTTCTTAGGACAGGAAGAAGTATAAAGACGTGATGACTGCCACGGAATGAGCACAGCAGCCGTCGCCTTTATCACAAGAGTATTCGCCGACAAGTAGGCAAAGGACCTTCTGTTTGATAGATAAGACGAATGCGAAGCTGAACAAGAAGGATCTGTGATGATCATGATGATGATGACGACAACGATAGAGAGTAAATGGCAGGGTATCTGGAGAGGAAATGATTTTGGGTTGGAAATTGCTGGGCTGCGATGGCGTTTAAGAAGAGTGTATGTGACAACATATTATGGTTGTTTACAAAACATTTAAATTAAAGTATTTTTTATGGTTCTCGAGTGGAGGAGCTTTACCGTACTCGAACTGAACGGTGCTGAATTGAACTGTGTCGGGCTGGGCTAAATATGTAGAGTAGCGTGTTGGAGTGTGTGGAAAATTTGGTTTTCGTCTTTTGGTCGTGTGGGTGGTTCGTTGCTTGGTTAAGTTAGGCGTAAGAAAATATATCGTGATGGGCTCTCAAATCCCCTTTACGTGAAATATATTGCATGCTAAGTTCTTGAAAAATGTTACAGAAACTTTCTACTTTATACTACTATATTTTCTATGTTCTTCATGTAAAGATCTACTTTCGGCTGATGAACGTTTGAGAAATATTTTCAGAGCTTTAACAGATTGGATCAATTTACTTTAAATTGAGTGGGTTTGCTTTCTCTTATGGCGAAACTCAAGGGTCAAACTAAATTTTGTAAACTGTGGCCCAGATCAAAAATTTCACGCTAATATATTTTTTGTGGAGATAACTGGTTTTAATAACCGACTAAAGTTGGCCCTCCATTACCATGACTTTTCCCAACTGCAAAAAAAATAGAGACACATTTATGTGAAGATACCTTGGCGAGAAAGGGAGATAAGAATCAACTGCAAAAATTTGTCGGCAACTGCCAAAATAATTTCCCCTCTTTTTTTATGGCGATTTTATGGTTGCAGTTGACGGACTTGAACTTTTTTATAGCGATTTCTACTACAATCACACATTTGCCCTGTAAGTGAATAGTGAGCACAGACACATACAAAGTGCTATTATAGCGTAGCTGTCATTTTTCATATAGTTCAAACACACACATGCAGCTGTATAGCTTTATTTCTATGCTAATTTGAACCTTATATTCATAGCATAAGGTTTGATATGATTGCTATAAAGTTGTTAAACTGGAAGGGAAAGCGTTTATACTTGTATTCAGTCATTCCTATTTAGATCTTATATAAGTCTATCTTGCTCTAGTTTTCTGCATTTTTTTGCAGTTACAGAAGTCATGGTAATGGAGATCCTCCTTAACCCATATTTTAAATGTCAAAATTGAGGATTGTGTTCGAAACATAACGTAAAAAAATTGATTTTGTATTTGTATTGTATTTTATGGCTACAGTTTTATTCAAAAGCAATTCCGCGAGATATAACAATAAGCAGCAAACAAAATGATGAAAAGAAAATGGAAAATGGGACTGGGACAATTAATTTTATAAATATTTTTCTATAAATTCTTTGTCTTCAATTCAGTCCAAAATCTTGTCTGACATTTTTAATTTTTATGAGGTCCTTGTAACGTGAAAACATCCTTTTTTTCGTTTTCCTATTCATTTTGGAAAGCTTTGTTTTTCTTTTGATTTGTTTTATTCATTTCTTTAACTAAAACGTCGTGTAAAAACAATGCTAGACAAGAAAAGGTTCCAATCCCATCATCATAAGATGGAGATCTCAATTGTTGCTTTTATGGCAGATAACCAAGCATCTGGTATCTTTATAGGACGAGTGAATGAAATATTAGACAATCTCTTCGGATATCAGTGGCGCATTTTAGACTAAAGATGCGCGGCTAAAAATAAATTTATCTTTCACTTGCTTAATAACGCTCATCTAAAAACCGGGTGGCAAAAGTCACATCAAGTTCTTAGAAAGCTTCAGATCCTTTTCTCCTATAGCATCACCACTATTCAATGACTATGTGCCATAAAACCCTTTTGTTCAATCCTTTTTCTAGACAAAAGGCTTTTTGGCGACACATTGTTCATTGTTCCCATCAAGGGCCACACACGCAAACAGATCCCTACACACACGGCGCGGCTACGTATTGTAAGAGACATGGTTAGAGTTTTTAAAAAAAGTTTTACACCATCAGCCAGTAGTACGAAACAGGAAACGTTTAAAGGGATAGAAATCTGAGCTTTTCATCTTTTTGCAATCAAGCACCACTAATGTCAGCCCAGCCGGGACACCAAAAGACGGATACCGGATCCGATTTATACGTATGGTAATGTCATATAAAAAGTGTGAAAAGAGTATGCTTTTTTATAACAAATATAATATGTATATATGAATTTTATGATGAGTGAAGAGTGAATAGATAAAAAAAATATTCACTGTTCTTTCGAAGGAATTCTTTTTCTTTATTTCAGTTTTTTTTTTCGAGAAATATGAACGGAAAAGTCAAGAAAAATTGTAATACTGTGTGGTTATTGTTGCCTTTGTTGTTGTTATTGTTGAAAAAAAAAGATTCTCAAAATATGCTTTGCTTGAGGCTTGAAGTGGAAGAAAAGATCTTTTAAAAAACAGATGACACTAAAAAATGCTGAAGGTGAGTAAAGAAACTGCACTATATTTCTGTTGTGAAAAACTAGGTGAAAATGAAGTTTTCATATCATTCAAAAGAATGGATAAGATTCTTATACACTTTGTGGCAACAGAAAAAGAAAATCAATTTCATGTGTTTTTAAAAAAAACTCTTTTTTATCTCCCCTAAAAGTGCTTTTGTGTTTTTATTTCTCAATTTGCAAAGAAACGCATAAAACATTCCCATTTCAAGATTGAGCCTCAGGCAAAGAAAAATATTTGAAGGATATCTTAATAAATTTAGAACCCCTGTTCCGAGACATGGAGAGTGTGAAAAATTAAACACTTCGTCTCAATAAAATTAACTTTCATTTATTCCGTCCGCTTTTTCTTAAACGTAACCGCACAACTTACTTCTTCGTCTCGTTTGTTAACAACTACTAGTGCTGTCAGCTATTTCTTATAGTTACGGCATTGCCAGGCTGACACAATTTTATGATGAAACTCTTCCGAAACCAATTTTAGTATTATTTTTCTATCAACGATGACAATTTGGGAATGTAGGAAAAAAAAACTTCAGTAATACTTTTAGAAATTGTTAAATTTAAACGTGGATTTAAAAAAAAAAAGAATTTAAACCACTTTGTCTCAGATTTGTTTTGACGACGCAGTTGTTCCAGTTATATATGAGGGTATAAAGAATAATGGTGCTGGAAAATGTAGAATACGATACTTCAAATGTAAATGAAACTACCAAAAAACAAAATATTACCATATAAATATTTTTATAAAAATTATTTTGGGGTTTCAATATGAACATCCTAAACTCGGATTTCTTTCCCAAAGGGCTATTGTGGGACCAGTCATTGTCTTCTAAAGATCTTTTTGCTTTGGCGTTTTTCTTAATACATTTGGAAATTTTAGATGTTTGGAAGCGTCAATTTGATCATATGGCATCTAACAGAGTTTGGCAGACCATTACCGTATGTATGGAAATAACTATAAAAATATATAGTAGGTAATCGAGGTTTTGTTTGAAGAACAGGTAAAAAAAGAGTTTATGCCACAATATCATTGACATTGCTTATAAATGGAGGGTGGACAGTAGTCAGAATGTAGTCCAACACAGGGTATCCTTCGCAGCTACTAAAAAAAACTTTAGCTGCTTTTGGTTTTCTTCTTCTTGCCGCCCAAAAATGGTTGGAACGGATACATATGTGGTGTACATCGTTCATAGTTAACCACAGCTTATAGTCTGAATTTCTTGTATTGTGAATAAATAAAACTAGAAAAAATTATATCTATATGACCTGCAATCGCCAATAATTCAAAAAGTCTCAGAGCGATATGTCACCTATCGATATTTTCTAAGGATGGAACAGGATAAAATGTCAGAGTATAACTTCGATGTTTGTGTTCATTGGTCTAGAAATGTGATTTTTATCATTGAAATTGACGTTGAATGGATTTGTTTTCTGGAAATCTGGAGGGACATCATTGAAAACATGCGAATAAAGCAGAAATTAAAATTTATTCAATTTCAAGAAATTGAAAAAAAACATGCACATGACCTTATTGAAAATACTATCACAATCAGTGTTGTTCCTCTACGCGAAGACTTTAATTGTCTACACTTCAGTGTAGACAATAGCGTAGACAATAGATTTGGGGTAGACAATGTAAACATTGGCGTAGACAATGTAGACTTTCTCATATCTGTCAAAACAAAGTCATCAGTGAGTCATATATCTAATACTATACTATATAGGAAATGGCCAATTACAAGAAATGGCGAGGCACCGGTGTCCCTAAAGAGTTAAATTTATATGAAAACTCGCTAACTGGGCTCCTCAGCGACACCAGCGCCATGCCTTTATTGTCTTTTTCGCTTGTATGGGATTCTAACCTCATTTCCTATCTTTTTATGCAGTGAGTACGTGACCACAGTGAAATTGTGTTTTTTTAAATATGACAGGAAGGCTTAAAAACAAAGTATTTAAAGAGCTGGGCTTTAATTTGATCAAGGCCAACAACAAATACTCCGCTTTTTGCCTGCAGTGCAAAATTTTTTTTGCAAAGTTACTGCCGAAAGCCGACTAAGAGGAAATTTGGCGATTGCTTCCTGGAAATTGTGCTTTATTATGTTAAAATTAATTGAAGAAAATGAGGTTTTAAAACTAAATCAGCTATCCTTTATTTTATTGATTGTCTACATTGTCTACGCGTAGAGAATAGACCATTGTCTACAGTAATAGTCTACGCGTAGACAATGGTGTAGTCTACATCACGTAGACTACGTGACACAACACTGATCACAATATATATTTCTGAGTTCATGCTAAATTTTATAGATTTATGTCTTCCTAATTTTGTACTTTTAAAAAAAAACTTTTTCAATGAACAAATGTTTTGTAATTAGGGATATCCGCGTTTAATTCCAAAATTCAATTATTCACAGATAGGTCGTAATGTAATTTGAAAAAATTTACCTTAGGCTGTATTTAAAGAAAGTTTTTTACGGCTGATTGGCAGTTTGTTCCAAGAATGATTGAAAATTCATTGAAATGTGCTACTTTGTTGAATAAATATTTGGTACCCAGGTGAAATGTGTGATGAAGTTTCAGGGTTCTTTTACTAGAAATTTAATTACCCTTTTTGCAATCAGACAAAAAAGTTTATTTTGGGTTGAATATTTTCAATAACAAATACAATTGTCAAATTGCAAAAGTTTATGGAACTGTTGACGTGAAAATTATTTTGTTGCCAGTATCTTTGCTTTAGTGCTGGAGACTTCATGCTCGGGAGGCGTAGTAGATTTGATACAACAATGTATTTGCAGTTGACTGAAAAACATAAATTGAGACAGTCGGATCGGATAACGTTATTAAAGTAATCAATCAAGTTGATGTTTGTTCAGTAATTTATCATTGTACATACATATATGCGAGATACTATAAATAGATGTGTTTTGTAATAATTCTTTCTTTCTTGGTACATTTCGTTACTTTCACTATGGTAATGAAAAATCACAAGTTCCATAGGTATCTTTGTTGATATTACATTTACTTTAATGAAGTTTTTTTACTGTTGCTTGGCATATATTCAGAACTAGCTTGCATACCCGTCGTTGCCGGGTTAAGTTTTTTCAATTTTTTTTATGGTCCATGTTGGAGCTAAACTTCAGGCCAATCGGTTCAGTAGTTTCCCCGCGAAAGAGTAACATAGCGCAAAAACTAAGTTTCGAAATCACTTTACCCCCTCCCCTTGCTCCCCCAGCCATCGCGCTACTTTTCCGTATGCCTATGTTGGAACCAGAACTACCACAGACACTCATGCCAAATTTCAAGTCAATCGGTTCAGCCGTTTTTGCGTGAAAGAGGAACAGACAGACAGACAGACAGACAGACAGACAGACAGACAGACAGACAGACACCAACTCATTTTTATATATTAGTATGATATGATGATGACCATTGATGCAATAAGATCAAAAACAACTCAAAGTACTGTAAGATAGAATTTTCTTAGATTTCCGTTTGCTACACTCAGAAAAATGTCCAGGTCAACTTTTTGTCAGGTTAACTCTGACCTTACAGAGGTGTCTGTAAGCCAGCTAGCGGTCAGAGTTAACCTATCTAAGGTCAACTCGTGCAGCTCCCAATGCCCTACTTCACCTGCTGGTGGCTTAATTTCAGAATTTATCCGACCACAGGTCAACTCAGTTTTACTTGCCCACATGCAGGCGAACCCGCGCCTGCCCGAGGCCAATTACGTCGTATGTAGGTCGTCGAGTTAGCCTCCATTTTTCTGATTGTAGGTATAAGAATATTTTGCTCCAGCAAATTGATAATGTATGCTGCCAAAACAGGGAATATGCAACGCTTGTTTATATTTTATGATTGGTATACGAAAAAAAACCTGTTGTTGTACATAATTAATGTCTGGTTGTATATCATCAATTTCAAAAATAGGTTTCTTCGTTCCCATCATTTTTGAAGATTCTGGAGAACAACAAATTTTGTTTGTAAACATGTTTTCTCTATTGTATTTGACCCTGGCTCCGGATTCTGAATGTATTTCACCAATATAATTCGACCATCGGCAATCTGGAAAATAGGATAATCTAAGGCTAAAAACTCCTTTTCGTCACTTTACTTATTGTTATCCATCTTTAATCTATTGAATTTGTAATGTGTGTGAGTTGTTTAAGAGGACTCGTTCTAGATGAGATCCAATGTATGAATGTGTTGGTTTGTCAGAATCAAACTGTTTTTTTTTCTCTTTTGATTCGTGGGCGGACTCAGACAAATGACCTGACTACAGGTTATGCCTGTTTATAATTTATCCCAGAAGGACACAAAACATCCGCCCAAATGCTTCAGCCCTCCACAATACCACTCTTCACTGCTTTATTCTACAGAAAGTATTGCTCCGTCAAGTCAGACCTAATTCATTTTAGGTCCTATAACTACCATAACAGCAACAGTCGTAGCAAAAGGATGCGAAATGGAAAGGTATATTTATATATAGAGTGTTAAAGTTACAGCCACATGAATAGTATGAGTTACAATAATAGCCCAGATGCGAACTTCTCATAAGCTGTATGTACAGATTGGAATGGGATTGGTGAGTCCTTTTTACTTTGCCCTGGGTCCAAATTGACTGACACAATTTCATACTCTTTATGAAGGTGACAAGTAATTTATTTTGAAAGCCTCAAACGATACAAGTGGAGACTCTTTTCATTTTGATTTGCCGCTCCTTATAGGGAATATGACCCCTGAAAACTATTTGGAACTCACACACGTTGCGTAAACATGAAGTCTTGAGAAAATCGCTTCGAGAGATAACAGATACAAGTATGAACAAAATGCCATGCAGTAAGGAGTATAACATTTCTAGGGCAACGAAGATAACTTATCGCTCTGATATATAAGTTTATCTCCATGCGAGTGTGTTAAAGTGTCTTATTCGGGTCCAGTATGGCACTTTATAAAAAATAATAACCTTCTTGTTTAAATTCCTAGGACTTATCTTTATACTGGGTTTTGTTGTTGTGAATAAGTACCTACCCAAGAATATTTTTCATGTGTGACCGGCTCGTTTAATATAATTCACAATAATATAAAAATAATTGAACCATATATGAGTTTCGAAAATTATTAAGACCGAAAAATTGGGATTCTGAGAACAAAAACAACATTTTCTTATTAATTTTTCCAATTTAATTCTCTGTATCATTAAAAAAAAGTCAAGTGTTTTATATATTGTGCCATGCAAGTAACTTAATTCCCTTCAATCAGGTTTTCATGAAAGTCCTTAAATTAATCAAAAATCCCGTTGACCGAAAAACATTTTGTGTAAAAAGACCTTTTTTTTTAAAAAAAAAAAACTCTTGATCACTGTGAAAAGGAAACTACGGCAACGAACGAAATATTTTTATGCTAACATACATATGCCGCTAGATGTTTAGAAAATGTTGGCATTCACCACATAATGTTTTGCATCGAATATCATCAGGTAAATTATGGTGATGGTCCTGTGTACAAGTTTTCGCTACATACATATATCGGTCTATAGATGACGACCGGTGATGACCATTGTGGCTACATATTCTATGAAATTTTGGCTGATGTTGAAAGGACTTTTTGTTAATATCCTGTCTTTGTGTCCATCTGCATAGTGGGTTAGTGGTTTTCATGAGACTGGTTACTAGAGTTTTCAAATAACAAATGTGAATACGAACTGGGGAATACATAAGTAATACATATATGAAATGAGTTACTGGGTTGCCCTAGAGATTTTAATATAAGTCAGATAAATTTGAAGCTTATTTCTCTCATCAGTCAAATTGTGAAACATAGACAGATATTCACACCCACACTATGCATGATTTCATAATTTTCTGGTTTGGTCCTTTTTACTAGCTGGTAACAACTTCTGACAAGAGTTATTAAATTGATTTAAATTAACGGAAATGGTTTTAGGGACATGCGGTATGGGGCCAATAAATTATAATGCAAAATTTAATTAATTTTTGTTTTTGATTTGGTAAAATTGTGATTTAGTTCGTTTAAATTCATGACAGGGAACTTATTAATTTTCATTTGTTGTATTGATTGGAAAAGGCAGAAATTTTTAATTAAGGTTTCAGTGCAATCACTGTTTATAAATGTGATAATCTCGTAATTGAAAAAAAAAGTTCTGGTGACAGTTTCATTAAAAATTCATTAACCGTGTTAACCGTCAATTTATGCGGTTTTCGAATGAACAATAGAAAAAAAACTGAATTCATGCTCAAACATCAGTTTTTTTTTAAGTAATATCACTTCTTAATGTCAAAATCAGAGTCACCGATCCCAAAAAACCCCAGATGATATATTTTTCAAAAATTTCAGGAAAAGGATAACCACCTTACAGGACCTTCCGTTACCTTCACAAACATTTTAATGCCATAGAATCGGATTCAGCGATCAAAAAAACCCAATATGAGATTTTTCCCGAAAAATTTGAGGAAAAGGATAACCACGGTATCATTACAAGACCTACCGTTATCCTAACGGACTTTTTCACTCCAGAATCGGAAAAAAAGATTGTCAGAATAGGGTTCAGCCACTCCAGAAACCCGCAGATGAGATTTTCTCCGGTAAATTTCAAGAAACTGAAATCACGTTATCCTTACGGACTTCTTAACATCAAAATCGGATTCAGCACTATAAAAACCCCCAGATGAGATTTTTTCCGGGAAATTTGAGGAAAAGATAATCACGTTATCCTTACAGAACCTTCCATGATCCTTACGGATTTTTTAATGCCAGAATCGGATTCAGCGGCTCCAGAAACCAAATAAAAGATTTTAAAAAGTATTGTATTCAAGCAAAAACTTGATTTCCTAATCATACTAATATATAAAAAAGAGTTGGTGTCTGTCTGTCTGTCTGTCTGTCTGTCTGTTCCACTTTCATGCAAAAACGGCTGAACCGATTGACTTGAAATTTAGCATGAGTGTCTGTGGTAGTTCTGGTTCCAACATAGGCATACGGAAAAGTATCGGGAGGGGTGGGGGGAGTAAGGGAAGGGAGTAAGGGGAGGGTGAGTAAGGGGGGGGGGTAAGGGGAGGGGGTAAAGTGATTTCGAAACTTCGTTTTTGCGGTGTGTTACTCTTTCTCGGGGAAACTACTGAACCGATTGGCCTGAAATTTGGCATAGATGTTCGTCGGGGGTCCAGCCCCAACATAGACCCATTAAAAAGTAGCACGAGAGGTGGGGGAGGGGGTAAAGTGATCTCTAAACTTAGCTCTTCCTCTATGTTACCCTTTCGCGGGGACACTACCGAGCCGATTCGCCTAAAGTTTAGCTCCAACATAGACCATAAAAAAAAAATTGAAAAAACTTAACCCGGCAACGACGGGTATGCAAGCTAGTGTTGTATAAAGAACATTTTCTAATCACTCCCCACAGGCTGATTGAAATCATATCACAAAGAAAATAATTCTGTGAATCTGACAATGAATACAAGATTTCACTAAACTTACTAATTAAGTACAAAAACTTCGGGAAAAATAGAAAAAATACGTACTTTTTAAAGGCTTTTTAGTTTGCTTTTTTGCCTGTTCCACCATTAAGCATGGACTCCATACTTGCGTCATGTTGCGTGCCATACAAAAACACTTCGCGCAACCTCACGCATTAACATATGCGCCATCGTGCGCTGATATTAAAATCATTTAATAATTGACGGAGGAACGCACCATTAGTCTATTTTTTAGGGTCCAATCTTGTAATTGAATTTTAACAAACTTCCACATATTCGGTTTACTTACTTCGGTTTACTTAAAATTTAGCACACTTGCAATAACACATGCGTATATAAAGGAAATCAAAAAAAATTACAAAAAGCTTTTTTCAAAAAAAATTGTACTAAAAATGGTAAAATAAAATTTTGGGCCTTGTATATTAGAAACAAAAACGAGATAAAAGAATAAAAAAAAACTAAAAAATATTTATCGTGCTTTTATTTTGATACAAATGGCCAAAACTAAATTTTTTTTAACAAAATGTTTTTATTTTTTCTAAGCTAGAATTGGTAAATTTTATTCAAGTTGAGAAAGTGTGCATTTTAGCACAAAATTTTTTTTTTTCAACGAGTTAAAATGAATAGAATAACGTAGGCCAATATTCATTGGAAAATATAAGGAAAACTGTGAAGGAAAGGGAAATGGTATTTATCGTTCTTATCGTTCTAGGTATTTCAAAGGGCTCTACTAAATGTAATTATATGCCATTGGAATTGTACGACAACTCGAATAAACTATTATGGATTTCGGTCATGATAAAAATCGAAAAAGGATTCGAAAGGTGTAACAATAGGGATTACTTTTATATGTGAAACAATCGTAACGACCAGAAAAATTGTTATTTTCATTACGATATTGTTATTAACTACAACTACATAAAGTTTTCGATAACCATTTTGATATTGTGTGATTGGATATTGAAAGTTTCTCCCCAAATATGGGACATTTAGTTGTTTTAATTTAAAATCATTCAATTTGAATATAAATTCATGAAACTTCTACATTTCTGACAATTTTATTGTCTTTTTATGAAAAATTTGCTATAAAAACTAAAGAAAAATTTAGTCGATTTTGTAGTAAACGACCGAAAGTGATTTACTTTTTTTATTTTTCATACGAAAGATACTAAAATCACTGCAAAAAATGGAAATCATAACAGAGCCGCATGTTCCCGGAACATATACCCAATGACACAGTTCGATGAGTCCGAAATATGTCTGTATTTGTGTGCGTGTGTTCGTGTGTAATCATCATAATTTCACGAAAAAACGGCTGAACCGATTGACTTGAAATTTGGCATGAGTGTCTGTGGTAGTTCTGGTTCCAATATAGGCATACGGAAAAGTAGCGCGAGTGGTGGGGGGAGTAAGGGGAGGGGGTAAAGTGATTTCGAAACTTAGTTTTTGCGCTATGTTACTCTTTCGCGGGGAAACTACCGAGCCGATTGGCCTGAAGTTTAGGTCCAATATAGACAATAAAAAAAAAAATTTGAAAAAACTTAACCCGGCAACGACGGGTATGCAAGCTAGTAATGTATATAATGAAAATTGTAAAAAAATGAAACGTTTTCGAAAAAATCGCAAAAATCTGTGAGAAGGGAAAGTAGTGGTCCGATTGGATTTTGAAGTATGGAACAGTTATGTAAAATCATATTCTACACCCATTTTGTCTTTATAAATGTTCAGATACAACGCACAGTTTTCGAGAAAAACCTAAAATACTATTTGATTTGTATGGTGGAGGGGGAAAGGAGTGGTTCAATTTTTCCCATATTCGGAAGAGTCCTTTGATAAAAGCCTGTTCCGTGCCAAATTTCAACTTTCTACTTTTGCCCCCTTTCTCGAGTCGATCTCCGTCACGAATACAATACTTATAGCAGAGAAAAGTAAAAAAAAAACCCTAGGCAACTAAAAAGTCCAAAAAAATATACTGTGGAAAAACGTTTTAGTAATAACGAAACTCATATCATCCAAATTTGTTACGTTTGTACGCTTGACGGCCAGATTTGGTGACTTGTGGCATAAAATTTATTTCAAGAACTTGAATGCTCGTAAAAAATTCAAGTTCTGGGAAAGAAACACTGATCAAGTGGAGGAAAATAGAAAAAAAACCTAAATAGCTGAGGGGAAATTGAGTGGGAGTACAAGGAAAATGACTCGTAAAAGTTGATAGCACTAAGAAGGTTTTTACTTTATATAAAAAAGAAAAAAAAGACATATTTGTACGGATTTACCTTTGAACCATATGAAAAAAGTTTTGGTAGTATTCAAGAGACAGAAAAGGAAATTGCCAAGTTCACGGGATGGATTCTATAAAAGGAGAAATTCATTGGTCTAAAACTACTTTTCTATATTCTTCATCTCGTAGTTTATTGTCATGAAAAAAATTATTTTTTCGAAGTAATCTAATAATATAGATTGGGAAATGATGATGTCGTTGAAGTTTTATATGAAGATTGAATTTCCACCATTACAGTATATTTTTGTTAAAGAAATTAATAAATTTTAATTATATCATAATTATATTAGTGATAACTGAAATTAAGATTGATTTAATCCACAAATTACTGTATAATTAAATTTAATAATTAAATTTATTCAAGTTGTGTAACAGTATTAAGTATTTTAATTGTGTTTTACTCGATTGAAGTATGGAAAATTTACTTTTTTATTTTTTATGAAAAAACCTGGTTTTTTTTTCCTCCTGAAGATAAATTTAATAACGAATATTTAAATGACAGATAGACACCTTTAAACTACGAAAAATCCGAGTACACAATTTGGAAGTTGGGTGAATATTTTAGGGAAAGGGAATTTCTTTATTACTTTCTGGCGCTGTTTATTTAAATTTAGTTAAGAAAATAATATGATGTGGTGACTGCCGAAAGACTTAAATAGGAAAAACAACAGAAAATCAAAGTACCAGGAAGAGATTTATGAAAAATTGCTACGTTTTGCTCAATTACGCACTTGAGTTTGTTTCTTTTGGGTCACATTAAAATCTCTGACACATAAAACAAACGCAAATAAAAATGAAAAGAAAGGCCAAAAAGGAAAAATCATTTTGATCTTGGAATAATAATTTCCTCATCCTGTGTCCTGTGGAAACTGCTGTGAGGCCCATTACAATGCCACCACCGTCCATAAACCATGTCTTAAATTTTATCCCATTTTCTCCCTGACTAGAGGGTATTTCATAGTCGGCCTTATTTTATTTTCGCTATTTGGTGAATTCCTCCGGCTTTCAGACCTCAGCTCTCCCGATACGACAATTCGTATTATGCTAATTTAAGGCTATAACATAGAAACAAAATATCTAAGGCGAAGAATAGATGGATGATTTTTTTTCATATATTGTTATTCGTTGGGATGAGAGCAATCAAATATTTTTGAAATAAAATTTTATGTATATTTTAGTTTGGTGAACTTAACATAGTGGCCGAAATTTTTCGGCTAGAGTGGACGGATTCCAAAACTACTTAATTTTTTCTCCATCTTCCTTTTTCGGACTTGATGCGGGATGATATTCTTTACAATGAGATACCCTTTAACATATATTCAAATGTTTATGCATACTGATAAATGCTCGCCTATTCATATCTATGTCTATTCATATCTACACATTTATTTAGTTAGAGAATTGTATTGTAAAAGAGAAGTAATAGAAACTAAAAGTATATTTATGCTATACACATTATCTGACCAGCATATTCAGAGCGTCGTATCCTCTAATTCAGGGCAAGAATAACAATTTAACCACACACATGAGTGTATTTAATGGCTTAGAAGATTTTGTTCTGTAAATATGTCCGACTAGATAACTATGATATTCATTGTTAGGATTTTACTATAATCACATCTAAATATATAGTTTTAGTGTAATATAAATATACTTGAAAACTACTTCTTGTAAATGTAATTTCTACAATATATACAACAGTTTATAATATCCAGTATACAGCTAGCTATAGGTATATAAATACATACATATGATATTCGCTTGAATAAATAGCCAAAAGTGTTTAGTGGTCTTATTGTTTTTCAAGTCGGCAAGAAAATGTTTCATTTGGTTTCTTTTTATTGCCCAAAAATCTTTGTGGCTGACACTGTGGATGCTGGGGGATAAGGGATTGAATATTTCAAATGGATATGGGAATTCATCTTAAGACAATGTGAATTGCATACACTGTGGTCCAGCCAAATTCGATAACTGACAGATCTGCTTAGCGCGGTATTACACACGGCAACTTTCGGGCTTATTTAAGCCGATTTTCGGGAGAAACGACTGCGGAGGGAAAAGTTGCCACTCGAAATCATGGCTTATCGACAATCTGCATACATGCAAAATGTGTCAACGGGTTTGGGAAAAGTAGTAGGCAGAAATCATTTTCGTTCTGACCGTCAGCAGGTAAAGATATTGGGAAGTATATGAGCAGCAGCAATTTCAATGGTTTGAATCCACACACACCCCTGTAAACTTGTGTAGCATATGCAAACAGGATTGGCTTATTTAAGCCACCAATGTAAGCACATTGGCTTATTAAGCCCAAAAGTTGACGGCTTACTTAAGCCAAGTGTAATACCGGACTAAGTGTCCGTTAAAGCTGCATGATTTAAGTTCCGGTTTTTCTATTCCAGTTCAACTGGAAGTGGTCAAGTCAGCTCAAAGAATACTATGATTGTGTTTACATTGGGATTCACTTTGAGGCGGCACGTCATTCCTCATTTTTCTGCCGTGTGCACATGGTTCGCTTCATCTGGATTCATAAACCGGTTTCATCAACAAAACTAAACGACAGGTTTCAACGACCAGACTCAAAAACCGGTTTGCGACCGATAATTTTAAGTGAATCTAAACTTCGTTCGCTCTTTTTGGTTTCCCTCCCCACTGCGTTCCTCACCCTCACGAATGACGTGCCGTCTCAAAATGAGTCTCAATGTAAACAGGCACTTTATCATCAATGAAAAATGATTTTTAGCTTGTCTGGATTTCGATTTGATTTATAGAAAAAAAAATATGACACAAACTGTTAGTATGGGCGTACACGGAGCAACTTTCGGTCATCAGCATGCCGCAACTTTACCAAATTGTAGGAAAGAAACGAGTTCGGCAAGAGGGGAAAAGTCGCCACTCGAAAAGTGTTCTTCACTTCATCTTTTGCGCACACAAACGAAGTCGCTCGTGTAGCACGTCAGCATGCATGTGTGCGTAATTTCATTGAGTCAGTCGGTGCTTAGCCACCGACTCGTAAACATATCCCAAATAAACAAAAATTGAATGCAAATAGTGAAATCCCAATTGCAGGTAGTTTTATTTTTCAGGTAGGTAGGAAAATAACAAACTAACCAGTCCTTATTCTTCTATTGTTGGCAGTTTCTATTTTGGCAATTGATGTTGCCTCGGTTCTAGCTAATAAAGGAATGAGCTGGAAATACAACACATATATGACAACCACACACACATGAGCGATCGCTTGTTGTACACAAGTTTTTCCTACTAAAAAGTGGAGAAGCATGTACGTCGGAAAGGCATTTTGAGGACCAAAAGTTGCCGCGACGAGATGAACCGTGTGCGTTCGCACTTAGAGATTTTTAAAAGATTTTAATTGGACGATTTTTCATGCTAGTAATGTTAATATTATGGAATATATTTTTAAACTTTGGTAGTTGAATTTTATTGAAATAATCGTTAAAAATAACAAAAACCTTAAATATTCAAAATATACTCACGAATTTAATTCCAAATCTAAACGAAACTTATGATTAAAGGCCTTAATTAGAAGTGAAGTGCGATGAAAATGTTTTCCGGTCTGAAAAGATAAAAAAAATTTGAATTAAGTTTTAGTTTTTATATAATTTGTATTAATGATATTGAGTCGAATTGATGACAAAACTATAAAAAGGTGGGTTTTTTTTAACGAAAAACTTCGTTTTCACTGATCCGCGTTTTTTAATAATTAGTATTTTTCCAAAATTTAAATAAAAATGCAAAAATCGGAAAAAAATTATTACAATATTTTGTTGTTTTACAAGAGATCAAGTGTGATATTCTGCAATATTTTTCTACCTATATATTTGAAAGGAGGAAAAATTGATATATTGTGTAAAATATACCCATGGGAGTTCTTAATTAATGGAAATTCGAGAATCTGAGAGTTGTCGAAATGTTGAGCTTAAAAACAATTCACGTTTCACTGATTTCATTGGAAAAGTTGGCGATCAATTAACACGGAGTCAATAATACTTAATGTGTAAAATGGGTGGCCATCGATTTTGTTCACTAACGCTCTTTTAAACTGTGAATTTCCAATTAGTGGATACGATGCCAATATGAAAGTAGAACTGTTATATAATTTTATTGAAATAATTATGTATATTGAGCAACAATCGAACAAAATACAGAGAGCCACCTAAATTTATCTATTTTATACGCTTGGTCTATCCGTCTTTTTTCCGGTGGCAACGGCAAAAAAAAAAATTCAATTAATATTCTGACGGTGGGCAAACACAATCGGGGAGAACAAAAATACCCACAGTTCTGAACGTGACATGGATTTTAAGAGTTTTTCTCGTTCAAAGTTTTTCCAATGCCGAAAAATTGGTCCAACGAATAAAAGGTGTTGGGAAATATCGGCAGGCGGTGCGCGATGGCTGTGGAAAGGTTGACGATGTCGGTATTTTGAAGTAGAGCGGAAAATCGGTCAGCAGATCAGAGATGTTGGGGTTGCTGGAGCATTGGAGTGTTCTTGATAGGGGATGCCTTCTATTGTTGGGCCTTCGGTCGGTATGGGTTATTTTTTTTTTTTTGGCGAATTCAGGATTTGTTATTGAAGCGGACGACGATGTTAACGATTGTGGACGGATGCTGATGGAAATGTAAATCCAAGAGAGTAAAATAGGTGAAAAGATTTTCTTACGGTCTATTCGTTTTGCCATTGTCCCCGTTCTACATTCTATACGCGCTACGCCCCGCCACAAAAGGCCATCCATTTCTAAGGTCAGATATGTCGTGCCTGGTGAGTGTGAGTAAAATTCGACTGCCTGTCGTAGACCATCGAACAATCTAACAATGAGCTCTTTTAAGAGAGACTACATGGCTTTTTTTCGTCTTTGTGTTGAGGATCAATAAGGGTGTTTCGTTCGGACCTAAAAAGAGGTGTACATGATGGCGAAAAGGAACTGTCGTCTGAGGTTGTGTAGGTAAGGAGTTCTATTCTAAAAAAAAACAGCAAATTTTATTAAATCAAGTGAATTTGTTGGAAAAGGCTTATGGACCCTGTCCTCTTGTTAACATCATATATTTCTCTATATATAATAGCAAAGTATAACATACTTTCACCGTAAGGCAACAGTGAAAAACTTGAAGAATTTTGAAGGGAAAAAAAGAAAAATTCTTCTTTTGCTTTCAAATAATTCTATATCTATAGAAAATTTCAGTTCTTGTGTTGACATTTTCTGTGCGGTGTAGAATTTTTAGCAGCAGTGGTAGGAGTAACCTTAAGCCCCGAAAAGGTTTTGCCTTAATTTAAAAAAAAAAGGGAACAGAAAGTATTGAAAAAGATTTTTTCTTTATGATGGGTTTTCAACCCTCAGAAAATCTGTCACCGAAAACATCAGACAGCATCAGGCGTTCATTTTGTGTAGGATGTGAGAAAAGGTTGAAACGTCAGTGGTGCTTGATTGGGCAATTTTTTTTGGGACCTCATTTATCGGATTTGGTATACGAAATCACCCTTCTTGTCTCAACTGATCAAGTTTTGTGGGGGTTACTACTCGTGCACTTGGCATGGTTTTTTAATGTCACAATACTACGTGTGTATGCTGTAGCTGTTGGCCAATTGACTACTTTCTTAGTCCGGTAGTACACTTGGCTTATTTAAGCCGGCAACTTTTGGGCTTAATAAGCCAATGTGCTTACATTTGTGGCTTAAATAAGCCAATCCTGTTTGCATATGCTACACAAGTTTACATGTGTGTGTGTGGACTCAAACCATTGAAATTGCTGCTGCTCATATACTTCCCAAGATCTTTACCTGCTGCGGTCAGAACGAAAATGATTTCTGCCTACTACTTTTCCCAAATCGGTTCATACGCTTTGTATGTATGCAGATTGTCGGTAAGCCATGATTTCGAGTGGCAACTTTTCCCTCCGCAGTCGTTTCTCCCGAAAATCGGCTCAAATAAGCCCGAAAGTTGCCGTGTATAATACCGCGCTTAGGTTTCTTGACTTTTATAATTTTGAAAATATGAATACATGTTTATAGATAAACATGTTCACGTTGAGACTTTTGGTGCGTTCATCCTTTTCAGTATCAATTTAGGTAGTATGAGAATCTATTCGAATACATCCCCTTCGATGTTTAAGATCAATTTTTTGGTTTCAATTCGAAAGGGTGAAATACACACCTTCTTACTACTCTGATGTATTTTTAGTGAAACAAATTTGTTTTTCTTTGGTGTCGTGCTTAAGTTTTCTCGTTTTTATTATTTACAGCTCGTGACAGGACAAAAAATATACATTTCGATATTATGATTATATATGTACATATTCTTTTAACTGTATTCTTTCCTTTCATCAAAAGTAAACCGGATGCAGGAACAAATATTTTCTTAAGGTTGCCGATTGTACTACACACGAAAGCTAAGCAGCTAAAGATAGGAGCTCTCGTGTTTGTGAATTTTATACAGAAATATGCTTCTATGCCGGATATTAATTTTTATACATATCTATATATGGGCATATATGTTTATAAACATATCAATAAATGAGCGATTTTTTTTCAGACATTTTATGTATCTGCACACAAACACATGCACGCATATATA
>OZ035963.1:1954327-2151827 GCA_964034945.1 Chrysopilus asiliformis | reverse complement strand
ATTTGAGTTAAGCGTGATCTATATTCAGAGTTTTTATTTATTTTAATTTAAGTTTGACTCACAAATAAAATACCAGAAAAACGGAATTTTTCGAGAATTGGTGGGCCTTTTTTCGACAAAAGTATTATTAGGAAATTCTTTCTTATTACATTTCAGAGCAAAAATTTTGATTAGTACCTAATATTTATAAAGGATCTTTCAATAAGGACATTACAATTTCGTATTTTAATAAAAACGCACCCTGGCAATGATAAAACGTCAGTCACGGTTTACATTTTTATCATGGTGAAGTTCACGAACGAGCAATGCCACACAGCTGGTCAAACAATTGATCTATTGAAGGAGAAGTTCGGTAATCGTGTAATCTCGAGAAATGGTCCGGTCGAATGGCCACCTCGCTCATGCGATTTAACGCCGTTGGATTTCTTTTTATGGGGTTATGTTAAGTCGTTGGTTTATGCCAACAAGCCAACAACGTTAGAGGAGCTCAGGAACAATATCGAACGCGAAATTTCCAACGCTCCGGCCGATATGTGTGGAAGAGTGGTTGAAAATTGGCTCCAAAGGATCAATCAGCAAACGTGCTCGCGGTGGCCATATGAACGACATCGAATTTCATACTTAAATGTAACATGTCCACTACACCTGGAATAAATTTCAGCCCGATATCTCAATTATTCTGTGTTTTATTTAAATACAAAATTGTTATGTCCTTATTGAAAGACCTGATAGATTTAATTTAAAATTTGCTGTCACAAATGAATCCAAATATGCATGTACTGGTATTTAATAAGCTCAAAATTTAAAAAAAAATTGATATCTATGCCTCATTTTATACTTCGACATAAGCTCCCACAAGTTTTAAAAGCAAATTTTCTATGGAATACGAAATATATATTCGTACCTTGACATTTTACATTTTTACTTAACAAAATTGAAATTAAGCAATATTAACGCCCGTCGCACACTTCAGCTAAGCGAGCTCAACTACGTGAGCTAAGTTTCTCGCTGAAAGTAAAATCCTTAGCATTTGCATTGGCGACCGCACACTTCAGCGAAACTATGAAACTACATCGCGTAGTCATGGGCGACGCGGACTAAGCTCGCTCGCGTAGTTCAGACCTCAACTACGCGAACGACTTCGCTGGCATCGCTGACACTCACATATAAATATTTTCGGCGTGATACAGTGTAGAATCGGTGTTTGCAAAAGTGTAGTATTTTGTGGACATAAAAGTGTAAGGAAAACGTGAAAATTGAATTCTTTTGTGGAATATTTTCAATCGCGTTAAATAATTTATATCGAAAAATGGCTGCAAATAAAGTGGAAAAATGCATACATTTACCGAAAATATCGCCGCGTAGCTTAGCTCAAGTGTGCAACGAGGTGAGCTAACCCAGCTAGGCTATGTAACTATAGCTAGCCTCGCTCACATAGCTTAGTTGAAGTGTGTGACGGGGGTAATTGATTTTTTAGAATTTAGGCTTTGAGTGTTTTTTTTATTGAAGTCTTCGAAAGTTATTTTTTAACAGGTTCCTTTTTAAAACTTTTTTTTTAGAAAATTCTACACGTCTTAATTGAATTACCTCATTTTAGGTATCTTCAAAAAAAGGATAAAAAGTAAGAAGAGCAACTTAATTTCAGCATACATACATTTTTAGAAAAAACGAACAGCGCCATTAAAATACGTGCCTTTCGGGGAATTTTTTCCAAGAAAATTATTATTTTTTCTACGGTAGTTCTCCTTCTGCTGCTCAAGCGATAGTATTCTTATAATAAATCTTTTGCCACTTTACCAGGAAATGCTCCACAAAATGTTCTTCATGTTAACACGATGTTTTGCTCTTTTATAGTCCCTGGATGATTATTCTGGAGTTTGAAATAAAAATACTCTGCACACATTTGGTAAATGTGCATACTGAAAGTGCACCGCAACATTAAATGGAATCGGGTTTGTTTATAGATACGTATGTGGAATTTTTGTTGTGAAGTAAACAGTGATAAGTTGAAGTAACAACTTAAGTCGTTCAGTTCCAAGGGAACAAGTTTTTATTTTGGTCTGTGTAGAAGCACAAAGAAAAAAGGGAATTTATAACCTTAGACTATCTATACACTTGTTCCGGTTTCAATTAATTTGAAAATATGAGACAGTTTAGTCTGTAGTTGTTTTTTATTTAACTATGGAGAGGTTTTAAGAACAGGATAGATTTTATGTTGGGTGTGAACAAAATTCTAGTAGCTTTTTAGGTGGAATGTGTGTATTCAACTTGCTACGCCTTAACTTAAAAGTGTCTTGCATTTAAAATTATAGATCTTAAGGGATTAGATGGATAAAGGGTAGAAAATATATTAATCTAATGTGAAGACACTAAATTTAGGAGACAAGGTAAACATTTAACGTTTTTAATTTATGTGACAAGCAATCAAATATAACGATTTTAACTTTTTAACTACCGAATGATCCAGTTTCGGGAATTTAAACATATTTATCCTTTGATGAATATGAAAGGACTTTTGAATAATTGATGCAGTCATGTCGGTGATGATCAAGCAGAGTGAACAATATTTACTGGCAGCGTAAAAATAAAAACGGCTATCTACTATAGTATCACATCGGATCTGGGAAATCCTGCTGTAATTGATATTTTTCTCCCGTTGCTGCAATTTTTTTTTAAATTTATTCAGCTCAGTTCTATTTTGTTTCAATTTTATTAATTGTGCATTCGATAAAGTTACAGAAGCGGAAATATTGTCAGATATATTCGGGATGTGTTAATGGATGCAAGATGAAAAAAATATACGAATTCATAATTTACAGAATTCATTTGAATGCGCATCTACGCGTACATTCAATATTTGAGTATCAATCCTGTTTCTATAATTAATGGCTTTGATATTTATTTCAAAAATTCATTAAAAATTGATTTTTGCTTGTATTATCATACAAACTCACTGATAAAAATTTTCTATATTATCATTTCACTAATCCATATATAAAAATGAGTTGTGTCTGTCTGTCTGTTTGTCTGTCTGTCTGTCTGTCTGTCTGTCTGTCTGTCTGTCTGTCTGTCTGTCTGTCTGTCTGTTCCTCTTTCACGCAAAAACGGCTGAACCGATTGACTTGAAATTTGGCATGAGTGTCTGTGGTAGTTCTGGTTCCAACATAGGCATACGCGAGAGGTAGGGGAGTAAGGGGAGGGGTAAAGTGATCTCGAAACTTAGTTTTTGCGCTATGTTACTCTTTCGCGGGGAAACTACTGAACGGATTGGCCTGAAATTTGGCATAAATGTTCGTCGGGGATCCAGCCCCAACATAGACCCATTAAAAAGTAGCCCGAGAGGTGGGGGAGTAAGGGGAGGGGGTAAAGTGATCTCGAATCTTAGCTCTTCCTATATGTTACCCTTTCGCGGGGAAACTACCGAGCCGATTGGCATGAAGTTTTGCTTCAACATAGACCATAAAAAAAATGTTTTTGAAAAAACTTAACCCGGCAACGACGGGTATGCAAGCTAGTTTAAAATATCTAAGGTGAACAGCACATCACTTTCTTATGCAAAATATTTTCAATTTACATTATGACCCGACAAATAAAATATTAGTTGATATAAAAATTTTTATTTTACAAAATGTCTATTTACTGTAACAGGCAAAAATGTAGAGAATTTTAATAGCTTTAATTCTTCCTTTAACTGGTTTTCAAAAACCCTTAGTTTTCAATAAATACGCAAAAATCTATTTTTTTTTATTTTTAATGAAAATATCTCGAAATTACTAAAATATAAAAGTGTAGGAAGTTCTACTGTTAGTCATAAGACTACTGAAACAAGTGTAATTTCGCAGTAAATTACAAAATACGAATTTGGGATTTTTAAAAGCTGCCATATTGGTTACTTTCGAAAATTGCTTACCGAAATCTTAAAACTAAATATTTAACTCTAATGCTGCGTTTACAGGATATGCTCAATTGTCATTTTTTTTGTCATAAATTGTCATTATCGTGTAAATAGTATCATTTTTGTCATTATTTCTGTCAGAAAAATGACAATCTCTCATAAAAGAATGAACTTGTCCATTCTTTTATGACAGATTGTCATTATCCGTCATTCGTGTAAACCCAGCATAAGGGAAAAGACTCATTGTCAGTTGATTTAATTGATAAATCATTAAAAACTTACAAAATTTTGGTTAAGTTATAAGATTAAGAAATATTGTAAATTAGAGCTATCAAGGGGTGGACTGAATTGCTATGGTTGGAAAAACGTCACAGAACATTTAAGAAAGTTGTAAATATCTTTACGATCTGTTCATAAAACGAACATAATAAAAAAGTCACATAACATTCATAAAAATGTGACAAATTATGTTATTGTCCCGATATAGAAACAATCATGAAAACTTTGTTGTATAACTTTCCAATCACGCCAGAACGAATTACTCTGCTCTGATTACCGACTATAAAAGAGGATATAAAGAATTAAAGGTGGCAGCGGACAATTAACCCTCATCGCTTTTTTTCATCCGTCTATGCTCGCTTTTTCGCAATTATCCTTTTCCATGTATGCGCACTAAACTGGTAAACACGTTAAACTACAAAACTTTTTTTTTAGCTTTTATTTTTATTTAATTAAATAAATCGTTTGATGGCACATCGTTTAAATCAAAACAACACAATATCGCTAGCCTCCAGCTCCGCTTCATTTACAGGCAATATGAAACCATCCCTAAGAATAGTCGGGGATCTATATACGATTCAAAGCTATTGGCGTGACAACTAAACAAAATACAACCTCAATTTCATTGTGGGAATCGCATGTAACATCCCATTCTCAGTTCACGTGGATGTGGCGGAATACGATCAGGAAAGTGAATTATCAATGTTCAACCCTTTATAGAGCGTTTTGTTCACGTGAGAACCGGGTGAGTCACCTTATAATTTTCATTGCAAACAACAAAATAACAACCGTCAATATAAGGCTATCTATATGAGAGTAAGTATATTATATTGGCGAATGTATCTATAGTTGTATGTTTTATTGTTTTGTATGCTAATAAATGTCTGTGTGTAATCGGAACATCCAAGCTTAGCTCTAGAGAGCTTAAATTACGAATACGTATTCGCGTATATCCGAATAGTTGATATCAACATGAAGATTGCGTGCCAGCGGCTAATAAAAGCAATGTTTACCTTTGCTACCTGTAATTAATGCCGGAGCTACATTCGACTATGGTATGTTTAAAGCGTCATGAACACCGTCGCACTTTTATTGTATGTTTAGTAGCAATAGACAAATGAAACTAAAACAGGAAAAAAAGCAAGAACAAAATTCTGTGAAAAAAGTATGCAACGTGTGCGAGCTTTTGCTGGGAAATTGGTTTGGGATCGGATTCCAGATTTAACTCATCCTCCTTCTGTTTGTTTATTTGGTATCATTATAAATCCGTATTTACACGGACAATGAGTATATAATCCTGAGGTCGGGCCGAAATTCTCGGAGGTGACTTTTCGGGGTATTGAGTTGGTTCGGGTCACATAATTAAAAGTAATGTTTTTCGATGCGGGATCACGAACATTTCGGACTGCCCATTCTATAGTAGACTCTTAGCTGGGAGTTGTTGCAGTTGTGGATTTTTTTTTACGTTTGGTATAACTGGTACTTAAGTTCATATCGGAAAATATGAAAAAGACATAAACTCGTACTAATAAATGAAAATGTCGTTCTGAAATGACGATATTCCTAGATACTTGGAAATATATTAGTAAATTTGGATATTCAGTTATTTTTTTGCAGAGACATTTCGTTGAAAAACCATCACAAATATTACTAATATTTTCTTTTAACTCTGCAATGGGTGCTGCTTTAAAGGGTAAAGCAAGGATAAGAATACAGGATATGCTCAATTTACACTCAGAAAAATGTCCAGGTCAACTTTTTGTCAGGTTAACTCTGACCTTACAGAGGTGTCTGTAAGCCAGCTAGCGGTCAGAGTTAACCTATCTAAGGTCAACTCGTGCAGCTCCCAATGCCCTACTTCACCTGCTGGTGGCTTAATTTCAGAATTTCTCCCACCACAGGTCAACTCAGTTTTACTTGCCCACATGCAGGCGAACGCGCGCCTGCCCGAGGGCAATTACGCCGTATGTAGGTCGTCGAGTTAGCCTCCATTTTTCTGAGTGTACCTGGGGGGTGATTTGTTACGCAAAATAACGCGTAAATGGAACTAAAGTTTTTTTTACAAATTTTTCCGGTGAATTTCAGGATGAACGCAGTGAGGAAAAAAGAACTACAACCTTCAAGGTATTTAAATTCATTTTCCTTCTCTGTATTGGACCATGTAATATCGGGTTTTTCAATAAGGACATAACAATTTCGTATTTAAATAAAACACAGAATAATTGAGATATCGGGCTGAAATTTATTCCAGGTGTAGTGGACATGTTACATTTAAGTATGAAATTCGATGTCGTTCATATGGCCACCGCGAGCATGTTTGCACTGATTGATTCTTTGGAGCCAATTTTCCACCACTCTTCCACACATATCGGCCGCAACGTTGGCAATTTCGCGTTCGATATTGTTCCTGAGCTCCTCTAACGTTGTTGGCTTGTTGGCATAAACCAACGACTTAGCATTACCCCATAAAAAGAAATCCAACGGCGTTAAATCGCGTTAATGGCCATTCGACCGGACCATTTCTCGAGATTACACGATTACCGAACTTCTCCTTCAATAGATCAATTGTTTGACCAGCTGTGTGGCATTGCTCGTTCGTGAACTTCACCATGAGAAAAATGTAAACCTGGACTGACATTTTAGCATTGCCAGATCATAAAAAAAGTTTTAGGATGCGTTTTTATTAAAATACAAAATTGTTATGTCCTTATTGAAAGACTCTTTATAATAGAATTATTTTTAAAAAAGCTTTGACCATGCACTATCTGTTTATTTATTCATTGTACTCGTTGATTTGAGAATTGAAAAAGTGATAAGTGTCTAAATATTTTTCTTGAATTTTCAGCTTGAAAGCAAATCAATTTAAAAATTCAAGAAAAATAAAATTGTTTTGCATTCAGCAGATTAGTAAATAAATCCTAAAACCTATTAAACTGTTAATTGGTAATTTCCCGGAAATTTTTATTGGCTTTTCCAACATTAGCAGTTTCCTTATTTCTAACTAATGACACCAAGGCACACCTTTTCCTTGTTTTCATGTTCCGTATATATTCACTTTAATCTACGTAAGTATTCCCAACCTGTAGAGAAAAAAGGAGAATTTCTATGAAAAGAGCAACTTTTCATATTTTTTTTTTCATTAAAGTTTAGAGACAAGAATCTTCAACGACTGTCCGAAATGCCCTTTTCAAGCGTTTGACTTCATTTCCGTTTTGAATCGCTTGAGTGAAAAACAATACAAAACCAAGTCTTATTTTGCATAGAATGAAAAGAAACGTTTCTAAATTCCTCTCACTCTCCCTAAATTCGTGTAGGCGATGTCCGGATGGAAGGTCAAAAGTTTGTACCCCAAAGCTCCAGAGTGAAGGATAAACGACTAAATTCGCTAGCAGGTTGATAAAATCTATAGCGATATTTCAGCTGAATTTAAAGGCCGGAAACTGCTAATATTGTATAGGCAAATATTCGCCCTATTCTGAAAATTTCTTCTTTTCATAAATTCTTTTTTTTTTTTTGCGTCCAAATGAGATGTCTTAATGAGCTTGATATATGGACATTTGTTTAGCGCTTATAATATGATTGAACATAAAAAAAAGGAAAATATACAAATGAAAGAAAATTTGGAAGAGCCACTATGGAAATGGAAAAAAACAAGTCTTGATTTTTATCGCAGCACTTTGGAAAACAAGAATTTTGTATTGCGTAGACAACAACAACAACAATGATTCTTTTTTTTTGGGGAAACTGTAACAAACAAAACAGGACAAGGGATAATTATAAATGTTGCCCATAAATTTTGGCTCTTTGGTTTCTTTATAGCAACGCAGGATGTTTCTATATAGGATGCTTTGTATACAAATGTATATCGATAAAGCGCACAAAATTTTTGGAAATCCTTTTTTTCCTGTTTAGTCTTCCCTCATAGATCGTTTGAATGTATACTTTATTGGTTTTGGCGTTGGTTGAAGTGGAAGCGCTCAGGTGTGTTGAACGTCTTATAAAATTTATGGCTTATGAACACCATGACAAACCCCTTTTTGATACCTTGTTCCACTTGCCAAGAGGTTTGCATGCATGTTGCCTGCTGTCTCCACAACTTTTTGGAGTTTTTGGGGATGGAAGGGAAGTGGATATATTGCGCTGGCCAAAGAATTGAAGAAATTCCGGCAGCTCACTGCTATGGTGGGTTTGCACTGAATTTCTTTTCTTTTGTGTTGAAGTTTTCTAGAAGTTAGTCTTCTTAAACGTGAGGGATTTTTTTTTGCTGGCAAATCTCGAACTGAGTTTTAATGCTGCCTGTCGACTTGTGTTTACGTCTGGTTTCGAACGCAGGAAGAACCATAAAAAAACTCTATGATCTGGATTTTTTTCAAGTCAGTTTTCTTTTGGCTATTGTGATATCTATCTCAGATAAAGAGGCTCTTACTTTGAAAGTTATAGCCATAAATAATGACTCGATATCATTTTTTCGCGTTTTTGTTTCGGGGTGTTCTTCCTATAGGATTTGATACCAAAATCCAGGAATATATAGAAAAAAAAATATACATGACATCATCGTAAAATGTCACAAAAATGATTTAAAAAAAGTTCTTGGAAGTTTTTTCCATTTCGCCCAGAATGTATAGTTGTTTTCCTTGGTTGATGCTTCTTATTTGGGTATACGTATCTTAAAAGTCTGAAGCGTTTATGATTAATATTTTTTATGTTATACTTTTTTGCGAACCTGATCCTAGTCTTGTTTTTGGTGCTGGTTAAAAGTTTAAAGCTGGAACAGATGTTTCGTTATATGGTAAACTTAACACCACAAAGATACGAACATAAAGTACCTTATTCGCTTGGTATGACAAAATCATAAAAATTATAGTAAGTTTCGGAAGTTAAGCTTTTTATTATAAAAAATATATGTTGTGAACAGCATATGACTGTCATATACGAAATCTACGAAAAAGAATATCATTTTTGCTACGAAAATTGAAATATCTCGATAACGGTAAAAGCTATCGATTTACTGTAGAGAATATTCTTTCTTTAACTTTTTTTTCGAAAAATCGTTATTGTATATCTCATCCCTGTTAGACATCTGGATGACTCTCTTAAGATACGTATTATATTCGTAAAAAAAACTATTCTTTTTGTTCGAGGCGGAAGGCACAATTTTTTTTGGATCATTAGATTAAGAAAACCTCAATCATACTAATATATGTATAAAAATGAGTTGGTGTCTGTCTGTCTGTCTGTTCCTCTTTCACGCAAAAAACGGCTGAACCGATTGACTTGAAATTCTCTACAGTAAATCGTTAGCTTTTACCGTTATCGAGATATTTCAATTTGTCTGTCTGTCTGTCTGTTCCTCTTTCACGCAAAAACGGCTGAACCGATTGACTTGAAATTTGGCATCAGTATCTGTGGTAGTTCTGGTTCCAACATAGGCAGTCGGAAAAGTAGCGCGAGGGGTGGGGGGAGTAAGTGGAGGGGGTAAAGTGATTTCGAAACTTAGTTTTTGCGCTATGTTACTCGTTCGCGGGGAAACTACTGAACCGATGGGCCTGAAATTTGGCATAGATGTTCGTTCCAACATAGACCCATTAAAAAGTAGTCCGATGGGTGGGGGGAGTAAGGGGAGGGGGTAAAGTGAATCCGAATGCTGCAATTTATTGTCTTTTTGTTAATTTTTGATAACCATTGTCCGAGGAGAAAAAACTTTAAAGAAAAGCAAAGACCGCCCTACTCTAAGCTACCTAATTTCCAGTCACGCTTTTAGCCGGGTGAAGCCGGGTCCAAATTCTAGTTATTTAAAAATAAAATAAAAACTCCCTTTAAAAAAAAACCAAATCCTGTGACACGTCAAATCCTGGATCACATTTCAGTGTCAAGGGAAATATATATGGAAAAAAATCCATGTTAAATAATATAATGACTAGCAATGTACAGATCTATACAAAAACTATTTAAATATTCAATTAATTAAGCATTTCACTCATTAGTTCAATTTTGTTACGATTTAAAATGCTGGCATTTGTTGAACATCGCAAGTTTATTTGGGATATAATATGAATTTTCCAATCACTGCGTGAAAATAAGTTTCAAGGTTAATCTGTAAATAATGAATTAATTAAGTAAAAAGTGTTTAGTGAAACAACATTAGGTACACAGTGTGAATACAACATTTTTACATAAAGTTACATAGCTTAAAATATCTGTGGAGTGGCCAGGATTAGGGAAAGTATATCTAGAAAGTTCATGAGATTTTGCTAAAATTTCTGTTTCTAATTTATAGCTCCCAACATCCTTTTTCGTTGTTCTTTAGCGAGGGCGTACACGGAGCAATTTTCGGTCATCAGCATGCCGTAACTTCACCAAATTGTAGGAAAGAAACGAGTGCGGCAAGAGGGGAAAAGTCGCCACTCGAAAGTATGGGCGTACACGGAGCAACTTTCGGTCATCAGCATGCCGCAACTTCACCAAATTGTGGGAAAGAAACGAGTGCGGCAAGAGGGGAAAAGTCGCCACTCGAAAAGTGTTCTTCTCGTCTTCTTTTACGCACACAAACGAAGTCGCTCGTGTAGCACGTCAGCATGCATGTGTGCGTAATTTCATTGAGGCAGTCGGTGCTTAGCCACCGACTCGTAAACATACCCCAAATAAACAAAAATTGAATGCAAATAGTGAAATACCAATTGCAGGTAGTTTTATTTTTCAGGTAGGTAGGAAAAGGGTAAATGTCATAACAAATTACCAGTCCTTATTCTTCTATTGTTGGCAGTTTCTATTGTGCCAATTGATGTTGCCTCGGTGCTAGCTAGAAAGGGAATGAGCTGGAAATACAACACATATATGAGAACCACACACACATGAGCAATCGCTTGTTGTACACAAGTTTTTCCTACTAAAAAGTGAAGAAGCGTGTACGTCGGAAAGGCATTTTGAGGATCAAAAGTTGCCGCAACGGGAAGAAGCGTGTGCGTTCGCACTTAGTGTTGTAACAAAACTTTCAGACAGGAGAGAAGAGGGGTATTAAAAATTCAACTTTGTATTTAAATCTTCGTCTCTTTGGTCTAAATTTTCAGCTGTGGATATCTAAAGAAAGTTTTAGATCAGATTTAAAGTCGAGACGGTTGGTTGCCGTGTTAGTATCTCTTACTTAACATAAAAATTATTTCCTTCGAATGGCTGGTGCAGAAATTTTCTAATTAAGTATGCATAACTTTTTTCCGTTATTATTATTGTTGTTGTTTATGTTTTCCTTGGTTTTTTTTACTTCTCTTGTTCCAAACTTAGCATAATCTTTGTACTGAATAGGCAAGACTCAGTTTTTTCCACGACTTTTCCTGCACGGCTCCTGGAGATTTTTTTTTCGGCCTCGTGTCGCTGAAACATAAAAAAGTCCCTAGATCCCCCATTCTATAAGTAGGCCTGTTGCGGTTGACGGTGGGACTATTTTCCTTGAATAATTAATATACATAACGGGGGTCAAAGCTTAATTTTATTAAAGTTTAATTGTCTTCAACTTTTTTCCCTTGTCTCATACTTGGCATCAGCTCATAAAATAAGGGGATCAAGGCTCGCCCAACAGAGGAATGAACAAGAAAAAAAAAAATAGGAGACTCAAGTAGAAAAGCAGGTAAAATGAAAAAAAAAATTTATCCATTCAGTATGGAAATTGCGCATAACTTTCATGCAAACTTTGCTAATTTATTAATTAACGCACCTTGTGACTGTTATGCAAATATCATGATCCATCTACATTCCATATTTTTCATGGCGCTTTTCCCACAAAATATCCAAGAAAAGTATACATTAATCTGCTATAGTATATTAGTAGTGAAACTGGTTGTACAATGTTGATTGGCTACAGTCATTAAGATGGCAAATTTTATGGGGGAAGTATTTGAAAAAGGTTAACCAGTTTTCATGTCCTTTTTGTACGTGTACAAAGTTAAAAATTTAATTCTCAGTGAAAATCTTGCCATTTTATGTTTCTAAAATCGCTGTGAAAGTTTGAATTCAGTGACTAAAATGATTAAAACGTGAAGATTTTAACGGATTTTTATCAAAATTTAAAACTCCATTAATTTGTAATTGACAAGAGCGGCGAAAAAGAATTTGTTCTTTGCTATATGGCTGAAGTTGTGTCGATATAGCAATATATATATTTGAATGGAAAACGAGCGGAATTTTTTTTTTGAATAAAATGCAACTAAAGAATTAAGAATGGAAATTAAGAAGGAAAACTGAATTTGAAAATCATTTAAATGAATTCCATTAAAAGATTTGCTCAATGGTACTATGAGTTGTGGGGAGGAGAGGGCATGGAGTTGAGACTGCCATAAATTGAAATTGCATTACAATTCAATGTACAGCCAAAGAATGAATTTTAAAAATCCGAACTGGATGCGAATCCTTTATTTTATTCTGCTATTTTCTACTTGTTGTTGAATTGTACTATATATGAAAATAATTCTAGCGGGAGCTTTTAGTATCAGCAGCGTCCCTATGCAAGTACATTCACAAAGGACTTTTCTGTAACCGACTCTGCTAGAAGAGTGTCAGAAGGTTCAAATTTAAATGCAATTACATGATTCAATGAAGTTATGCTTTTTATCCTATTTCTGTATTTTGCGCAATTCGCTACGGGGCAAATGGTTTATTGGGATCTGTTAGGGACTCCTCGATTGTCTAACTTCTGTGAAATAAAAAAATAATAATCCAAGGAAAAGGCACTAAAGAAAAACTCGTTTTTAGTCCCAAGTCAAAGTCGGCAATGAATCCCTCTTATAATATTTTCAATGCACACCAACTGTAGAAAAGAATCTAATTGCAGACAGAAAAGGGGGTATCCGCTTTTGATGTTGTTCTTCATAAAAGTTTAGTAACTAATGAAGTAAAAAACATTAACCATAATTTTATGTTAAAACATGAAAAAATATTTCAAAAATTTTTATATTCGTACACTGAGAGATATCGAGTAAAGGGTTTATGCCTGCTGCAGGACTATTTTAGCTAGTGCCGACTTAGTTCCCCTATATGAGATATCTGTTTACCTATAGATGGCACGTGTCATCTTGATTGTAAATTTTAGCATGCCTATAAGCAGTGAACAATTGTCTCAGGACTGGTAAACATTACAACTGCAGAAGGTAAACTAAAAAAAAAAAATTGCAAAAAATCCACCTGACACAGGTAAACAGAAAAATATATTTACTTGTAGCAGAAGTACGTGTAAGGCATTGTTAGGTAAACTGGAAATATAAGGAAAAGACATTTCAAGGAAGGAACATTTTCCATTCAACAATTTTCTTTTGCTCATGATTCGCACATATTTTGTGAACTCGGTATATACGAGTATAAAGCCTAAACCACAATTACGCGTGCGTGCGTGCGGCACCCACGCGGTGAAAGTAAAAACTACGCATTTATATGAGTAAATGTATAATTGCGCGTTGCTCAGACGCGTTGCTCAGACGCGTTGCTCAGACGCGTTGCTCAGACGCGTTGCTCAGACGCGTTGCCGCGTCCGTGCCGCGTAGAGTAGGCTCAGTCTCTACTTTTAGACGCGGTGACAACTACTAGATGCCAGAACTAAATAATGCCGCACGCACGCACGCGTAATTGTGGTTTAGGCTTAAGGCTAGTTCACGTTGAGTTCAGTATTCACCGCTCGTTTGTTACAGCAAACAAGAAGGGCTTGTTGTGGCATCTTCTATGTCCTACGTTGCAACATATTAATTTTCATTGAAAATTATATGCAAAAATTTGGAAAACCAATCGATTTCACTTGCCTGAAAAATTGACTAAAGTTGGCAAACTTTTTTCTCTGGGTGTACGAATAAAAATCTTAAGACAGACAAAAAAAAACAAACTTTTCAGATCGTATTCTTTGGTTAGCATATTAAAGAAATAACTGTTAGAATAGAAAATTTTCTCCCTTTGTTACTGTTACAAAAAAATCGAATTTATGCTTACATAAATACTTCAAAGAATTTCTTTTATGAAATTAAAATGATATGAAAATAATCATGTCAGGCAATTGTTATTTAAACTGTTTATTTTGCATTGCAAAATCTATTAAAAATGTTATACTTCCGTTTGTTGATCAATTGAGCAACATTTTTAACAGCTCAGTGGTTGCGAAATTGTAACGTGTGTTTTATGTTTTGCAAATTTCGGTTAAAAATGAGTTTGTTCGTTGAAAATTTGAAAAATGTTATCTAGTTTTGGGTTTTGGAAAATTTTCACTGAATTAAATTGCCAGATTCAAATTAATTCGATTCGATGAATTAATGGCTTTTGTTTTTATGTTAAACTATATACGACGGGTATCGTTGCTGGGTTAAGTTTTTTTCAATTTTTTTTTTGATGGTCTATGTTGGAGCTAAACTTCCGGCCAATCGGCTCGGTAGTTTCTTCGCGAAAGGGTAACATAGAGGAAAAGCTAAGTTTCGAGATCACTTTAGGTACCCCCTCCCCTTACTCCCCCATCTATCGGGCTATTTTTTAATGGATCTATGTTGGGGCTGGACCCCCGACGAACTTCTATGCCAAATTTCAGGCCAATCGGTTCAATATTTTCCCCGCGAAAGAGTAATATAGAGGGAAAACTAAGTTTCGAAATCACTTTACCTCCTCCCCTTACTCCCCCCATCCCTCGCGCTACTTTTCCGTATGCCTTTATTGGAACCAGAACTACCACAGACATTCATGCCAAATTTCAAGTCAATCGGTTCAGCCGTTTTTGCGTGAAAGAGGAACAGACAGACAGACAGACGGACAGACAGACAGACAGCAACTCATTTTTATATCCTATAATATAATATAATATAATACGAGGAATGTCTGTCTGTCTGCACAAAGGATCTCGAAAACCCGCCTAACGATTTTAACGAAACTTGGGGGTTAGGGATTCTCGCGGATAAGGAATCGATCTAGATAGGTCTCACCTCTGAGAAAATTCCCCTCGATACCCCTCGCCTAGTATCTTCGAATTGGGTGGTCCGATCTTAATGAAACTTTACAGTATTACGAAGGGGGCTAAGGTAGTGGCTTTTTCCACTACAAACCTGACTTTTCCACTACAAACCTGACTTTTCCACTACAAATTTGATGTTTTTATATAAAAAAAATCAGCATTATACCCAATTATATTCATCATATGAAGTTTATTTATGTAAGAAAGGTATAGTCTCATCGTTAGGTGGATTAGGCTGTGTGTTTTTCTAACATATTGCGTGTGTTTCTCTAACAGAGGTGAGACCTATCTAGATCGATAAGTCTCACCTCTCCAAAATTTCAGCAAAAGGACGACTTTGAGGTGCCCGTGCATGACTCGGGTTTCCTGGTACTGAATTTTTATCTAAAGATCTCAGCCTTTCAAAGATTTCAGATTAATGCATAATTAATTAAAAAAACATTTATCTTTCTGTTTAAAAAAAAAAAACATTTTCTTCCCTTTCCAGGCGGATGCTACTTTATTTCTCGCCAATCTTAGTAATTGTAGATATGAAAATAATCAGCTAAAAAAGTGATACAGACAAAAAAAAAATCTGAATTCTTCAATTTGCAACGGAAGGCATTTCAATCAGCTGAAAGCTGTCGATTATCGAATGGAATTAGTTTGTAAGTGAATGCGAACAAATAATCGTAATGTAAATTATTTCAGGTTCTTGCGATACAGAATAGCAGTTCAATTTTAAAACACTTACAAGATTAGGGGTTTTTACAGGGAAACTCCACCATCAAGCCATAGTCATACCATCAGCTGTTTTCTTTTTTTTCGCAGATAGGAAATTCCTGGCTGATATTAGTTTATTTTGCTGGCGTTTCTCAATGCGAATAGGAGGAAATTACAATATTTTCCAAGATTCCAAGCGATTAAGGCCGCATTCTCGAGTTGGGTAAGGCTAAGCTCTTTTGTTTCGTTTCATTTTGTCTGGCTGTGAATCTGCCGCACTTATGGCCAACGACCAAGTAAGGCCTTGAGGCATAAATTTTATTGTAACAAAGACAGGCCATGACGAGGCATACATTTCGGGGATGATTGATCTAAGACGATATTCCCAAGAGGGAATTTCTTCCTTTTCATTTCATTTTTCTTTCTCAATGTAAGACTCCTTTTTAGTACAAGTGTATATATGATACTTGAGCCGTCCCCTGTCTCTTTTTCCGGCTCTTGGTTATTTCCTAAGTAAGTAGAAATAAAGTCTGACAACATTTTCATTTTCATTTCCATTTCATCTCATCACAACCGTACATCTCATTCTCATTTCTTTGCTTTTTTTTCCGTCATGTATTTATTTTCTTTTTTTTCGCGTTTGCCGAGGTTTAATTTTTTTTTCTTTTACTTTTTGTGTCATTATAGCATCTGAGAGCAATTATTTGAGTGGAGTAGTAAGTTGAATTTGAATCCACCACGGTAGTACTTGTTCGCATGCGAATATATCACATTTATTCATATTATGGGTACTTATATCTACTTGACGCACTTACTCTAGGTTCTTGTATTTCGAATTACTTTACAGCAGCACATAGGATCCGTTCGTATAGTTAAAACATATGCGAAGTGATTGCTATAAGAGCCTTTATTTTATCCTTCAAAGTGGAAATGAAATAGAGTAAAACAAACAAGGATCCAAGTTCAAAGCTGCAATGAATTCCCAGCTGAAGATATGTTCACAAGGCCGCCCGCGTCGTAGCTGGTGCTTAGAGATGGGGATGAATTTGAATAGGCGCTTGATCTTCAAGCCAGGGTGGTGGATGTATGATATAGAAATGATAAAGTTTCTTCATCGTATTTTTACTTTGTACAAGAATATCGTTAACAAACTGGAAAAACACATCTCGACTCGAAACCTAAATCACTTTTAATGAACTTTGCCAAACACGCGAAAATACACTTTTCTTATTTGAATTTTCTTTTGAATTTGAGATTCTGAATTTCCAACTTCGGATATCTGTCATTGTACTGCCATGTTTTTGTTTTGAATGCTGGTTTGGTTGGATGTTGTTTTAGATTTAACTTGGAATGATTTTATTCGGTTTGCCGTAGTTTGTCATCAGTAAAGAGGTTAGATCCGTACAACGAATACAATTCCAAAAAGTAAAGTTTTTCGCAAATATTTGCAGTTTATATAGCAACTGGTACCACTTCTTACTCCACTGTAGTTGAAATATGAATGCTGTAATTTAAAAAGATATATTTTTTTTTATCAAATACGATGATGATGAACGTTGCAGAGTAAATTTTCTATACATATGTTGGTAAAAGGAATTGGTGAGTTTAACTCTAAAGACACCCTCGTACTGTGTAGTGGATATATTTGCTTGAAAATGAGGCTAAAACCAAACTTCTCTGACTAGCATTGAAATTGTATGATGGAAGTTCAATTCTGTCGCTGATGGATATGGTAATGGTTACCCGTTTTTAAATGAGTATACCGTACTGTGGTTATTCACAATGTGTGAATTCGAGTGTTGGAGCACAGAACTCATATGGAAAATAGAAAGGAAACAAACAAGTCACATATGCAAATTGGGAAACTCAAGTGAATAACGTAATCTTATTTTCCATTAGATGAGACTTTTAGCCAGAAGGTTCAAGTGAATCATCCAGTATCTTTTATGCTGCATTATAGACATCGGCGATGAGATCTTCATTGAACTCAGAGATAGAAGTAATATAGATTCAACTGGGGAATGAACAACATATGTAATTGCAATTACGTACTGGTTTTAGTTTTGGCTATATTTGAATATAAATCTCTTGCTGATTCGTATATGATTATGTACTTGTCTATCGCGATACATAAATATGAGTGAGCTCAGTTGATAAACGAGCAAAGGGATTCTCGAATACACCGATGTTGATTTTGATATAAGATCCTAAAGTGGAAGTCGCACAAAATGATTCGCAAATGGAATATATATGTATTAGATGCTCGTTACCAGATTTTCTGCCATTTCATTCTGAATCTTAGATGAGTCCTTATCGCAGTGATTTGCAGTGGGCTTTTCCTTTATCGTCTATTTTTCTATACAAATGAGTGTTGGTATTCTTGCAGGTCTTTTATAGGCTTCTGCTAAACTTGGTCGAGAGATTTTAACTAGGGTAAGTTTTCAAACTAAACACTTGTAGTATGTGTTCCGAAGACCGTAAGTCCGGTATTACACTTGGCTTATTTAAGCCGGCAACTTTTGGGCTTAATAAGCCAATGTGCTTACATTTGTGGCTTAAATAAGCCAATCCTGTTTGCATATGCTACACAAGTTTACATGGGTGTGTGTGGACTCAAACAATTGAAATTGCTGCTGCTCATATACTTCCCAAGATCTTTACCTGCTGACGGTCAGAACGAAAATGATTTCTGCCTACTACTTTTCCCAAACCGGTTCACACCCTTTGCATGTATGCAGATTGTCGATAAGCCATGATTTCGAGTGGCAACTTTTCCCTCCGCAGTCGTTTCTCCCGAAAATCGGCTTAAGTAAGCCCGAGAGTGTAATATCGCGCTAACATATACTACGGGGCTTTTCTTTTCACTCCAGAAATCTAGTGTGATCGGAAATTGACCGACTGACACCTGCGTGTACGCTTCCATGAGCTACGCTTGTGCTACACGGGATATTATTCGTGCTTTTTCTTAAAAAAAATCGCATTGTCTAATGCTGCGTTTAGACGAATGACAAATTTGTCATTTTTTTTGTCATAAATTGTCATTATCGTGTAAATAGTATCATTTTTGTCATTATTTCTGTCAGAAAAATGACAATCTTTCATAAAAGAATGAACTTGTCCATTCTTTTATGACAGATTGTCATTATCTGTCATTCGTGTAAACCCAGCATTACAGTCTACACCAGGCATCATCAGCTAGTGGCTCGGCTGGCTCATCACACAGATTGTCTTTAACAGCGTAGTCACTATAATCGACCTATTATTGTGTGCTGTAATGCTTGTGTGTTGCGGCTTCGGATCGCAGGAATAAAACGAATCGTGCTTTGAGTTGGAATCGGTGCATTATTAGCATGACGCATTTCATTTGAAATCAGTTCGTGTCAAGCCATTGCCGTGGAAGGTTGTGTTTCATTGAACTGTATTTTAATTTGTACTGGTTATAAATTTTGATTTTGAAGGGAGCGACAGTTACTTTGATGACCCCTGGTCTACACCATCAGTTCCAGTTGTTTCTGTCTATGCCAATTACCGTTTTCTTCCTCATACCATCCGTCATTCGACATGCTTTCTACCCGTCTTGTAAAAGAACCAAAACCAGAACCAAAAACCAAATTTTGTAATTTCAGAAACCAAAACTGAAACCAAAACCAAAAAGCAGAAATCCAATTTAATCCTTTGTCGACCATCGGTACTTTTAAGTACCACCAACTTTAAATTTTTATATTTTTTGCTTATCCAATAGTATTTACATCATACTAATACGAGTATATAAAAATGAGTTGGTGTCTGTCTGTCTGTCTGTCTGTTCCTCTTTCACGCAAAAACGGCTGAACCGATTGACTTGAAATTTGGCATGAGTGTCTGTGGTAGTTCTGGTTCCAACATAGGCATACGGAAAAGTAGTGTGAGGGGTGGGGGAGTAAGGGGAAGGGGTGAAGTGATTTCGAAACTTAGTTTTTGCGCTATGTTACTCTTTCGCGGGGAAACTACTGCACCGATAAATAAAATGAACGTGCGGCCGGAGGCCGCGCACCACGGGGGGGGGGGGTGAACCGCGAAGCGGTTCGGGGCGCAGCCCCTAGTTTTAATATAGAAAATTCTTCTCCAATTGGTCCCGTGTCGATTCTTTGCAAAATAAAATGAAAGCTACAGTTTTTTAAATTCTTTAGCGATTTAGATTCCTGAATCAAGTAAATACTTTTAAATGAAATTTGCTTTTTGTTCAACTTTTATGCTTTACAAGTTCGTTTAATTAACATAAATATGAATTTATTCCAGTTAGTAATTTTGTTTGAAGTCTACACTGAAGATTTCAGCCGTGATATCATGCGTATGTGAATATTAGTTCTTACCCTATAAGTATATATTATGTCGCTTTAATTAACAAATGACAAAGCACTTATCAGCTTTAATAAAGTTTTATTAAACAAGTGTTGAGGGCACTTTTAATTTGAATTGAAGTATGAAACGAGAGATTTATATTATAAAGTAAAATTCCAAGGAACTGGAATGCTGAAAATTTTAAATTAAATTGAAAATGGTTTTCCAAGGAAATTTACCGTATCAAAAAATGATACCATAATAATCCTTTCTCTCTTTGGTTTTTCCCGAAAATGATGGATAACATGAGAAAAAAAAACTGCAAGAGTAGCGCATGGTGGAAAAGGGGAAAAACGGGGAATATTAAACGGAAAGGCAAAACTGTTGGCTTTTATCCTTTGATAGACGCTCAGAAGTTGCCTTATCAGGAAATTTATTACATTTAACTTCAAAAACAATGGAAAACACATTAGAGTTGATTTATCATGGTCTATCACATTATGATGTAATTATATAAAAGGAAGCTGGAGCAGGAAGCTGACTTTAATTCGGATATGTATGGTGAAAACGATAAAGGAGGGTTGTACGATATAATATTTTTATGTAGGTTAGCATTAAAAAGTTTTGTTCAAAGTCATGTTAGCTAAACCAACATTGCTGTACCAACATATATTAGGTGACGTATCAGCAGAAATCAAACAAAAGCTCGCCCTTCACCCTTGCCAGAATAGCACATTTATTTAATACTCAAGTTTCCCAAATTAATATTTTCTCATTCTTTTGGGGTTTGGATAAGTAACGATAGAGCAATACGGCTGTCAAAGAAGGCTGAAAATGTGGAGCAGAGCGGATGGAAAATCGTCAAAGAAAATAAAAGGATCTTGGCACATTAAACAAACGAACTTGATAAATACCCCGTGATCATCAAGTAAAAACGAAAGGATGAAAACTTTTCCATTTGGCATACAACAAACTTGCACATAGATTTTCCTCTCTAGATAAACACCACAATCAACTGTTAATCCTTGCGTGGAAAAAAAAAGAAAATGAAAAACGAAAAGAAAATACTTGAATGAGTCCTAATCTGCGACCCCCTGACATACCAATATAACCCATTTTGATCCTGATCCTTTCTATCCAAATCTCACCCATTACAGATATAAAAGCCAGTCCTTAAGTTTACCTACTTGTTCGAAATTCCTTCTCTTAATTTGGGGCCTTACTGCGTGAAATTAAGACCGAAAAACCATTCGTTCCATACTTGTTCTGATCTGTTCTGAGCTGTTCCTTTACATTTCTCATATGTATATCTAACCCCAAAAATTTACCATTTCCATGCATACGATTTCACTACATATGTATCAAGTAATCTGGTAGACTTTTTGAAGACTTTTCATCCTCAATTCGCTGTATTCCTTTCATGTATGTTGCTTTTGAGAAGAAAATCCAAAGCGAAAACGAATGTTGCTGAGCAAGGATAAACCTCGTGCTGGATATTTCGTCTCCTGAATATAATACTCGTAAATAAAAGGATATATATATATATATAGATTCACACAAGGTTGTAGAAATATGTCTATTTCTTTGTATATCTTACACTTATAATACTGTAAACGAATATCCTGTTAAAAAGGCTTTATATACTTGTATATTTATACAATGCTCATGTTGATCTCATATCCACAAATAACTTTCGGCTTGGTTGAATATTGCCTAGAAAATTTCTTTGAATGGAAAAAAAGTCCTAACCCTTAGATATCTGGCACGTATCATCCTTTATGGATCTATTGAAAAGCGTCATCATTGTAACACCTTCTCAGGCCTTAATCCTTGTTATAAATACCATGCTACCAGTTTATTTCTAGACCCCCAAAGAACAATGGTGTTTGTTGATTATCTTACCGAAATTACAAAACGAATTAGTGTGTTGTATAATGTGTTGTGGAGCCTATCCTATTTATCTATCTATCCTACTGTCTATCCATTTTATTTTCGTAATAGCTGTAGATATGTATTTACAATATTTCGTTGCACCCTTTGGCCTCTGTTTTGTTAGCGGATTCCCCGAAAAGAGATCATGTATGTAGAATGACGCTTTATCCCTTTGATATTTATGTCGGCTACACTTGAATGGTCTTAAGAAATCATTACAGCTCAAGGCTAAATTTCGTCCTAAGATTGGTGCGATGAATAGTCGCGGGGAAAATAATAAACAATAAGAATAAGCCTATAGGAATTGAAGGGATTTAGGCTCCTGCGAGTAATTAGACTACAAACGAGATGAATTAATTAAAAGTCGTTCTACATTAATTATGTAAAAAATGAAAAACTTTTTAATATAAATCGATGCCAATTTCATAGTAAAATATTTCCATTAAAATTATTAATTTCAACTTAATTTAAATCTTTCTTTTTTCTTGTTTTTCTCTCTATATTTAACATGTATAAGAAGCTCAACCCATTTGGACCTACCGTATCATATCTATAGGGTACAATGCATTTCTTAATTTTTTGACACAATTTTTTTGAGTATGTGTGTGCCTGCCGTACCATAGATGGGCCGGGTGGTTGTAAGGAATATAATATTTTTTTTTCAGTATTTTTCTGATGTTTTTTATGCGTATTTAATTATATCACAATTTTTATAAATTTTACGCAAAGAAAATAACTACCATAAATACATGACGCAAGAAGTATAAATCTAATGGTTCAACTACAATGAAGGCGGCAAGCGGCAGAGGCGGGCGGCATTTTTTTTTGCACTAACGTAGCGCAATGAGAGCTGCTACACTACAGCGGCAACGGCAGCGTACTTTTTCCGTCGCCGCCGAGGTTGAAACAAAGTCAAACTTACCGCCGCCGTCCAAAATGTTTTATAAAAACCACCACATTCGGCGCCACATTCTGTGACGATTTTTGACGTTTTGATTTCGCAAGATGCCGACAACGGAGGAAAAATTAAAAGAGGTCGTAAAAGGAAATCAAATGCTCTACGATTTGGCCCATCCTCAATATAAAAGGACAGACATAAAGGAAAATAAATGGAGCAAAGTAGCGGACGAATTAAATAAGTTTTGACGTTTCAATTTTGACAGAAGCATATGCCGATATGCCGACGATATGCCGACGGTGCTATCATTGTAGCTGCCTCGGCGGTATGTGTGGCGGCGCTATGCCGTTCGCCGACGCCGCTGCCGCTTACCGCCTTCATTGTGGTTGAACCATAATGACACAGTCATCAAACTAGCGATGGTCTCTGTTGGAGCTAAACTTCAGGCCAATCGGCTTGGTAGTTTCCCCGCGAAAGGGTAACATAGAGGGGAAAACTAAGTTTCGAGATGACTTTGCCCGCTCCCCTTACTCCCCCCACCTCTCGGGCTACTTTTTAATAGGTCTATGTTGGGGCTGGACCCCCGACGAACATCTATGCCAAATTTCAGGCCAATCGGTTTAGTAATTTCCCCGCGAAAGAGTAACATAGAGGAAAAACTAAGTTTCGAAATCACTTTACTCCCTCCCCTTACTCCCCCCACCCCTAGCTATCCTTTTCCGAATGCCTATGTTGGAACCAGAACTACCACAGACACTCATGCAAAATTTCAAGTCAATCGGTTCAGCCGTTTTTGCGTGAAAGAGGAACAGACAGACAGACAGACACCAACTCATTTTTATATCCTATATAATACGAGGAATGTCTGTCTGTCTGTCTGTCTGCACAAACGATCTCGAAAACCCGCCTAACGATTTTCACGAAACTTGGGGGTTAGGGATTTTTGGGTACAAAAAAACCGATCTAGATATGTCTCACCTCTGAGAAAATTCCCCTTCGATACCCCTCGCCTGTTATCTTCGAATTGGGTGGTCCGATTTTAATGAAACTTTACAGTATTACTGAGGGGGCTGAGGGCTTTCGATTTTCCCACTACAAACCTGATGTTTTTATATAAAAAAAAAATCAACATTATACCCAATTATATTCATCATATGAAGTTTAATTATGTAAGAAAGGTGTCGTCTCACCGTTAGGTGGATTAGGCTATGTGTTTTTTTAACATACTGCGTGTGTCTAGATCGATAGGTCTCACCTCTCCAAAATTTCAGCAAAAGGACGACTTTGAGGTGGCCGAGTATGGATCGGTTTTCCTGGTACTATTAGTATGATATGACAAAAAAAATTTAATCCTTGACAAAGGCGGACGTCCTAATTTCGGGTGAAACATTTTAGCTATTTAATTTTCATGTTTCACTTTGGATTGCTGTATTTTTCACTTTGGATTTATTTATGTTTGGTAAAAAAGTAATACATGCACATTTTGGAAAACTTGTTTGAACATTTGTTCGTTAGTTAAAACTTAAGATATTTATAAGATAAAACAAAATGTTTTGGAAGAATAATAAGTCCTCCTGGAGAAGTCTGACAACAGTAGGCGAAACGTTAAAGCGTCCAAAAAAAATGTTCAAAAAGGATTGGTTAGTTTCATTCAATCACCGAGAAACCCTAGAACTGTAAATATTAACCTTTTTTCAGATAATTTACTCACATTTTATTTAAATTTTCTAAAAATTAATATTTAAGAAAAATTGAGGGATTTTTTTTTGTTGTTGTGTGGTAACGAAATTCCATTTCAATTTATTTTGACTGGTTTTTTTCCCAGAAAGTCGTTTTTCATTTTTTGTAAGCAGGATGCCTTCATTTTCATTCCGTTTCATTTGATTCACATATCGATCATAATGTGGAGCAGTTTGGGGGGGAACTTTTAAGGAGTTCATTACGCAAATAAAATTTTCATACAACACTCGAGATGAAATTGAAGAAAATATGAAGAACCTCCGGTTTTATGTTCAACTATATGACAGATATATGCATATAATCGCTGGTTTAAGATTTGCATGTATAGTATATGGTTCAAGATTTACATGTATAGTATTATTATTTCAATTTTTTTTGTACCGTTTCAATGGTTAGAAAATTTCCATACTGTATATACCCTATTTGATGACGTATTTACGGACGTAATGATACACGTATACAAATAAATATATGCGTAGTTTTATGTATACGTTATGTTATTCATATTATATCCGTTTTCCGTCATCATCTCAGTATACGTGAGGTATATGTCAACTTAGAGCTGGAAAGCCCATCATTAGAGGAAAGCTTTTCACATTTTTAAGCAAAGAAGATATACGCTACATCAACTCTTAAGCGGATTTAAAAAAAAATCGTTTTTTTTTTAAATTTTTTTTATGAAAGAAATGGAAATGAAGAAAAAAGCATAAAAATAGAACCTATACACAGTTGAATAGATATTTGTATATGAGAATATTTCCTTTTTACTTTTTCGGTTAACTTAACTTCCACGAAATGATAAAGTAGTTGTTTAGTTGGTTGTATGTGTGTGTGTTTGTAGTGCCTATCCATCGGTGCCTTGGTATCCCACCCGATACACTGGTATCCATACCATGGATCCCTTATCCTTTTATCATGATCAGAGTCGTCGTCGTTGTCGTCATTGTGATTGTCGTCCTGGCGAAGCCGCAGAATCTGTGAGCCGCGTTTTGTTTGAGTTTCAGACGAAATAAATTACATCATTAAATTCTGTCAGCGTAGCGCCAGTTTATTTATTCAGACAGTCAAGTTGAATATAACATTAAAAAAATATACAACTTGTATACGTACTCCTCTATAAATGTTACATAAAAAAATTATAAATCTCTATACATCGCATTTCTATATTCTTTAGCATTTCCATAGAATTTTCTTTAATATTTTTTTTTGCAACATTTTTCGCTCACTTTGCAATCACAAGGCGTATCTGTGCATGTGGGAGCTCTATACCATGTATACTGGTTTTATCCTTTGCCTTGCTTACGAACATTAAAAATTTTCCCAGCGTTTTTCGTACTGTATACTTGCGCTTTTTTTGACGGTTTTGTTATCGTAATATTATTAGTGACATTTTTATTAGACAATTGTATTCAAGGGAATTCAAGTGAATTACATTTTTTTTTTGATTCCAAAGTTAAATAAAGCAGACAAACTCGATTTCATCATATGGCATATTTATATTATATCGTGTTGGTGCAGTCTAGGTTGGATAAATTCAGTCTAGCTGGAATAAATTTCATACCCAAAAAGTTTATTTGTTATAAAATAAAAGCCATCTTGTAGCTTTATGTCGAATTAAATTAAGATGTCTCAAAAGAAAATAAATTATAAAAATATTACAGAAATTCAATCAAAAACTTTTCTTACGTGTGTATTTTTTTACAACTTTTTATACCCGTATGGTGAAACCAAAGGGTATATTAACTTTGCCTTACCGTTTGTAACGCCAAGATCCCGTCATCACACATAAAAATGAATTACACCAGTGTGTTTAGAATGATAAAAATAATTAATTTCTGCATGTCCGTCCGTCTGTCCGTCTGTCTGTCCGTCTGTCCGTCTGTCTGTCTGTCCGTCTGTCTGTGGCGCGGATTGCGAGCGCACGGATTGAGCTAGAGACTTAAAATTTTGCGCAGATTCGTTTTTCGTAAAATGCGAGGCTAAGTTCGTTAATGGGCAAAAATGGACCATTAGGGGGGGTACCCCCCATACGAACGAAATCGTTTTTTGTGAATATCTCAAAAACGGTGTATCTTATCAAAAAAGTCCAAGAACAAAAGTTATTTAGGATATGATTCTACATAAAACTCCCATACATCAAAATTCGATTGGAATAAATTTTAAAAAATCTTATTGGAAAGTTTGACTTCAAAGTGGAATTTTGGTACAACTGTTCGAATTTTGATACGAATATCACCATACGGGTCTCCAATGATTGCCAGATTGGCAATTATAGCTTTTGTTATGTTTTTATGTTATGTTTGGGGGGTTTGTTTACAAGTGGAAAAAAAACATTAATGGTTTGGATATGGGAAAAGTTTGATTGTTTAAGATTTTTTTTTTAAATAAAACTTTTAACTTTTATTAAAGACCTATATTTGAATTCATTTTGATAGGAAATTATCATTTTAAAATAACAAGTAATACATATATGAAGGGGGAGCGTCAACTGTGCTTTTCGAATTTCATTTCGGCTCTACGCAATATGTGTGAAATTTTAGGTTGCGGTGCTAAAGAGTAATTTATAGCGCACTTTTTTAAAGTACACTATTGTGCATATCTTATGTTAGTGATACATTTCTGATAGAATAGATACCTCAAGATAAAATTGCACAAAAACTTATTTGAATTTTAGCGGAATAATATGCGCAAACGAGCCTTAGCCAGTCAGTATATACTTATGAAACTTTAAACAATTTCATTTTTAACACCAGTGTGTTTAGAATGATAAAAATATTTAATTTTTGCATGTCCGTCCGTCTGTCCGTCCGTCTGTCCGTCCGTCTGTCCGTCTGTCCGTCTGTCCGTCCGTCCGTCCGTCCGTCCGTCCGTCCGTCCGTCCGTCTGTCTGTCTGTGGCGCGGATTGCGGGCGCACGGATTGAGCTAGAGACTTGAAAGTTTGCACAGATCCGTTTTTCGTAAAATGTGAGGCTAAGTTCGTTAATGGGCAAAAATGGACCATTAGGGGGGGTACCCCCCATACGAACGAAATCGTTTTTTGTGAATATCTCAAAAACGGTGTATCTTATCAAAAAAGTTCAAGAACAAAAGTTATTTAGGATATAATTCTACATAAAACTCCCATACATCAAAATCCGATTGGAATAAATTTTAAAAAATCTTATTGGAAAGTTTGACTTCAAAGTGGAATTTTGGTACAACTGTTCGAATTTTGATACGAATATCACCATACGGGTCTCCAATGATTGCCAGATTGGCAATTATAGCTTTTGTTATGTTTTTAATTTCACTTTATTAAAAGATATTTAAATTTGGATGTTCTATATTCGAATAATTTTTCATCTTGGCTGTTTAAAGGTAAACAGTAAGTAACATCCAGATGTGACGTAAACTTTTTCTTTGTAGATTTGAAAGTTTTTTTTTTGGCTGATGTGTATTTGTAATCAAAATATAAATATTCTTGTGCTACCCTAAGGCTATTTTCTGTGAACCCTAATTTTGGGTATTATTATGCATCCTTGTGAAATATTATCCTGCATAACTATACATTTCATATAAAGCACAAAAATATTCAGCTCAAAAAATGTGCATATTTTCATATGTACAGAAAACCAAATCCATCATTTTCGGTTTACCCGGCAGTCTTCCAGCAATCCCTGGAATATTTTACAACTGAAATGGGAAGAGTGAAGGAAAAATCTTTCCACTGGCATGTGTTGTAGTCTTGTTTACATGCGTGAGTTATTTTACTATTTTGTAGGATGTTGTTTTTGGAGATGCTATTTGTGTTATTTTTTTTTTGTTTTACGGAAAGATATTTCTTCTTCCTTTTTCTTCATCCAGAGAGTTTCCGTTGTTTTTTGTCTTGGATTTGAAAAGAAGAGAGTATCATTCCATCAGAATTTATTACCCTTACCGAAGTGTTCAACCCCTAGATTGCTGCTCTTACTTTATTTTTTTTTGTTGTCGCTGTTGCTGTTTTTGTTACTGTTGTTCTTGTTTTCCACCATATATGTTGTTGTTTTTGTTCTTTTTTTACTTATTCTTCTCAATGTTGGTATTGTTGATGTGCCTGGTTAACTTCCGAGCTAAGTGAGTGATGCTACTCAAACCCGAACTTTTTCGCCTCTTTTGGGATTTTTTTTTGAGGCTGGCGGTTTTCAGTTTATTTTATCCACCTATTTCCCCGCTGTTCCGACAATACACGTACAGCCCTCTTACGTTGTATAACATGCGAATCAATGTCGTACATGTGTAAGAGAATCTCCGAATGATCAAGAAGGATATTGGAGCGTTGAGCATTGGAAGACAATGCCAATATGAGCCGAAGAATCTGCCATCACCCAAAGTGAAAAAATAAAAAAAAAAAAAATGGAATAAAATAAAAGGAACCATTTTCTTCAGCTCTTTTCTATTTTATTTTTTGGTTCCCGTTAGAAAGGGAAACGAAATAAACAGCCCGCGTATAACGCATATCATATCACATCACGTTTATGTTAACCATCCATTTATGTTAACCATCTGCTTTTCATCCTTACGTTGAACGAAGATCCATTTTCGATGGATGTGGAAGGTAATAATGTTGTGCGTACGAGAGTAACTGGGCAAAAAAAAAACATCAGAATGGAAAAAATAAAGAAAAATTGCTCCTCTTATCACGGTGCGTTTAAATATCCCTTTTGTGAAGTGCTTCCGTTTGAGAATACATAAAGTAGACATCGAGACGAAACGTACCGGATACGAAACGAAATACAGTGAAGAAAATTGTCTGATCAACTGTTTCTTTTAGGTAACGAGGTATCCCACTGAACAGGATTCTTTTATGATACTTCATCCACAGACACATACAAAATATGTAAACGTCTAAAACTTGGAAGTTTCTGAAAATTCAGTGTTTTCTCAAGAGCTAAAATAATTGAATTTCGATGTAGATATTTAAAAATATTGATTTTCTGCATTACGATGAGATTCCGACTTTTTTTAAATTTTTCTACGATATTTTTCAATTAAAAAATCATTGAACTACCAAGAATATTTATAAATAATTATTTTGGTTTGCTACAAAAATTGAATTTCATAAAATTGAGATGAATTCAATTTACTATTGAGACAGTATAAAGCTATAAAGATTGTATAAAGGTTCTTCTTTTAATGAAGAATTTTTCGAATAAAAAACTCAAAACTAGGAACAACTTACTTAATACAAGGTAAGCGAAACTTCAACTTGACTGTTGAGAGAATTTCATTAAAGATTATGGAATAAATATAAATGAATTATACTTTCGTGGGAATTTTCGAAAAAGTTTTTTTTATACCTTTATTTGATATGACAATATGAAAGAAATTTCAATGTGGAAAAAATTTCTGTAGTGACAAAAGTTTGATTTAAGTTAATTTACATTTAACGAGAAAATTAGAAACAACCTTATTTTCGAGTTAAACCAAACTACACATAACTTGAGTATTTTAAAGTGAACTATCTGTCCCTTAGCGAGGACGTACACGGAGCAACTTTCGGTCATCAGCATGCCTCAGCCTCACCAAATTGTAGGAAAGAAACGAGTGCGGCAAAAGGGGAAAAGTCGCCACTCGAAAAGTGTTCTTCACTTCATCTTTTACGCACACAAACAAAGTCGCTCGTGTAGCATGTCAGCGTGCATGTGTGCGTAATTTCATTGAGTCAGTCGGTGCTTTGCCATCGACTCGTAAACATATCCCAAATAAATGAAAATTGAATGCAAATAGTGAAATACCAATTGCAGGTAGTTTTATTTTTCAAGTAGCTAGGAAAGGGTAAATGCCATAACAAATTACCAGTCCTTATTCTTCTATTATTGGCCGTTTCTATTTTGGCAATTGATGTTGCCTCGGTGCTAGCTAATAAAGGAGTGAGCTGGAAATACAACACATATATGAGAACCACACACACATGAGCGATCGCTTATTGTACACAAGTTTTTCCTACTAAAAAATGAAGAATGTCGGAAAGGCATTTTGAGGACCAAAAGTTGCCGCGACGAGAAGAAGCGTGTGCGTTCGCACTTAAAAATTTTCGGTATAAAAATAGTTCTAGACTTATTTGATCTGTGTTAACCGACGTCGAAAACTGACAACGTTTCGAAATTTATATATCTGGCTAGTCTCCGTACGTCACTCTTTCCATCTGCTCGGGACAAATTAATTGCAGAAACATTTCATCGTTGTGTGGCAGAATTTGTAAACTGTTCACAAATTATTTATCAGATGATTTCACATTTCCCCAAGGGACTAAAATCCAATTAAAGCTCTTTACGATAAAGTTTTGCTAATGTTGTTAGATATACCCAAATACGGGTCCATAAATACGAGTATATGCCGACCATACGTCAGACGTTTAACAGAAGGTGAAGTTGGGTAAAAAGACTATCAAGCGGTAGAGCTATTTGTATATTAGGGGGAAGAGGGTGGAGAGGGAATACGAGCACTGAGAATTGGCATCTAACGAATACTGACACATTTATGAGAAGCAGAATAAGAGTGTTCAAGGCTAACTTCACTTAAAACTTAAAATATAGAAACATATATGACGCTTATCTATATGAAGGCTTTTTTTAGAGTATAAAAATATCCAGTTTGTGAACGTGGAAAGGTTTTTGCACGATTTGAGACGATATCTTTTTATTCTCATCTATATTACTATATGTCCTTGGACGAAATTATGTTCTCTGCGTCTGATTAATTTTAGATTATATCCGACGACAAATTTCGCATTATTTCTTCTTTTTCAGTTAAAATAAAAACTGAGGTGAACTATGTAGGCATTATCTCTAATGACTAAAAACTAAAAGTAATTCGGGGGTATCTGGCATCTCTAGATCAAAAAGAGAATCAATCAGAGTTCGTCAAGCGAGTATGTATCAAGAATAAGTAATTCGAATGAATATACGATTTTAACTAAATAATTTACGCGTTTTACTACGCTAGAACTTTGATTTGGCTGCTCCAAAAACATATGATCCTTGAGTTCATTAAAAATATCACCATATCACGAAACGCTATCACAAAAAAGTCGCACTCATCCTGTGTCAAAAATCAAATCAAGTGTAAATAAGCAGAAAAAATTATCCCAGTTTAGGTTACTGTGGGAATATCCATCATTGATGGTGATATATCTCCGCATCCGGACCAGCCAAAAAAACAGTATATAGATAACACCTACAAAAAAAAAATAAAAATAAAAAAGTCGATAAACAGAAGCACGAAAATCTCATATATTCGTAATTTATTTGCTCGAGACGCTGTCATGTTGTTGTTTCCACTTTGAGTTTTTTGTCCATTTTCCGGCCAAATGCGTCTCCACTGGAAGAGGTTTGCATTTAGCACCCGGCCATATCAAAGTAGAACACCTATTTTTTGCCTCTATTTTACCAGGCACCGTAATATGCTGTACCATTGTTACCGTAGTTTTTTTTAAAGCTTTTATCCTTTTTTTTGTCAACAGAAAGTACACCGTTTTGTTGCCGCCCATGTTTTCGTACACTTGACTGAATAACAGGGAATTTTATTTGATTATCTGAGAGACAAGAAAAAAGGATCAACCAACGGCACTGTGGGATTTTAGACGTTTTTTTATGGAGGTGAGCTAAAGCGATTCTTATTGGTTTTGTAATTTTTTACAGAAATAGGGTTTCAAAGGCTATACACAATCAATAGGAAATAGTTGAATGAATTAAATTCAACTATTTTCCATCGGGGGGAGTAGAAATGGTCCGATTTTGCTATTCAAAAACTTCGCCTTGCTATTAACGAGAAACGCAACTGTAAAAAATTTCAAGTTTCCAGCTCGATCCTTTCAAAAGTCATGGTGTTCATGGACTGACGGACAGATGGACGGGCGGAAATCAAAATCCATTGGGCGCGTTTATACCGGTGCTAAACTGGCAGTTTTTTCAATGTAGCGCCGGTATAAACACATTCTACTTTAGCAATGCCTGCCAGTTGAGCAGTGGATTTTTGGCACTGCTAATTTTTAGCGCTGCTATTTTCAGACGGTATGAATGGAATTATATTCTGACAGTGCTGTTTTAACCTCAAAATTGTGACATTTTGTATTTCGCACAGCTGTTTGCGATGAGTTCCGCAGAGAAAATGCAGCTTTGAACTTACCTTTTGGTCCTGTTGGTTTTATTTATCCTTTTTCTAATTCTTTCTGCCCTTTTCATGCTATATATTGCAAAGATTTTATATTCCTCCATCGTACCTGGGTGAAATAGTCACATATCCACAAAAAGTTGACAGTTCACGCAATATACACTTCCAGTTTGGCATTGCCAGATTGGCAATGCCATCTTAGCACCGGAATAAACGCGCCCATTGTCATTTCAAATATCCTGTGGTAGTTCATTTTTGTGTCCGACGATTGGTTTACGGTGCTCTAAATCTAATATACTACTATAACGGTACTCATATAGAAAAATTTATATTCGTAGAGCTCGATTTATTAAGCTGGTCCCACAATTGGGGCGGTGCGGCAGCGGCGCGGCGCGGCGCGGTTAGCTCAGAGCGGCAGGGCGACAGCCGCAGTCATTTTTAAACCGAAATTACGCGGTGCGGTTGCGGCGTGGTGACAGCTCAATTTGTGTTCTCATAACCTAAAAATCGCAGAAAATTTGAAGATTATTAATTTTTCCGTTTCATTTTCGGTTTCGAATACGTTTTAAAATTATTTTCCGTCTTTTTACTTGATAAAAATATTTGCAACAACACTCAGAAAACATAAACAACTGTCACCGCTTCCAACCGCGTCTGAAAGTAGAAACTAGACCTACTCTTCGCGGTGACGCGCGGTTGGCACCAACTCATATAAACCTATAGTTTCTACTACCATCTGTCACCGCGCCGCGCCGCTTTGCGCGTAATTGCGGTATAAGCTTTAGAGTTTCTCATAATTAACCAGGTTTATGTAAGTTTTTTTTACCGAACTTCTGTTTTTGTTCCCATTCGAATGGCAAACGAACAAAAAGTTTTTAGTTTTTTCCTGAATCATTATTTTCTTATGGAGTTCCGATTGCTATCCATCAAATAGTAAAAAAAAAATGTTTAGCTAAATTAGTATAAATCACAAATCAACCATCAATTTTCTGCTGATTCTGGGCATAAAGGCTTCCTTCGACCTGCCGTTGATTTTATCGCAGCTGTACAGATATATAAACCTATTTATGGGTTGCTAGTATGTAGCCGAAGTGAAAAAGAAGATCACGTCTGATTGAGTAACTTGAAAAGGACTTTACATGACTGCCTAACGTGCAAAGTTAGCAATTGTCGAATGAATCGTGTAGCTGGGATTGAAGCGAGAAAAAACGTAAATTGGGATATGTAGGTCCTCTGAGAAAATACGTGGAGTTTCATATTAAAAAAGGGGTTAAAGTATGATTAAATAACGTACATATACGTACAATTCCAATATAGTACATACATGTATAATTGTTAGTTAAAGAAATGAGCTTCTGCTATTACAATACCACCTATCATCCACCTAGGTGGTTTGAATACCACCTATCCTCCACCTAGGTGGTTTGAATACCACCTATCATCTATTGAGATCGTTCCACATTCAAATACATTGACATCGATTTTTGCTGAGTGCTAATTAAATTTTCGTTTGCTCCTTTTTCGGGTAGTGCGGGAGCTAAGGTTGACAATGGTTGCTGGTTGAAAAGCGATTTTGCAATTGCGTAACGAAATTCTCAAACCCAAAGCCTAAAATCCTTTTGAAATGGTATAACCGTTTCAGGTCTTTTGAAATTACGTCACGAACATGTGAATTATGATGGTTGGGAGATCACTGCCCATTATCACATACCCCAATTTATATTTCAATACAACATCGTGGAAAGCCATCTTCAGTCAGGGTAAATAGCTCGTGATTTAATAATCACCGAGATGATATCCATTTGTGTGTCTAAATTAGAAAATTTTTCACAAGCCTATCATCATGTACTGCAAATGGGATATGAAAGACCACAAATATCGTCATTATTATGCCTATATATATGAATATTCAACTAGCATACAAAATTATATGAATACTACCTACTATATTAAGTTTACAGCATAACCATCGAACATCCATACTCCTACCAGGCTCCGTAATAGAGCTAAATACTGTTCATATTCTACTTTCGCCTAATATTATCTGTGGGTATCCCGCTAGGATCAGCGAGAAAGACACAACTGCGACTAACTTGATGTTATTTGAAAACTCTAATATGCGTTTCGAAGTTTGGAATGCTTTTTATTTGGTACATGTGTTGTGTTGATATTCTGTATTCCGAAGAATCAACTTCAGAAAGTAGGCAAAAATCAACTAACAGCACTGTTAAGTAGGCCAAAAAGGACCGAATTTTTAAAAGGATGTTGGATCTATCTACAATATACTTGCGTTTAAATGGAAACGAAATCAACGTATTATTGTTTCACAGATATTGTTATATAAGTAGGCAGAGTTTGCGGAGTTACCTCATCTCAATGTAGACATCGCGTATACATCTTTACGTGTATTTATGATAATGAGACCTCTTCTCGAATTCATGCTAATACCAGATGTAACCAGATCCATATGTGCTAATTGGATGTTTGAAGCACTCTAACCATCGTCAGGTTTTCACCTCACAAAACATCCTCCGATTTAGAATGTATGTAGATGTATTTAAATGTGAAAATTTTACATAAAATAGTGTTATATACATATTTATATCTATGTATTTAATTCAAAATAATGATATATGAATAGAATAGCGATGATATATATCAATATATACAAATGTATAAAGTTTGTATCTATCCGAAAAAGTAGAATTCGTAGGAAATGATATAATTTGTCAACTAATTTAACATTTAATTAGTTGCTTCTAATACATAAATTTATGTGTTTTAGTATACTTAACAGTAATGCAAATATTTATCACTTAATAGTTAGGAAACGATTATTAATATTGCAGAATTCACACCGAAATTATCATCATCATTAAATTTTCCATGATCGTGTACAAAAAAAAAAAAATAAAATGAACATTTGAACAAAACTTACCCTTGTTCGACCCCGGCTATACCCTGAATCCGAGCTGTCATGAGGTCTACCCTGTCGTTGACCTGACTATAAATAGATAACCGAAAAAGAGAAAAAAAAGATGTCGTGAGAAACATAGAACACTAAAATATTAGTTTTGTGTACAAATAAAAGTGTTTCCGAATATACTATGGAAATTTTTTATGGCAAAAATTTGTTGTTTCTGACAGTTTTCGGTTTCAGTATGAGAGTATAAAGTGAATGTAACATGTTTGAAAAATTTTGTTCTTGAATTTTTTTGATATATTGCTTTAGTTTTAGTTAAATAATAAAAAAAATTTAGAAGAAAATTAATTAACTTACTTACGAAAATAATTCAGGTTCATAGAAAACTTTTTCAATTTTTTAGCGCCTATTGTTTTAATCAACGTTATCAAACCTTACAAATTGAAAAGTTATGCATTTTTTTTTCTTTTTGACACAATTTTTTTTTTAAATGAAAAGTAGGCGTCCATGAATATGAACAGCAGCCCCATTAGGCCTATGTTACACACGGCAACTTTAACACGTTGGCTGCCATGAAACACCCAAATGTTACCCTGAGGCCGCGTCGCACATTTTCGTGCGACACAAAAAAACCGTTATAACTGCAAAATTAGGACCAATAATAAAGTCGCGAGTAGTCAAAAATGATGGTTAGGCACAAAGAAATAAAAAATAACAAAAAAAAGTTGGCCTCAGGTGACCAAAATCGTGAAAAGACGTTGGCACTGCACGATCAAAATCCTGAAAAGGCTTTGGCAGCCAACGTGTTAAGCGGCGACTTTTCTTAAGTATAGGCGCGATAAGTGAGGGAAGCGGTGTCTAATGTCGCCAGTTCCGAAAGTAGAAACAAGGCGACAAAATACGCACACAAGCACAAAATCACAAATAACGGGTTCGTTCTTCACACAATTTCACACACACACATGAAACACTCACTGTGTAATATACAAAAGTCTCCGGCAACTTGTCTCCGCGTGTAGCACAAACGAGCAACTTTTTGTATTTTGTATCGGTTTAAAGTTGCCGTGTGTAACATAGGCCTTAGAAAAAAATTCAAAACTGAATTTTCAGTAGAACGGACATTCAGTAGAACGGGGCAGCAATCATGTATTTCGACGCGTCTCTGTCTTTCGACTTCGACACAGCTTTTAACTCTTGACTTCGCCATATCAGCAGCTTCAAATTTGCTGCAGTGACAGTCAGAATCACGTTTCGATTCATAGTGACAATTCCGCGAAATTTCAAGCCTGCAGATATGGCGAAGTCAAGAGTTAAAAGCTGCGTCGAAGTCGAAAAACAGAGACGCGTCGGAATACATGATTGGTGCCCGGGTATATTTAACAAAAATGCTTCAAAATAATTGTAGACAAATTCGAAGCGAAAAAAAAACCACCTAGCAAATTTCATGGGGATTTTGAAAATGGTTGAACTTTTCGCACATGGAGTAAGTTGCAAGTTGGAATAATCTGTCTGAAGTTCTCACGTTACACTCAGAAAAATGTCCAGGTCAACTTTTTGTCAGGTTAACTCTGACCTTACAGAGGTTTCTGTAAGCCAGCTAGCGATCAGATTTTACCTATCTAAGGTCAACTCGTGCAGCTCCCAATGCCCTACTTCACCTGCTGGTGGCTTAATTTCAGAATTTCTCCGACCACAGGTCAACTCAGTTTTACTTGCCCACATGCAGGCGAACGCACGCCTGCCCGAGGCCAATTACGCCGCATGTAGGTCGTCGAGTTAGCCTCCATTTTTCTGAGTGTATGTATCTACAAGCTTTGCCCTTCCTTATCGTTATTTATCTACTCCCAGGGAACAGAACATTTTCTTTTAGAATTATTTAAAAGAAAAAAAAATGATAAAGGAGAAGTGTACCTTCAAATATAAACCGACCATTGTTGCTTTATCAAAGATTTATTACTTCATATTTTCCAGCTTAATTGAATTACGATGAGGTGACTGTAGAACCACCTTTAAAATCGAGCAAGATTTGTTACATGACAAGCAGTCGGTGAACATGACTAAAAGAAAATTAAAAGGAGAAAATTACACGTGCAGAAGGTATCGTTCTTGAAACTGGTTTATGGTGAAATTTTTAACCGATTCTAACATTATCAATCTAATTGAATACAATTTATCATTTACAGAACGCGAGAAGGTAATATTTTTCATAGCGCAGTTTATGTAACAAAACGGATGAACAAAAATATGGTCGGACCAAATTTAAAATGGGTAAATATGATTTGCGGAGAGGTGAAAAGTGAAAAGGATTAAATCAACAATGGCGGTTTAAGAAAATGAGGAAAAACCAGGCAATCTAAAGTCAGTATAGTCCGGTATTACACTTGGCTTAAGTAAGCCGGCAACTTTTGGACTTAATAAGCCAATGTTCTTACATTTGTGGCTTAAATAAGCCAATCCTGTTTGCATATGTTACATGTGTGTGTGTGTGGACTCAAACCATTGAAATTGCTGTTGCTCATATACTTCCCAAGATCTTTACCTGCTGACGGTCAGAACGGAAATGATTTTTGCCTACTACTTTTCCTAAACCGGTTCACACGCTTTGCATGTATGCAGATTGTCGATAAGCCATGATTTCGAGTGGCAACTTTTCCCTCCGCAGTCGTTTCTCCCGAAAATCGGCTTAAGTAAGCCCGAAAGTTGCCGTGTGTAATACCGCGCTAAGAATACTACAGTAGCATCTAGAGTTGTGATTTGAAGTGAGTGAATTCACAGCAGACAAAGCAGGATCTTAAGAAAAAAAATCAATCACAAATACAAATGAAATATGATATTGTCCACGTTCTAGATTTATATAGCCCGGAGATATTTCAAGCAAAAATAACTAGTGGTTGAATAAGAAAGAGAACTTGAAGAGAAATCGCTTATTTGGCCCTGTAAGGAAAAACTAAAAATACAAAGTGAAAAGACGAATCATCGAAATAAGGCAAACTTCCTTTATCTTCACACGAAGGAAAGTGCGCAAAAAGATACATTCAATTTACCAAAATGAAAAATGGTTTGTGTTTTCCAGACCAGAAAGAACTGAACTGAAACTGCTAAGAAAGGAAATTAAGAATAAAGAATAAAAAAAAATCAACATCCAACACTCTTCATCTACTTTGGAACCATTCACACTCCGGTGTTCACCTAAATTAACTCCTATCGCCTATACTCGTATATTTGGCATTGCTAACCTCATCCTGTTGTCTATAATTCTCCCTGCCTAAAACTTTGTCGCCTTGTTTTGCTGTAAGAGAGCTAAAAGAATAAAAGCAGCAACATTCTTTGCTGCTTGCAGCTATTCTATTATATCTACTATGAGAATTCCGGCACTTTTTTAGCCTCAGGAGCATTTCTTATATCCATCATTCTATAGTGGGTAGTAGTCCGACTTTCCATTTCCTCTACAACAAATCCTGTTTGTCCATGACGAGGTAGGTGTTACGAAAACGTAATGAAAGTGCTAAAGAAAATTCTCTCGGTTTTTCATGGTCTTGTCCAGCTAGCCAAGAGGCGGTGAGCTGAATAAGGTTCCTTGAAGCGTGTGTGTGCTCCATATACTTGAATTCACAAAAGAAACAGAAGGGGCCAACAGAGCAAATTCCATTCAAACAAATAGCAAACAACAACGGGAAGAAAAAGCAGAAGAATAACATGAGGAAAAACGGACATAACAAACAGATTTTGGCTAAAGAAAACTTTTATTTAGGTATGCCGCCCAAGCCAAGTCTAATCAAAAAGGAACACATTCTTCATTTCTTGTGTACGGATGACTGAGAAAAGGAGTACACACTGTTGTCGTCATCAGTTGCCGGAAAACGGAAGTACACATACCGCCTAGAACCAGCTCAGCACGACTCTCATTCCTGTGCCAAATTCTTAGGTTCGAAGGACTCCTTTGGTTCTCAAAGTTGTCTTAAGTGGCCCGCCTCGATTTCAACTGACCGAAACCAGCACAGCAAAGTCTCGTAATGGCATAGCGAACAAAAAATTGCTACTCAGCATTTTTGACATGGATTATAAATAACAAACTGGAATAAGATATATTGGATGGTTGGGTGCCGAGCTGAAACAAAGACAAAGTGATCCATGTAACCAGTAAAAATGACCAAAATTGAATAAATGATGTTGGGGTTAACAGTTGTGACTGTCCATCTATTTCAGTGCTTTCTAGATGGAATTATTCGTTAAAAATTATTTTGCTTTTACACGTTGGTAAAATTATTGTTTCGCATCACAAGAAGTAAATACAAGTACAAAATATTGGCAAAAATAAAAAAAAACATCTTTAACAAAATACTCAAAAAGGCATTATTAGTTGCGTTTTTTTAATGTTCTAAAGCAGTTCAGAACAAGCTTTCCATACAAAATCCTGCACCACCTTTTCATCTCGAACAGCGCTTGGAACAAGGGGAAATTTTATACGGTAATGTACGGTAATGAAATGCTGCTAACTTCAACATAATAAATCTGACATTTTATTCTCAATTGAGGATTTTGTGTTGGTGGTTCGTTGGTTCTGTTCGACAGCGAAATAGTTTTAATCATGGGAGATAGCGAATCGTGATGATATCAAGAAAATATAGCAGTAACGGCATAGTGATGTAACCAACGTGAAGTTAGTTGCGATTCGAACTCGATGAAATTTCCCACTTACTCTGGGTCGTTTTTTTAATGTTCTGTGTTCTAGAACATTAAAAAAACGCAACTATTATGAATATAAGTTGAAAGAACAATTTCTTGACTAACAGTGAAAACTAATCATACATTTTTTGAGTCCCTATAAGAATTGGATTTTCTTATATGAAAATTTGGTTAAAACTTCGTTTCGATTAGACATAAATTGATATTTTTTTCATGATCTGCCATTGAAATTTCCCGTGGAGACAGCATTTTTCAGAATTATTTTTTTTGATATATTGGGCAAAAATGCTTGAAAATATACGTCTAAGGCCTATGTTACACATGGCAACTTTAAGCGGCGACTTTTCTTAAGTATAGGCGCAAGAAGTGAGGGAAGCGGTGGCTAATGTCGCCAGTTCCGAAAGTAGAAACAAGCCGACAAAATACGCACACAAGCACAAAATTACAAAGAACGGGTTTGTTCTTCACACAACTTCACACACACATGAAACACTCACTGTGTAATATACAAAAGTCTCCGGCAACTTGTCTCCGCGTGTAGCACAAACGAGCAACTTTTTGTATTTTGTATCGGTTTAAAGTTGCCGTGTGTAACATGGGCCTAAAAGTGTAATTTTCATGGCAGGCGATGAGAAAATTTCCAATTTATGTCTAATTGAGACGAGGTCAGACGAAGTTTAACTGAAATCTTACACACAATATCGATAGGTTTTAAAGTTCTAATATACAAAGGTGGAAAGTGGATGTGAAGCACCTGAAAGTAATAATTTTTTCCATCAGTTTCATACTTGGTCGAAGTTTATTGCTTTAGGAAAATAAAATGTTAAACGAGTAATTGTCTATGCAGTGCGAGGAGTCGCATAAGATGTAAGTCCTAAGAAATTATAGGGTTTGATGTTGGAACTAGCAAAATAATGAATCTGTTCCATAACACTTGCAGTATTCTTAAAAAAAATTACGTGATTTATTGTTACTATCTCTACCAATTTTTTCTGCCATAAAAAAATATCTGCTTTTCTTTGAAAAAAAAATAAACAAAAATTAACTACTCGTGGATAATTACTAGATGGGCGTTTTGGTAGAATCATGAACTCGGGTTTTTTATAATTTGAATTTTTCAAATTACCAATTTCCAAACAAATAATGTATTAATACATTTCTTCAAATAGAAAACAAAAAAAAATGTAGGTTTATTAGATGGGATTAGTGTGTAGTTTTGTTATTATCGAACATACCATGTTGTTGTTACTAGGATTAGTATTTCGTTTTCGTATACGATTTCGTACCTTAGCAGCGCTTACTTCACGAGTTGATATGCCCATCTTTTCGTGATGTCGCAACTGAACTGGATAAATAATTTGATAGTAATGGCCACCTATTCGACGTACCAGCTCCTGATTTTGTCGGTATTCTTTCAGTAGTCGTTCTACTTCACCTGAAAAAAAAGACAAATTCATTTTAAAGACTTTGAACACTAAAACATGTTTTTTTTGTGTTTTCAAAAGTATTTTTAGTAAAAATATTTGATAAAAATCTACGTGCCTGCGCAATTTACACTATAACTACGGTGACCAGACGTTGTTTACTTCAAAGACTATGTTTACATTGGGATACACTTTGAGGCGGCACGTCTTTCCTCATTTTGTTGCCGTGTGCACACGGTTCGCCTTTTTCATTCGCTAAAATCTTTCGCCTTTTTGACATTAAGACATTGGGATGAAAATAACCTCAAAATTTAACTCAGTTGTAAAATGATTGCAGTGAAATTTGTTAAATTTAATGAAAATATGGATCATATATGGATCATATAATAATTGCAGTAACAAGTTTATCATATGCTTCATCAGCAACGGCTCTATTTTTGTGCCAATCTGTAGAAGAAAACTCCGAATTTTCAGAAGCACACGACTCCACAGCAAACAACGAAATGACCAAAAAAAGCAAAACGAGACACAAACCGGTTTGCGACCGATAATTTTAAGTGAATCTAAACTTCGTTCGCTCTTTTTGGTTTCCCTCCCCACTGCGTCCCTCACCCTCACGAATGACGTGCCGCCTCAAAGTGAATCCTGGTGTAAACACAATTAAAGACGTGCCGCCTCAAAATGAGTCTTAATGTAAACAGGCACAAAGGACAGTCCTTTATTTTACTGCCGTATCTTTCAGTGTTTTTTTTTCTGAAATGGATATTTTGTTCTTTCTTTTACTGCTCTCTACTTTATTTGTCATTTTTACATTCTTGTACGAAGTATAATAAAGTATTGTATTCACGAAAAGATTCCACGTCTTAATTTTGCCCAGAAATCATTTCCCAAGCACTCCTGTGAGTCGATTGGAGCATTTTTATAAAAATGTCTTTTTTTCTGTCAGTCTGTCAGTAAAATTTCATGGCTCTAGCTCTATTAATTTTTCATTTTTCCAAAACTGGTAGAGCTTGTGCCATGAAATTTTCCAGGGATGTTGGGATCCTATCAACTTTTGGAGAAAGTTCATGAACCGGGAGGTAGCAAAATGACGGCTTTCTAAAAATCGCAATTTACTTTCATCGTTATTGAGACTTTTCCATTAAAGTGTAAAAAATTAGGTTTTTACGAATTGCTTTGAATTGCTAAAATTCTCCACATTTTTGTTTTGCACCGTAAAACGATATTGAAATGGCTAAAAACTTGTTCAGAAATATTTATTAATTATCAACTATTTGATTTAAAATGTAACATTTCATAAACATAAGGCATAAATCATTATGTGACACACTAGCAGATGTAAACACAATTTCGATAAATGCATGTTTATGATAAATTTCAAGAAATCTAAGCAATTTTCAAAGCAACATAGGATAAAAACCGTCAGTAAATCTTAAGAAAAATTCCTTGTGTAGACAACAATAGAATTTTAGATAAAGCGATAAGAATGAGAAAATCCCATCTAAAAAGAAATCTTTAGAATCTTTTCCGATTAGGGAACCGAACTGCACCCGTTTCTTTAGTATATTGCCTTTTTCATACTACTGGGAAGACAACAAAAGGAATTTTTCGATAAAGGTGTAAAAATACCCACAGATTTTTTATATAAATGCTTTGGACAAATACGAAAATAGGATTTTTATCCAATGATATTTTTTTCATAATTTTAATTGGATTAAAAAAACTTTATCATAGGCTAAAGGGAATCACGCATGATTCTCGGCGTTAGAAAGTTTCACAGGTTTTAAACGAAATGTTTTAAAATAAGTTTGAAATGTGGCTAGAAATAATACTGGGAAACAAGAGTAACGGAACGATATTTATTTACCAGCAGGTCATATTATTCATCGTTTCCATTTCTCCTAAATATTATGTTAAAAAATTTTCCAACAACCGAGTTGGTATCACGGTCTCTATGAACCAATACGTCCAAGTTAATGTTTGAAAAATACTCATTTAATTCAGAAAAGTTAGCTTTATGAAAATTATAAACAAAATTATAATGCTTATGGCCAAATTCGGGCATTTTGGGATCCATTTTTGCCAATAGAGCAGTAACTTTATATCGGCGCCGTTTAGAAACACTGAAACTCTATAAATGTGATTAAACTTTCAATTTCTAAGAAGCTTTAAATATTCAACTTTCGTTGCCTTAGAGAAAATTTCGAATATATCTAAATTTTAAACCTTCCATTAAATTGTTAGTATTCGCATTTATTAAATTTTCACAATAAATTTTCAGGTTATTTGACGTTAACTTCATGCTCTGCTGCAAAAATAGTTTACTTTTTCAGTTTTGGCAATGCAGACTTACGTTGTAATATCAATGGGTGCATATGTAGTTCCTTGTATTTTGTAACAAATAACATTTTTCACATTTCCTACAAATTGGAAAGTCAGCAGGAGGTGGAGCCCCACAGGTAGTTACTTGCCATAAAGCGAATGCAATATTTTCCTGCACGTGGTATATACGAGTATGACAACGTTTGTTTCAGATTGTCATAAGTTGCACACCAGCGTAATAACTCTGGTGCTGTGGGAAATGTGTCTTAAGGCACAGAAGAAAAATCACTTCGAGAAATGGGAGTTCGTCTAAGGAAAAAGAAAAACTGTAATCAAACCGAAAATACTCATATATGGGTATAGTACAACTGTTATGGGTATACTGATGAGGAAGTGAAAATAAGGTGAAGGAATGGTTAAAGGATAACTCATATATCATACGAGTGTGTTACAGAGCAGTTGTATATTTCATTTTATTACAATAGCATTGCACTCATGAGAAACGTATGGCTGAAAAGCTCGTTATATGCCAAAGAAAAATTAGATTGGAGTTTTGTACCATTTTTTTAAGTTTTTCTCTTCTGTCCCACACGTTTATTGTTCCAGTAAATTTTTCTATATGGCATTAATGGGAGTTCAATGCCGTTACTAAAAGATTAAAGGTGAAATTAATTTAATTTACGTTAAAAATATTAATAATAATTTCTATTTTGGGTTTTCTATTTTTTGTACACGTTCGTGACATCGTGTACCACTGGTGGTACATGTACAGTTTTTTAAAACCGCGCGAGTAAATAGTGCGGTAGAGTTTTTGTGGAAGTAATATAAAAACACGCACCGTGTACCACCGATGGCGCACAACCGCCAGAAAACAAATCGCTAGTGTACCACCCGTGGTACACGATGGCCAAATGTGAAAGAAGTTGAAAAAGCAAATGTCACGAACGTGTTAACACAATAGATTTTTATTTCAAAAGAATAATTTTGACAAAAAACTGTTATTATTGTATTTCACAAATAATAACAAGACACCAACTTACACAAAGATCCTGTACTCCTAATATTGTTTTAGGTCTCGATTATGCGGCGGTCACACGACGCTGTTTTGCCAGTGCTAGTGGCTGTTTGGCTGCTTAGCAGCCGTTTCAGCAGCACCGTGTGAACCCTAGTGCGTTGCTACTACCAGCAGCAGCGTGATGATTTTAGCAGCGCTAGTGAAGTAGAGACCGTTCTACTTTGCCAGCGCTACTAGGGATCACGAGACCCTGTCGCATGGTTTCTGAGCTGCCAAAAGTCTGATAAGTGCTAAAGTTTGTTTATTGTAAGTTGTTATTTTACGTTTATTTATTTAAATTTGTGTGTAACGTTTATTATTTAAAAAATCTCCCAGATTAAAATCTCAAACCACTGTTTTGCTACTTGCCAGCGCTACTAAAGTAGAAATCGTGTGAACCCTCTCAGTACGCTGGCTGCTGTTCCTACTTACCAGCGCTACTAACCAACAGCAACCAGCGGCTGGCAAAACAGCGGCATGTGACCGCGGCATTAGACATAAATCGCGATTATTTCCAATACCTGCCATTAAAATGGCACTTGCAAGATATCAAAGAAAATCTGACAAATACTGTCTCCACGGGACATTTTAATGGCAATTTATGTTTAATCGAGACGAAGTTTTAGGGGAAAACATAGCTTTATCTACCTGGCGATGAAATGATACATTTCTTACATAATTAAACTTCATATCATACTACTATATAAAAATGAGTTGGTGTCTGTCTGTCTGTCTGTCTGTTCCTCTTTCACGCAAAAACGGCTCAACCGATTGACTTGAAATTTGGCATGAGTGTCTGTGGTAGTTCTGGTTCCAACATAGGCATAAGGAAAAGCAGTGCGAGGGGTGGTGGGGGGGGGGATAAGGGGAGTGGGTAAAGTGATTTCGAAACTTAGTTTTTGCGCTATGTTACTCTTTCGCGGGGAAACTACCAAGCCGATTGGCCTGAAATTTGGCATAGATGTTCGTGGGGGGTCCAACCTAAACATATACCCCCTTACCCTTTCGCGGGGAAATTACCGTTCCGATTTGCCTGAAGTTTAGCTCCAACATAGACCATAAAAAAAAATTGAAAAAACTTAACCCGGAAACCACGGGTATGCAAGCTAGTGATGAATAATGTTGAAGTTTTTTATAGAAAAGCATTTGAAAACTCGAGATCTAATACGGATAGAGAATTTAAATTTGGCACATAACGGGATTTTATCAAACCTTCAACCTCTTCGTTCAAGTCCTTCCCTCTCTGACATACAAATGGATTTTTTTTTGGTATTTTGTCGAAAACAGTTCATTTTGTCAAAGATTTTGTGTTTAGAAGAAGATTCTACCATACACAAAAATCCTATTGGAGATCATTTTTATAAACCCAATTAGATTGTATGACTCAAATTAGAACATTTTTAAAATCGCAGTCAATACGGTTTTATGGAATGCGATAAACCGCATCAAAATCAGTTGAGGTTTACTGGTAGAGAGTGATTTTACAAGTTTTTCATACACACACACTGACATGTTGCGGACTCATGTTGCGGACTCATTGAAAAGATCGGTGAAAAAGGAAACACTGTGTATGTAAATCATGCTTAACTTTAAATGAAATTCACTGTTTAAGTAATTTTGTTAAATTGTTACAGATAATAAAAAAAAAATATATAAAAGTTCCACTCAATTATTTTAGAGAAAAAAAAAAAAATTATAAATTAAAATTTTTGGGAATTAAAAAAAAAATGAGTTTAAAATTGAATTGAGGAAAAATGCTGAAACCTTTTTAGATAAAAATAATGAAAATTCTTTTATCACAAATTATTATGTATCTTTTATATTTTACAGAGAATTCATCAGATAAAATTTGAATTTATTGGGAAACATGAAAATGAAATTTGTGACCTTTTTCCGTCCGACGCACAAAAATCGAGCTTTTAGTGGAAATGGCGAAAAGTTCAAATCTAAAATAGATCAAATGGAAATGAGATATTAACGGAAAAGCGGAGAGAAATATTAAAATTCAGTTGAAGAAAAATTGCGTTATCATTTTTCTTAGAAATAAATTGTAGATAAAGCATTCGAGAATGCTGGCAAACGGAAGAGGGAGTCATGGGTTGGGCTTGATGTCGAAAAAAAACGATACGGAAACCCCTTTAAAGAGGATGAACGGCAATTTTGAGCTTGTTCGTGAAATTTTTATGATAACAATTGACAATAAATTCAAATTAGAGTTAACAATTTGAAAAGGATGTCGTCTGTCACCTAAATTTGAGTTTATTGGCCTAAAATACCCTCAAAAAGTTAATCCCTCCTCGTCCCCGTATATTATATAATGTATCTCTTACTCTCTATATTTTACTTCCTATTCTGGTACCCACTGTTCATTTTCTTTATGTTGTCACAGGAACAATCTCTATTGTACTGTGATGTTATTTTGTAACATTGGGTCTCGCTATTACGTCTCTAAGCAAAAATGGTTTGCTTTCATTTTGCGGATATGCTTCGCTAGGTTCCATCCATAACAATTTTACATATGCCTTGTAACGATAGGATCTCATGAAGGTTCCTTATAGTCGCCAGGAAGGATATCATATTTGATAGCAGTTGGGATGACAAGGACGAGGAATGTAGCTCGTGTAAAAAAACGTGTTCTCCTGATATGTGTTGCATGCGTTCAGCACGAGTATAACATTCAGAATAATAGCGCCAACAACAGCAGGGGCATCAATACCGCTAGCGTTCATAGAGAAAAAAATACGTTTTTTTTTATGAAGGAATGAATTTTTTATACCAAAAAGTCGTCTAAAAATTGTCTTTTCAAATTATCGTTAGGAGGGCAAAAAGTGACTTATGAATTTTATAGAAGCCCATTTGGTTGAAATTCAAGCCAAGTGCAGCCAATTTTTGGCAAGTTTATGCCACAGTAAATGTCACGCATATACGAGTATTTGAGGTCTCATACGGAAAAACAACAGTAATACTGAAAGAAATATTGAGCAGACAAACACTTGCCTCTGTAATATAAAAGTATTTTCATGTTCTTGTCGCTGTTGTTGGCCAAAGGTTAAGGGGTTTAGAGTTCAGTAGGTTAACGAGGTGATGTTAGCGGAACCATGAGGAAATTCGAAAGACGGTAGAAGTAGAATCCGCTTGTTTTCGCGTTTAGGAACTTAAAGCGTTTCTGTGTCTGATTAAACTCAAGTTTTACGAGTTTTTAAACCGCCCCATAAACGAACAACTAACCATTAGATGGGGCCACAATAACGTCAAAATGAATTTTTAAGCAATATTGGCTTTATAAAAAAATCCACGTCATTTTGGCCATGTGCGCGTGTGTTTCGTTACTATCGTGAATTATTTAAAATCATGAAATTAACTTTAATTAGAACAAGTGGCTGAAACATATTTTTGTACCCGTATGGTGAAACCAAAGGGTATATTAGATTTGCCTTACCGTTTCTAACGCCAAGATCCCGTCATCACACAAAAAATGAATTACACCAGTGTGTTTAGAATGATAAAAAAAAGTTGAATTTAGCATGTCCGTCCGTCCGTCTGTCCGTCCGTCCGTCTGTCCGTCTGTCCATCCGTCTGTCCATCTGTCCGTCCGTCTGTCCGTCCGTCTGTCCGTCCGTCTGTCCGTCCGTCTGTCCGTCCGTCTGTCCGTCCGTCTGTCCGTCCGTCTGTCCGTCCGTCTGTCCGTCCGTCTGTCTGTCCGTCTGTCCGTCTGTCCGTCTGTGGCTCGGATTGCGGGCGCACGGATTGAGCTAGAGACTTTAAATTTTGCGCAGATCCGTTTTTCGTAAAATGCGAGGCCAAGTTCGTTCAAGGGCAAAAATGGACCATTAGGGGGGGTATCCCCCATACGAACAAAAAAAGGCCAAGAACAAAAGTTATTTAGGATATGATTTTAGATAAAACTCCCATACATCAAAATCCGATTGGAATAAATTTTAAAAAATCTTTTTGGAAAGTTTGACTCCAAAATGGAATTTTGGTACAACTGTTCGAATTTTGATACGAATATCACCATACGGGTTTTCAATAATTGCCAGATTGGCAATTATAGCTTTTGTATGTTTAAAGTCTCTATTTTTACACTGAATGCATTAATTTTTTACGCGATATTCCTTCGTATAATACAATGGAATTGAAATTACACCGGGAACAGCTTAATAATTAAAAATAAGACAATATTTGAGGAGGTTTTTTCATTACCTCTTATTTTATTTTATTGTTGTCTTAGAATTTCCTTTTTTTAAGAAATTCGGTGTTTTCATTTTCACTTTTCCTTCATTTTGTTGATAACGCGCACTCACGACTCAATGATAAATGATAACAAAATAATTCACCCAAAAACTAGAAGTGAAGTGTGATTAAAATTAATTACGATTACTTGAATTCGTGAAAGCTCATTTATCATAATAACTCACACTCCTTTTCGCATACAATAGATAGATACATACATAGATAGATACATAGATAAATAGATAGATAGATAGATAGATGTTCTTACGCTGCGTATGTTAAGCTACAGATATTTCGATATGTAGGTATGTAATAGAAGGAAGTCATTTCACTGTAAGCTTATCAAGCTTTTTATAAATGTGCCAATGAGGAAAATATACATATGTGTATATTGACTCGAGACCGACTACAATAAGAATAAACCGAATGTGTTTTTGTACGACAACCAAATGTGCCGAATCGGAGAGTTGTCGAGTTTTTACTCCTTACTCCTACACTTTTTTATTTACTCTGGTATGTGGGATAAATTAACAGATTCGTCTATGCTAAAAGAAATGGAAATAGGCAGAAATGCCGGTAAATATGAAAATATGAATGTCTTTACGTAACTTATTCAAAACATAATTTCTGTATTAAAAAAAATAATAATAATAAGTTGATAATTTCCAGCTATGCAGATATAAATTGATTAATTTGAGTTAGTCAGTCGTAGGTATGTGAAAGAAATGTCGGTAGTAATATTTTCGAGCTTCCGTTAACACTGAAAATGAGTACGTTGTATCTAAACTTTTTCGGTTTGATAAATAATTTTTTTAAAATAGCATTAGTTTAACACGTTGATTGCCAAACCAATTTTCCAAAAGTTTAAAAAAATGCCAAAACAGTTTCTTTGTTATTTGTGCTGTTTTCAACATATAGTTATATTTTTTTAAAAGCCATGGCCCCCAGGGAAGCACCAATGTCTACCAAATACGATAGACATGGCTCCAAGGAAGCACCACCCAAATAGCATTTTAAGCAGCAAATATGGTGTTTATCCCCATATTTCGTCACCATGCAAATCGCGGCGATAAGCAATTTATGTCGCGGCCACGTCGTAGTTGTGCGAATGAGACGCGCAACGACATCCATAGTGGGGAAAACTTTTCAGCGGTTTGCGGCGCCGCAATTACCACGGCAGGGACGTAATTAGTTGCCTCAAGCTTTATGCGAACGTCATCTGACGGCATTATACACACAAATCATCGAGCGGGTTTTCTTTCTCCCTCGAATAGTTACTTAGCTTGGTGAGTGAACAGAGATGAACAAATAAAAACGTATCAAACATGATAGCCATGGCAGTCAATGTGTTAAAAGGACTTTTAGCTGCAAAAATTTGATCAAAATGGTGACTGAATAATAAATACATCGCATACGCAGGCGAATAAACCATCATTTATCGTATATAATAAAATCTATCGATATATGCGTGAAGATATGTAGCTTTAGGGCTTATATACACGTTTGTATCAGTCTAATCACAGCTTTGGTCTGTGATGCCTGTTTTGATTTTTCAAACAAATATTTGCATGGGGCTCTTGTTTGCATTTCATATTATTTTCCGAAACTCAATATTTGAATAATTTTATCCAACATTCAAGGACCAATTCCAATCCAGTTCTGATGTTTTGGCAGCCATGTCCTGACGACACCAAACCCGCTGTCATCATCTGATGGTGTTACTTTGATTGGTGCTTTTTGTTGGCGTTGTTGTCACTGCCACAGTCGTTGTATTTTGACAAATTCCCAAACCCAAAAATATCGTATAAATTTATAGTGATATAATCTTAAAGTTCAAATTATATGTATGATATAGTACAGGCCTACGAATCATAGGTTTTGACCTTTCTTTGAATACCGAATGAAATCCTCGTTTTTTTTTCAACACCCATGACATAAGGACACATTATTCAGGTCATCTACTGTACTAAAAGTTCAGTATATTAGGCGAGTATTTTTCTTATACATTGACATATGTAGAAACAAGGGTGTAAGATATGTAGAACCATTCTTGTAGTTTTACTTTTTGGGATATTCAGCAATTTGTGTTGCATGTGCTCCTTGTGTTTAATGTGTGTTTGTACATACATTTCGTTTATAGATGTGAACTCGTGGATGATCTGACGGTCTTGTTAACGGGTCTTCAGAGTCAGTGTCATCACACTACCGAAAATAAAATGTACTGAACCGTACTGGATTGAAGTGAAGTAGATTCTAATCTGGATGAAAACGAAGAATCCCTGGAAAATGGAAATTACTGCCTTTTCAGTGAACGTTTCCCCGATGATGGTTTAAGTGTGATTGAAGTAGTGTTCCTAATGGTAACGATGTTGTGCCTATTTTTGCCATTCCCATCTCCTCAGTACCTGCTTAGTATTGATTCAAACTCTCCAATAAGATTTTGAATCAAGAGATTTTCGTAACACTATGCTACTTGAATTCAACATTTTCGGAATGCAGACAATCCATCCGAGATATCATTTCGTGATCTTTTCCAAATGTAATATTTGCAACCCTTGAGTTTTCGTGGATTTACATTTCCTCTCAGAATTCTGTGAAAAACAGAAAATGAAAAAGTTTCAAAGCGCAACAGAAAAAATCTACACTACAGAATATTGTAAGATTATTTCTCCACCCACTCTTTCAGGCATCCTGCGTGATGAGTTTAGACGCTCCAATTCCCAGAGATTTTACGGAGAAACATTTTTTGCCTGAGATATTCGACAAAAACATTGCCATCCCGTCGATTCTGCCTCACTGTGAGGGCTGGCTGCTTATTTGCATGAAAGTGAATAGTAGGATACCTTAGGTGCTGGCAACCGCGGGAGTAGGTAAAGGAGTTTATGTTTCAAACAGGACTAACAGCAGCATGGCTTGATGATTTCAATCAAGGATAATCTCCGAACCGGTTCGGTCTAATTTTTTAGATTTAATGGAGATGTTTGGCGAAGTCGTAGTGGCTGGAGTGCGCGCGAAAGAAATTACACAGCGTTAGGGTGGATGAGCATTTTTGTGATGAAAGTGGGATAAACGCTCGAAAGCAATCGGAAATTATGTGATCTAGGGTATGCTGGCTCAAGCTATTCCAGTGAAAAAACCCTGCATCTAAGAATGAGTGGGAACGTTTTTACTTGCTATGGACGTTTTAAATATTATTTTGCTGGAAGGCTTTAGCGTTCGTTTGCCAGGTCCCTAGCTTTTAACCTACCACCCAGGGATATTATTAAAGGCAGACGATATTGTTGGAGGTTCTCTCCGGTTGCTGTGAGAGCCTGTGGGAGGTGAAGTTAAATGAAATATTTTCATCTTCAGTTATTCATCGTTTTTATTGCAAGGAGGTAAACAACTTCACGTTGTATACTTAGCTCGATTCTTTAAGTGTTCGGTAAATTAGGAAAAGGAATGGAATCACCATGGAAAAATACAAGTTTTCTTCGTTGAATTCGAATCCGTCGCGTTTAGTATTTATTTTTCAATTTTTGTGGGAAAAGTAATGTCGGATCCGAATAGGATGAAAATAAAGAATAAAAAAATTCTCATTTCACGTAAACAAGAGATATTATCTATCGATATATATTTATCTAGATTATAATAATAAAAAAAAGTGAAATGGCTTTTTAGGAATTATCTAATTAAATTTCATCCGTCTAAATAAAGTGGCTATATTTGTAGTGGCCAAACGGTTTATCAGAAAATTTTGGTTTTTAGAACAGTACCAGGAACACCGAGCCATGCTCGGCGACCTCAAAATCCTACTTTTACTGATTTTTGGGGAAAAACTAAATTCACATTATATTTACAGAGCATTTACAGAGTTTTTAAATTCCCGACCTAGAAAGCTAGAACTAAAACTAACGCGCGATAACAAAATTTCATAGAAATCGGTTGAGTGGTTATTGAGTAATCGCTGTCACCGAATTTTGAAACGTTGTTTTGAGACACCAGGTGAGGGTTATCGAGGGGCGGAAAGTCAAGTTTGTAGTGGAAAAATCGAAAGCTCTTAGCCCCCTTAGTAATACTATAAAGTTTCATTAAGATCGGATCACCCAATTCGAAGATACCAAATGAAGAAAATTTTACCAAATTAATTTTGTTTTTTAACTCTGTGAACACTAATAAGTGTTAAAAAAAATTAAGTTTTTATCTAAAATGACACTTAAAAGTCTCAATGATTCAACACTCGGATCCAGTGTTCAAGTAACACTTTTTGGGTGCGGATTCCATGGAACACAAAAATGTGTTAAACATTTCTAACTGTGTAGCTTAAACTCTTATGATTTTCTAAGCGAGGACGTACACGGAGCAACTTTCGGTCATCAGGATGCCGAAGCCTCACCAAATTGTTGGAAAGAAACGAGTTCGACAAGAGGGGAAAAGTCGCCACTCGAAAAGTGTTCTTCACTTCATCTTTTACGCACACAAACGAAGTCGCTCGTGTAGCACGTCAGCATGCATGTGTGCGTAATTCAGTCGATGCTTAGTCGTAAACATATACCAAATAAACAAAAATTGAATGCAAATAATGAAATACCAGTTCCAGGTAGTTTTATTTTTCAGGTAGGTAGGAAAGGGTAAATGCCATAACAAATTACCAGTCCTTATTCTTCTATTGTTGGCAGTTTCTATTGTGGCAATTGATGTTGCCTCGGTGCTAGCTAATAAAGGAATGAGCTGGAAATACAACACATATATGAGAACCACACACACATGAGCGATCGCTTGTTGTACACAAGTTTTTGCTACTAAAAAGTGAAGAAGCGTGTACGTCGAAAAGGCATTTTGAGGACCAAAAATTACCGCGACGAGAAGAAGCGTGTACGCTCGCACTAATAGTTTTGATTTTCTTATTAATCTTAAATTTTTGTTTAGCGCAGAAACTTCATATAGCCAAATACATATTTTAAAGATACCAGTACTCATTTTTTTACACTTCAATATAGTTTTTTTTTATTATTACTTCTGAAGGACTATTTACATTATTCTTAGGGAATATCTCATTTTGATCGAAGAATCGGCTCCTTGTGCTTCTGACAGTCTATGATGGGGGACATATAAGATATACGAGTACCTATTCCGACTGAATACTATATATAAACAAGCCAGCTAGGGGAAAATATGAAGGAACAAGTGTATGTATTCAATTTTACGATCCTAATGATTTCTTGTTTGTGGAATTTCTGAGGGCGTTAAGGTGTGTGCCACACCAGTGAGTATCAAAGAGGAAAAATTGCCGAAGATTAGTAAAGCGAAGGCAGTCACTGTGATAGATTTTATGCTTTGATGGTACGAGATCGAATTTGGGAGGTAAGCACGTGTAAAACTTTTCGGGTACCAATTTCCTTTCGTCGCAAGTACTCCCTTATATTCCACGAATTCAATGGAAGAATGTTTTCTTTTCTTTATTAATTGCTGGGGTTGCTCCATTGGGATATCTAGAAGTTTTTTTTTCTTCTTTTTCTAAAAAGTTTTTTTTTTGCTTATAAAAATTTGGCATTAAAGATAAAACTTTTCTAATTTGAGTTTGAAAAACTCTCAATAACATCTACTACACTTAAATGGCGTTCTTGCTAAGTAGCGAAGCAATAAATTTAATAATGTCAAACATCAAAAGGTCTACTTAAATTTAGCTTGTAATTGTCTATTAAAATAAAGTAGCAATGACTGATGGCCAAGTAGATCTTTGTCAAGGAAACATTTCTTGTGCCATGATTCTGAAGGCCTCAATGTGAAATCCTTGTCTACGACACGTAGATATTAAAAATGTGTTACTATAAAAAAACACAACATTATACTATCTTAAAGTAAGAGTTTTTGCACTAAAAATCAAAATTGAATATCAATAGCAATGAAAAGTCGTTTCAAATAATTAAAAAATACTAGAGAAGATTAATTTAAACATTTTTCTATGCGATATGCAATAACATAAAGTTTGGCAAAACAATAAAATCGTATTATTGACTCTGGCATAACTAAAAAATAATTTGAAGCAGTTGGTAAAAAAATGGATAAACAAAAATGAATATTCGTGCCATGGTCGGAGGTATCGAATACACAAAAAGTAATTTACTTACAAGTATATAGAATTTCTTTAAGAACCATCTGCCAAAAACATTTCCAATCAACTTAGAGTCATTGATATGAGATATCATTATCTGATATTAAGGATGGTTTAGTGCTAACTTCTAAGGGGATGTGAGCCAACATGATAACATGAGACTGATGGTATTGGCTCGTATCAATTTACTTCGGTTTAGTAGCCACTCCCTTTAGATATCCTGACAGATATAAGATTTTCTTGGGAGGATGGAAAGGATGGGGCAGGGTCAACCCAAGATAAAAAAAATGATCGTGGGGGGAAAAGTCAATAACTGAATGGCAAGTGATCATCATCGGCTATTACTATAACAATGATGACTACCTTATATTCGACAACTTCAGACATGGATAGAAAATATATCTACTCATTTGCTAACCATTTCTTCATTCATTTTTTGATACTTATCTTGTCTTTTCTGTAGAATTGGCTTCAACGTGCGCCGATATCGGAAAACGGAAAGTTTTGCTTCGGACTCGTTATAGCTTCGTGCACATTATTTGCGTCAATAAGGCGTAAGGCCTTATGAACTGTGGGGAACATATGTTACATTAATGTTACAAAAGTATGCAACTTATATAAATCGTCATGTAGGTGAATGACAAAGTTTTGATCGCTTCGCTAAAAACAGTTTTGGAATAAATATAAGCAATCATTTGTTGAATTCCGGGATTAACGGATCATTACATTAAAGAATTGTTTTTCAAAAAAATACATAACACTGTACCGAACTTTTGAATCTTACTTCTGTTAAAATATACTAAGGGGTCTTTCAACAAGGACATAACAATTTTGCATTTTAATAAAAAGGCACACTAAAACTTTTTTTATGATCTGGCAATGCTAAAACGTTAGTCAAGGTTTACATTTTTATCATGGTGAAGTTCACGAACGAGCAACGTTTGGAAATTATTAAAACTGACTACCGAAATTCTGAGTCGGTGGTCGCAATCGTAAAATCTCGAGAAATGGTCCGGTCGAATGGCCACCTCGCTCATGCGATTTAACGCCGTTGGTTTTCTTTTTATGGGGTTATGTTAAGTCGTTGGTTTATGCCAACAAGCCAACAACGTTAGAGGAGCTCAGGAACAATATCGAACGCGAAATTGCCAACGTTCCGGCCGATATGTGTGGAAGAGTGGTCGAAAATTGGCTCCAAAGAATCAATCAGCAAACGCGGTGGCCATATGAACGACATCGAATTTCATACTTAAATGTAACATGTCCACTACACCTGGAATAAATTTCAGCCCGATATCTCAATTATTCTGTGTTTTATTTAAATACAAAATTGTTATGTCCTTGTTCAAAGACCCTTTATAACTGCATGATTTGAGGAAAATCTGAGACCTCTCGGCCCAATTTATCGGATACAGTAGAAACTACTAAAATGCTCAACGATTTTTGTCCCAATTACTTGCATTTATCCGTGTTGCACGGATAAATTCACATTACTGTGCACTTAAGCGTGTCAAAAATGAAAATGTTTCTACCTGAAATTTACTAATCCTAAGAACATTTGATCACAAACATTTTACAAAGAACATAAAATTGGCAGATCAAATTTTGATTTAAATCATGAAGGAGGGAGTGGTCCAATGCTATTTTGGTTCATCAAAGAGTTATGTAAAATCATATTCTAAATACATTTTTTCGCTATAATTTTTCGACACGACTCACGAAACCGGGGCACCAATCTTGTATTCCCACGCGTCTCTGTCTTTCGACTTCGACGCAACTTTTAACTCCTGACCTCGCCATATCAGCATCTTCAAATTTCTTGGAATGACAGTCAGAATCACGTTTCGATTCATAGTGACGATTCAGCGAAATTTCAAGCTGCAGATATGGAGAAGTCAAGAGTTAAAAGCTGCGCCGAAGTCGAAAGACAGAGACGCGTCGGAATACATGATTGGTGCCCGGGGTAGTACGTAGAAACCCGGAAATCTGAGTTGCATAATTTGATTTTCCTAAATAACAGTAAGAGCTTTGTTTTTTTATTCACTTCATTATATAAACAATTCATTATATAGCTTTATTTCATAAATTTTTGTTTGAATTATGCATAGATTTTTTTCACACCGATCGAAAAGTAAATTCCGATTCAAGGTAAGAAATTCAAATAATATGAAATAATCCGAATAGTAACTTTCGTAATACAATTAAAATTTCCAAGGAGTTGTCCATATACGAGTATCAATAAAAAAAATCTTTCAAGTTCTTTAGTGCATCTATATTGATGGCATCAATCTTGGGAAAAACTTTCATCTTTTTTATAACAAATTATTCAGAACGATAGGTACTTTCTATATTTCTTTTTTCTGCATCGCCATATCCTTCGCTACCCATTCCTCGCATATTTGCTTCGTTTGCTCTGTCAAACTACCATAAATCCATTAAATTCTGAAGTGAAGTTAAATATCTAGCTAGACATGTCATGGCAATAAAAAGTTACTTGACAATGTTAATGTGACTTGCGATAACCCTTAGAAGTCAGTTGATAAAATGTCAAAAAGATAAGAGGGATACCAAACTTGTTACAAGAAACGTATAGTGACAATGTACATATAAATATAGTCAAAAGACCTTCCCTAGGAGTATATCGAATTATGGAAGAAATCGGGAGTGGGTTACAGGACCGTGGCAATCATATCAGTCTTCTTTGAATGGGCAGGGAGTAACGAAGATGAGAGTTACCCACCGAAAGACCGATAAAAAAATTGCTAAAAACTTTTTTCCCTTGACATTTTGTTAGGAAAAATTCTTCATGAAATTATGGTTGGAGATAAATGCCATCCACATCGGAAATTCATCAAGTTGTTAGTAGTCAGCCACCCTTGATCTCTTAGTTTTTGACCATATCATCCTTTGGACGAAAATTAAAGTCATAGTTCTATTAGTGTAAAAATTTTGAACAGGTTGGTTATTTAGTATCACTAGTCTTCTGTTTATAGTCTTTTGAAATTTTTGAGGTTCGTTACTCGCACTCTGCTTCACACTTAGAACCGTCATTACGTTTTCATCGTACTAATATATAAAAATGAGTTGGTGTCTGTCTGTCCGTCTGTCTGTCTGTCTGTTCCTCTTTCACGCAAAAACTGCTGAGCCGATTGACTTGAAATTTGGCATGAGTGTCTGTGGTAGTTCTGGTTCCAACATAGGCATACGGAAAAGTATCGAGAGGGGTGGGGGGAGTAAGGGGAGAGGGTAAAGTGATTTCGAACCTTAGTTTTTGCGCTATGTTACTCTTTCGCGGGGAAACTACCGAGCCCATTGGCCTGAAGTTTAGCTCCAACATAGAGCATAAAAAAAATTGAAAAAACTTGACCCGGCAACGACGGGTATGCAAGCTAGTATGTTCATAAGTTTAAGGAATAGTCGCAGTATCTTAATCTTCACTAACTTATGAAACCGGATTTTTAGATGTTAAGCACTATTGTAATAGAATATGTCAGCTGCCAACGTCACGGTAGACATGCTGCTTGGGTGTGTTATGATCTAAGTTACGTCGTAAGTTTAAGAATACATTGGCGTTTAATACGAAGCCACTTGAATACATCTACTCCTAAATTCGTATTGCGTTGACCAAATCCAGCTAATCCTGCCCTGTTGGAGTAGCACCTTGAAATAGCAGGAGGACATATTTCTACACTAAATCCTTCTGATAATCCAATTTGTCTAAAGGATGCTTAGTTCTCTTGGTTTGACTTAGTCGTCCTTTTGTCAGAAATACTCGAAATTTTACTTCATCGTTTTTTTTTATTTTTTGCTATCTTGCTTTTTGTTGTGTTTCGTTTTCCTATATTATTGTTTTTTTTTTCTTTTTTGCAAAAAAGTGAAAAGATTTTTTTACCCTTGGTTATATTCGATTCTCGACTTCACCGCCTTCGTAACGTCAAGTCAAGAAGGCAACTTGGGTAAGAAAGTGAAGAAAGAAAGGAAGGAAAGGAAAATCGTAAGCGCAAAGTGGAAAGGATGTGAAAAAGGACGCCTTTTTCTATTTCGCGTACATATCTTGATACTTTTTTATATACAATCATCGTCATCATGCAAAAAAGGAAAGCTCATAACTTTTTTCTTCCTTCGGGGATTGCGATGTGGTGGAGCTATCTGTACAGAAATAACTCCAACCACGTTTACAAACTGGTAAATATATTCGTTCTAGCCCAATTTTGTTTTCAAATATAATTTTTATTATTGTCTGAACACAGAATAGAAAAAAAATTGAATTCCGGGTATAAGAAGTCAAACCAGTTTTAAGGGTAATGTAATAATGTTTGGTGAAATAGGGTGGTGGTTCTTCATGCTGATAGCGAGAATGGTAGATCTATGCGAGTAGTAACAGCGAAAAAAGGCGTCCATTCAGCGTTTTAATGATGTAAAAGGGCAAAAACGTAATTAAAGAAAATTACTAACAATAAAAGTCAATGCAATTATTTTCCATTTGGGCAATAGTAGTGGCGTCGGTTCTTTCGCCAGTTGCTGTCAACATAATTTTGTGTCCTAACATTGTCGTGTGTTGTGTTGACATACCTATTTATATCTAAAGGACATAATCTTCTTTTCCTCTTTCGGGGTCCTTCAGATTAAGATTGCTGGTTTCTCCATAGTGAGAGAGAATGAGACATCGGAATGATACTAAACGAAAAATCTTCCGGTATTACCTAAACAAATAATAAAATGAAAGAAGATTTTAGATATGATCCTGTTCATTTCACTTCCTTTTCCCTTAATTCTTTCTACTATTCCCAATTTCGTGTTTTTTTCTTTCTTGTAATTTTTTTGTGTTCCTAGAATTCTATATAGCTATTCTATAATCCGTTTTCAGACAATTTCTTCTTGTTGTCATCATCGTACTGGCTCAGGAGGGTTAGAGGGTTGAAATTACTGGCTGTGCTGCCATTCAAGACTGAAAATAAAGTAAAAAGACCAAATTACGTTGGTTGAGGCGTGAGAAAAAGGGAAAACTGAAATGTTTTGGGTTCACCAAAAGAAAAAAAAACTCTGAGGAAAGCAGGAAATCATTTAAATTAAAACAAATGACCAACGAAATTGAACTTCGTTTTATCTTTGTCCGTCCGTAATATTGGGGTATTTTTCCGGAATGAACAACAAAAAAAAAAGTTTTTTTTTTGTATTTTGTGACTGATGCGAATAATTTGACGCGTGAATAGAAATGTTTTTTTTTTTAGTTTATACTGAACGAAGAAAGTGATAGTTTTAATATTGCTTTAGCATCAGAGAAAGTGTGTAAAGTATTAACAGGCCCAAAAATTAATTATGCTGAAATATCCTTCCATTTTTCATTAGGTCTAAAAAACTTTTCTTTAGGTATCACTAACTCAAAGTGGCTGTAGTTCTCGACTAATTCAAAATACTGAAAACGTAAATATATTGAAAACTTTTAATGAGTATATATTTTAACCAAACATAAAAACATTAGTTTGTTCTAAGGAAAATAATTTTAAATTGTAGTAGAAACAAAAAACAACAACAGAATTTTAAACCACTTATTAATTAATTAAGTTTTTAGGGTCGATTTAACCTTTCATTATACCATATTACAGGTATGAGTTTTCATATTACTGACCAAAAGAATGCTAATGACATCTGAAACCGTAGCTAGTTAACAATCCATAGAGAAATTCAAATAGCCTTATGGCATAATGAGAAATTCCATTATCATCTCAAATAAAATTTAATTACAAATTGCCTTTTAATGTTGGACATATACCACAAAACTGAGACTGTGGATGGTTTCTTGACTTCACTCTGTCCAAATGATTTTATTACACGACAATGTTGCCAGATCTGTGCAAAATTGAACTCTATATTAAAATTGCCCCAAAAAAAACTTTTCCTTTATTTGTTAATTCAATTGAGCTTGTTCACATTGGTTGAAATAGTCCGCCTAAATAGGACAGAAACTGGCAACATTAGGGCAAGGCGAGGAAGTGGGACTGCTGATAGGAAAATCATCCTCAAAACTAAAATCATAGTTAAACTATAGTTAGGAAACCTAGGGATTTTTCCGTGTACCTACGTTGGAGTAAAGATAACCGATATACTCGTGAACGCGGTTTTTCTTTCTTTCCTATGCGTAAATTACCAACAAAACACAACACATGTAAAACCTAGCCACATTTTCATACACCACCAACACATGCAATCTTCCGCCAGAGGAAGATTTTCGGAAGATTGCATGTTAACTATGCTAAAATCTCCGTTCTCAGAGTTCCGCCTGCCGTGCTCTGATTGGTTGGCTGCCACACTGAATGTGTTCCATTGTCATTATTGTTTCGGTCGTCGTCGATGCAACACGTCGCAGAGCAAAAGGCAACCACGTGTTACTTGCAATTCTTTAGAAATGTTCCGTTTCCCAAATGTTTCACGCGAGTCTGATTGCTCACAGCTACTGGTTCAAATAGTCTCAATCTGAACACGAGCAGTTTTTCATCCGTCCTATTTAGGCGGACTATTTCAACCAATCTGAACAGGCTCATTGACGCGGGATGACTACGTAACCAACACCCAGGTATTGCATTAATATAGACTTTTAGAAACTGTAGAGATTATCCTTTCACAACCAGTTGTTCTTAGGTACTAAATGAGGCTATCAGAGCAAGAGTGGACCAACCCACATGTCGAAATCGTGAGTTTTTTTGTGTTTGAATCACTATTGCGAGTGAGTTTTTAGATAAAAATGTTTGGATGCACAAAAGAACACTTCAACATTGAGTAATAAAGTCCACAGAATGTTTTTTTTCCAAAAATTTGCAGTCAATAATAGTACAAAAGTGGAAAAGCTTCAAAAACTCGATTAAGTGGGTTGGTCCACTTTTGCTCTCATCGCCTCAAATATGATGTACAGAAACTGGCACTGAGGAAATCTGCATAGTCGGAAAATTCAGTTCGTTTCATTGTGTCTAGCGTTAGATAAAAAAAAATGCATTTCTGAGTAACGTATATGAACTTGGCTGGACTGTAAAATCTTTGCAAATTTACTTGAGCTTCAGTGAAATTGTGTTTATATGGTAACATAATCACAAACGATTTTCTTCCGGAAAAGCCACTGTACATGACCATAAAATGTTTGCCCAGAATAATTAATTTGAATTACAGTATGTTTGCGTGTGTTTATTCGTATTCATTTGGCCTGTGCTCACCACAAAAAGCGTAGACTTGATTTAGACATTTAACATGTAATTAGAGCTTAAATAATTTTCCGAAAATTTTCTCATTTTACGTATCCCAGTCGCGTGATATAATAAAAACAAAATGTAAAGAAAGAACCTCCTACCCTCACAAAAAAGTAAAATCTGATACATATAGAAATAAAGTACGTATGTGAAGTTTGGTGCTAACATTTTGAAAGCCGTTTAGCTACCTTTACAATACTCCCACTTGTTAGTTGTCGTTCCTCACCACGGCTAGAGCATTTAGTACATATTTAGGGAATGTTATTAACACCGCTACCCTACTTAAAATTTGCTTCACATTTTTCTCCAAGAGGGAAAGAAAATTTCACTTCTTCAGATGCTGAAACTACTCGTATTTATGTATAGTGGCTGCTAGCAAACTTTTGTTCACAAGTCCAATTTACCCTCATTTAACATTTATCCTTAAGGTAAAACTTTTCAGCCTTAAGGTAAAATGAACTAGTATACGGATTATAGTGCTAAAAACTTTGTATAACTACCAACAACAGTGCAACTGTTTTTAAATCAAAAATTTTACTTCATGAGTTAAAAGTTATTAATATGTGGTTTATAATATGAAAAAATCTCTTCATCATAATTAATTATTTCTTACATAGCTACATATTTATATTATTGATTATACGATAATTTATAAAGCACTAAGAAATTTAAAAGTTATGCAAATTTTATCAGAAGCATTTAGATACAAAAAGTATAAAATTGAACTTCATATAAAAATATCAGTTATGATCAATACAAAAATTTCCTCAGTAACTTTTTTTAGGATCTGGCAATGCTAAAACGTCAGTCAAGGTTTACATTTTTATCATGGTGAAGTTCACGAATGAGTAATGCCACACAACTGGTCAAACAATTGATCTATTGAAGGAGAAGTTCGGTAATCGTGTAATCTCGAGAAATGGTCCGGTCGAATGGCCACCTCGCTCATGCGATTTAACGCCGTTGGATTTCTTTTTATGGGGTTATGTTAAGTCGTTGGTTTATGCCAACAAGCCAACAACGTTAGAGGAGCTCAGAAACAATATCGAACGCGAAATTGCCAACGTTCCGGCCGATATGTGTGGAAGAGTGGTAGAAAATTAGCTCCAAAGAATCTATCAGTGCAAACGTGCTAGCGGTGGCCATATGAACGACATGGGATTTCATACTTAAATGTAACATGTCCACTACACCTGGAATAAATTTCAGCCCGATATATCAATTATTCTGTGTTTTATTTAAATACAAAATTGTTATGTCCTTATTGAAAGACCCGATATCATCCTTCAGCCATTGAACAAGGCACACAGATCTTACTCTGGAGATAACCCCAAAGTCCAAAGGCGTCAAATCGAACAATCTTGGTAGCCACTTGACTTTGCTGTTTCAAGAGATGATGCGACCTGGCAACTTCTCATCCAATAAAGCGATCGTTGCATTGGCTGCGTGGCATGTAGCGCCATCCTGTTGAAACCACAAATCATCGACATCCATATTCAAGCCATAAAACTAGCCAAAAAAAATCACGAAGTGCGCAAAATGCACATGTCATCTTTGTTTGAACGCCCATTTTCGTAATAAGTTTCAATAACTTTAACACATTGTTTGATTGTTAATCTTCCATGGTTGAAATTGCCAAAGACTGAACTTGTCAAACCAGGATACAGCTCTCAATAATCATTAGTCCGAACGCACACGCTTCTTCTCGTCGCGGCGACTTTTGGTCCTCAAAATGCCTTTCCGACGTACACGCTTCTTCACTTTTTAGTAGGAAAAACTTGTGTACAACAAGCGATCGCTCATGTGTGTGTGGTTCTCATATATGTGTTGTATTTCCAGCTCATTCCTTTATTAGCTAGCACCGAGGCAACATCAATTGCCAGAATAGAAACTGCCAACAATAGAAGAATAAGGACTGGTTATTTTGTTATTTACCTACCTACGTGAAAAATAAAACTACCTGCAATTGGGATTTCACTTATTTGCATTCAATTTTTGTTTATTTGGGATATGTTTTCGAGTCGGTGGCTAAGCACCGAATGCCTCAATGAAATTACGCACACATGCATGCTGACGTGCTACACGAGCGACTTCGTTTGTGTGCGTAAAAGATGAAGTGAAGAACACTTTTCGAGTGGCGACTTTTCTCCTCTTGCCGCACTCGTTTCTTTCCTACAATCTGGTGAGGTTGAGGCACGCTGATGACCGAAAGTTGCTTCGTGTACGTCGCTAGTTAGATGTTTGAGCCTCAATAACATTTAACATCAGTTTAAGCAATTGGAATACCCGACAGGTACCGTTACATTTCCAAAATATCAAAGGAAATGATGATTTCTGTAAAATTTATTCACAAAAAGTTTCAAGTCACTAGGTCAACGCGTTCTCGAATTATTTAAGATACGTACAATGGACAGATAAAGAGATACCCGGATATCCCAAAAATTTTGCCTGAAACGGATTTCGTTCTAATCAGAAAGTTTCTATCTGTCCCCGTTTTCGAATCGGTTCCTGTCCCTCGATAGCGGAGGGAAGTAAAAATTACTCACTATATTTTTTTTCAAACATGTCAACAGCTACGTAAATATCAAAAATCTCATTTTCATTAAGCTTTTTATATTTTTTTCAATTTAATGAAAAAATCGGTAATGTTTATGCAGACGTTTCACACATACAAAAGTTATGATATATTTCTCAAAGCACTCCATAATGCGAATGTAAAATTAAAATATCAAGGAAGCTCTCAAGATTGTGTATGTTTTTCATTTTATGTCGATTTGACCCACATTTACTGTAAATAAAACTGTTTCAAAATTAAATTTTTAATAAACGTCTGAGGCTTCTGAGACTGACTAAACTGATGCGAACGTTAAGCTTTTTCTGTCATCTTTGTTTCATTTGGGATGTTATTTCTTATGCTTTCTGTGTTGTCGCCCATATTTCTGTGTCACCTTTATGTCTAATGTCTTTTTTCGATTCTCGGTGAGTTTCTCTATTAAGCAAGGAATCATTTTAATTTATGTTGGTTCAAGAGTTAAAAGCTGCGTCGAAGTCGAAAGACAGAGACGCGTCGGAATACATGATTGGTGCCCAGAATATGCAGTGCGAAATAATTTTTTTTTTCGATTTTTCAATCAAAAGTCGAATGAATTTTGATTGAAAAATCAGTTGGACGACAAAGGGCCCTGTTAGAAAGGTTTACAACTGGAAGGAAATCGGAAAATCTCAGATCCGTAGAGAGACATTTTGTTAAGGTAGAAAATGGACGCGAAGTCACAACACGGTCTGTTGGAAACACATGGAAAAACACTTTCGAAGCGTTGGCAAAAATATAAAATAAACACGATTTCAACATTCAGCATAGAGATATGAAAGTAAGTTCGAGCGCTAGGCTATTTCAGTTGGCCTGAATCGCATCAGCCTGGATAAAAAAGTTTGTATATCTAAAAGTGTAGCAAAAATAGCGAAACAAATACTAATAAAAAGTCAAAATAATGTGAAAATGTTGTGGAGAACCAAAAAGATAAAAACAAAGCTAGCACGTGCTTAGAATATTGTTTGTTGTACACTTTTCGTTCGTATACTGACGCAAGGATATTGCCGGAATCGTCATCCTCCTCTACATAGCTGTCATTTATACTTTTTATCTGCTCCAAAAAAAAGTTTATTATGTGCTTATGTATTTACTTTTTAGCGCTACACTCGTATATATGCTGGGATATATTCACACATAGTGGTTTCATAATCGACATAGTGGTGGATCGAGAATACCTAAAGTAGCATAAGACCGAGGACATTTAAGGAAAAGCCAAAGGAAGTGACAGTATCATATGATTGTCTGAAATGAGGATGTGTGTGTAGGTAGAAAAGCTCGTCAGGTAATCAAACTTTCATAAACATGTTCATGTGATTTTTTTTTGTAGCATAGCTCGAGGAAAATTCTCTCAGCTTTTTATTTCGATCTCCAGAGGTCGTGTTAATTTTTTTTGGCATGTATGTTATTAGTTTTGTTATCAAGAAAATCGCAGCTCAATGCAATTCATCCTCTGGGACATTTTTTGTTTGAAAATAGATATATGGTTTTGAGGAAACAAAATTTTTGTCTTTGGAATCAAAAATTCTTTTACAGTTATCATTTATAACTAGACACTTGGGTTTCAAAAAGGTTGAAAATATTTTTATTTTTAAAATTTCCAGTTTTGTATATACAGGGGCTTTATTATGTTATCTCGAATCGAAAATCAAATCGACTCGAACGCCGTACTCGAAAACGAATTGCATTCGTATCAGGTAACACTTTCGTTTCGAGTAAAATGTACTGCCATAAATTAATCGAAAACGAGAAACTTGCTGGTAACTTGGAAATCTCGTGGTTATATTTAGTGTCATTATTGAATAGTTGTAAATAATTTACTGTTAGTTTTTGCGTTTTCTTTATTGTGAAATTAATGCCGGCAGTTTAAAAAAACTGAAATAACAATCGGATAAAAGTGAATGTGAAATAAGTGCCAGATAAAAGTGACGGAAGTGACGACAGCGTTTTCTATCCAAGAATGGTAAGAAAATTCAATTCATTTCGTTTAAAATCGTAATTAACTAAATATTATATGTTAGAGGCAACTTTTCCTTATTTTTAATAGATTTTCCAAGCAATTTAAATGTTTTGTAAGAAAAAAAAATTCATACAAAAACATATGACTTAATTTTTCCTTTCGAGTTTCATTTCCGGAGACTGAAAAGTCTTCGAGCAAATTTCCGAAAATGAATGACAAATATTTGATCGAATTCGAGTTAGCTGATACCGATTCAAACATTTCCGTGCATTTAATTTTCGATTCGAGTTCCCTGATAAGGCCCCAGGTAATAGAAAGCTCGATAGAGCTATTGGTCTGTGTCGATAGCCATTTATCACATGTCAACTGGTTAAAGCTAAACTAGCCGAGTAGCGGATATATTTATCATCAACTGAAAGTCGTTAGTGTAACAGAAAAAGTTTGGTTTTCCATTTTGCAATTTGGGTTTTTTTTCGGAGGATTTCCTTTTCGAAAAATTTAAATTAAAGAGAAAGGTAAACAAAGAAATAATTTGGGTACGAAAGTTGAAAGGTATATAAACCTTTCTTTATATAAGCAGAGTGATGATAGAAAAGTTGGAACAAGAGGCCAGATACTAGAATTTCCTTTCCAGTTTCCGAGTTGGGAACATAGGAATAACTGGAAAAGGAAATTCCGGTTCAATTTATCTTATCGTTTGAATGGTCCATCAGCCAATTCTTCATTCAGTCAGTGGTTTCGCTCCACCACCGTCCTATAAAATTCATTTTATTTCTTTATAAGAAATTCTTTAGCTCTTCACATATCAGTGGTAGGTGTTCCACAGGTAAATTGTATTTGGTTCATTTCTTTTTTGTATCGTGCACAAAATATCATAGTCAATATACGAGTATTTATAGATAGATATTGTTATACGTTATATTGCAATACACATATTGGTGGGGTGTTTTTTTCAGATACTATGTAACATATATAATATTGTATATATATATAAAGAAGGTTATTTTTCCGTTTCGATTCACACATTGACATTGTAAGGATCTACGTTGGCATATACCAGAAGATAAAATCGCATAAGATAGACATTGGCAAAGTACCAAGATCCACACCTGAGGGATTTACTTCCGTTCGACTTCTTTTTGTATCATTCCATTTCATTCGATTCCCTTGCTTTGTCTGTTTTATCATTTTCATCCTGAAATTTTCCAGCCTTATAAAGATTTTCCTATCCTTCATTTGGTCCTTTTTTCTCTCGGCCATGTCGCAATAAATTCAACTGGACAGGCTCAGGTCAAATAAAACTTTCATTACGGAAGATCCTTCGATTTCCACAATATATACATATGTTATATTGAAATAAACCTGCCTCATCGGCTTTAACATCTCCAACTTCTTCTTTATAATCTATACGTATATGCCCATATATTTATATATGATATATTTCTATAGCTGCCAATGTCAAAATACCGAAATCCGTCTTATACTATCTTTCGTTTGATACAGGCATAAATAGGTCCGCCTTGACAACATTTCCCTAAAAAACCTGTTTGCTAAAGTGTTAGTGGTGGGCAGAAATGTTTACTTAATGTTTATGTGTATAATCAATTAATGATTTATTGTTAGAACTTCTTCAATAAATTTATTTTAAGGCTTGAAGATTAACCAATCGAAACATACTATACGGCAGTATTATTTCTTCAACTTTGTTCGATCTTTAGAAAATTTATTTTTACAGTGTTTGGTAATGATTTCGTTTCACTCCGATTCCATACCCTTAGATTTATTCTCATACTGTTTCTCTACATCGCATCGTTTGGCCAATGGTGTCAAATTGTTTCGCCATTTGAACATCTATTGGAGTGTCCCAAAAGAACTTCTCCGACAACACACGTTAATCCGTAACTCCGTCGAGTCCCTTCGATGACTAGTCAAGGACGTGCCAGTGGCGTTTTGGGAGCGGGCGAAGGTGTAGATGCACGTGGGTAAGGCTATTGAAGAAAAGGATTCAAAGTTAATTCTACATTGTTTGCTTTATTCATTGGTATTCGTTGAAGTTAATTTTGGGGGGTAAATGTATCGGGGGGAAAATGTTTTTAGGGTTCTCCACTGAGTCGTCCTCTATTTCTATGATAACGTTAACTAAACAAAAACCTGCTAAAACCTTTTTTTTATGTTTTTTTACGCATTCAAATCGATTTTGTGTCACTTGAGCAGCTATTGGGTCCCGTCTGGGTCTGTAGCCGGGAATGGTTGTTTTTTTATCGGGGTTGAAACCATTAGTCAATACTTAACTTGAAATAAACTCTTGGACTATACAGTATAACACCTATTGGCTTTGTATTAGGGCTTAGGATTCAAGATGGGCGCGGGTAGTCATCCTTAGTAAGACGAAGAGTTGTTCTGCGAGGACAAAAAAGTGACGCATGAATAATGGAATGATATCTCAGAGGAAACCTTTTTTTTATTTTTCTAACTTATACCGATACAGTAGCGGTTTAAATGTCTTGATTTTTTCTTTATTATTTGTGAAGAGATAACTATAGGAACAATGATTCCCGGATATATTAAAATACAACGTTTATACAGCTGACAAAATCTTTTTTTTAATACGTTTCTTGATAATAAATTAGTTCGTGTCATGGTAAAAATAATTTTTCATGCGAATTCGATTCTGATTTAATATTTTTTGAAGTTTTAATGGATATTTAGAAAATGTTGTTCGACCAACAGATACATATATCGGGTCTTCCAATAAGGACATAACAATTTTGTATTTTAATAAAAACGCACCCTAAAACTTTTTTTATGATCTGGCAATGCTAAAACGTCAGTCAAGGTTTACATTTTTATCCTTTAATTGATGAGGTGGGTCCAGTGGACCCACATTGACTTTTCTCTCGTTTCTATCTCTCATGTTTTCAGCACAGTGACTCTGAAATCTTCAGTACCTTCATACAGTATGGTGTTGCATGCCGAGTTAAAAGCACGGATTTGGTATGTGATTAGAACATAGTGCATTTGGATCATGTGGATCCATTGGACATGATTTTCACCTCATAAATTAAGGGTTATCATGGTGAAGTTCACGAACGAGCAATGCCACACAGCTGGTCAAACAATTGATCTATTGAAGGAGAAGTTCGGTAATCGTGTAATCTCGAGAAATGGTCCGGTCGAATGGCCACCTCGCTCATGCAATTTAACGCCGTTGGATTTCTTTTTATGGGGTTATGTTAAGTCGTTGGTTTATGCCAACAAGCCAACAACGTTAGAGGAGCTTAGGAACAATATCGAAGGCGAAATTGCCAGCGTTCCGCCCGATATGTGTGGAAGAGTGGTGAAAATTGGCTCCAAAGAATCAATCAGTGCAAACGTGCTCGCGGTGGCCATATGAACCACATCGAATTTCATACTTAAATGTAACATGTCCACTACACCTGGAACAAATTTCAGCCCGATATCTCAATTATTATGTGTTTTATTTAAATACAAAATTGTTATGTCTTTATTGAAAGACCCGATATTTATAATTCTTGAACTGTTTTTAACGCATTAGCGCCCAGACCTTTTTAGAATTGAAATTTTTATGAAGTAGTTTTATTCAGGGTATTCACAGTCGTCTTTTAAATTGCGGGTAAATTTACCGCTCGGTAATTCAGTCAAATTTAACAGATTTTTACCGAGACGGTAATTTGGTTCATGTAAAAATGAATTACCGGATTCGGTAATTGTATACATGCCTTGAGTCGTGTTTTTCGGCCCGGGTATTCGGTATCAAGAATCAACCGCGGGTGGCGCTAGTAATGTTTTTAGTTGTCAAATTTTCTCGCTGGGTTTTTGTTAATCTCATCGGACTGCAAATTTTTTCAATTTTGATAGCCGTTGCTACAATAGAAATTCAAAAGAATACATCAAACATGGATTTAAAGGTATGTGACCATCAAATTCGCAGTTCATGATTTGGTCACGTATCCAATAAAAGCGCTGTTCTCAAATCTGTGCTGTGGGATGTTCACAGCAGAATATTTTCAGTCTTTTAATATTACTGAAAATACCGAAAATTAAAAGAGGATTGTGAATACCCCTCATTGTTTGTAGGAACCAAAACATAAAAAATCTTTTTTTTTGGTACGTGTTACAAGAGAAACTTTCTCATAACCGTACCCAAAGCTAGCTCAAGAAAGATACATAAATGACAAGTTCCCAAAAAGGACAATTTTACATATAGATATGTAACAGTGGGCATTAATGAGTTAACAATAAACATTGCGTGACTATTTTTTTAAAACAAACATAGTTGCGAAAACTGAACTAAACAGAGAAATATTTCAACTAACAAGAAAAGAAATTAATGTTTCTAAATTAACAATTACTGTTGTTTAGAAAGTGATTTATTTTCCTGTATTAAAATCTCTAAACAATTGTAAATAGTTAATTAACTAGGCCGCATTTTATTGCTATCGTTGAAACTTTGAAACTTGAGGTGCCTAGCCCCATAATAGCTTCGTAATATGGTGAAGTGAAAAGCTGTTAAATTTTGTTTTAGCCATTTCACTTCTTGGTTTTGTATACAAAATTGATATAAGTCGTATACAGTGAATTATTAATGAGCTTAAAAACATAATTATATAAACAGTAAAAACACTTGTTTCACAATTTTGGTAAATAAAACTCTTTTCATAACCGTTTTACAGCTGGGGGCCCTGAGTCTATTTCAAGCTTAAAAATTTATCCAAATGCAAAACGGACTAAAAAAAAATAAATAAACTGACAAAATGTTAATTCGCGAGGAGAATATTGTACAAGGCCGACCAAAGAAGTGTAAAAGGGCGGCAAGTAAAGCAGCGAGAGATTCAGCTAATTAAGTTAAAAAACATAAAGTCAAGTTTCTGAAAATTTGAACACCGTTACCCAGATTTACCTTATTATAGAGCACGCTAAGGATTTCAAAAGCTATAATCATAAAAACCTTTAACTGTCGACCTCCCGCTTTCCGTACATCTTCATATTTAGAGCCCACCCACTGCTTGTATTTTCTTATATTGTCGAATCTTCGCAATGCGCCTACGCGCCACATCCCAACAATAATAAAAAACCAGCGAGCTTCTTATGCGAATAATACAACGACTTTGAAGGAAAAAATCCTGTTAAACTCCGAGCATAATTTTCAGACAATATCGGGACGGTAAGCGGTATCAAGAGGTTTTTTACATAGGGCGAGAAGATGGGCCAAAGACGAAGTTATAATTTTCTAAATCCTCTGAAATAGTCACAGCTCGACATTAAAAAGGTCCTTATGGGGATGCTGTCAGTTGGTTGTCGATGGATGCGGTTCTAGAAGGGCGAGGAGCTACTGGGAAGGTGTACAGCTCGAAGTCATCCGACTTGAAAATGCTGAAAAGGAGAGTAGAAGTGAATCGGATATGGCCACTCTCTTTGCTGTGGCTATACGAAAACTGATTTTTTTGGGGGGTAAGATGTGAGGAAACCATAGAGCTATCCTGAATTGAAGGACTTCGTGTCCTTTATCCATACAACTGTGGCTGCGCCATCCCGCTCGACTTAACCTAGGCGAGTATAATACTTTTGTTGGTTGTGTTAAATGCGGTACAGATATGAGCCCTTCGCGGGATAGAAGGTATATGATAGCTTTGAGACTCTTCTTGCCCCTTCCCCGGGAAGATTCTCATTTCTTTTATTGGCTGTGAGACTCTGACCCAAAATGAAATCAAATTAAAAGCACTTAACGCGGTAAATATTCATTAAAGTTGGTACTCAGAAATGTGTATAAATACGACCACTGCACAAACAAATAGATGTCCAAATTTGTATTGCTAAATAAGATCAAGAGTTGCCATGCCAAGTTAAGTTAAATTAAATGACTTTCTTGCTGAATTGAATAATTACCGTTTCGTACCACAAGTTTGGAAAATCTGAGAAAATATCTCTTCTTCTAAAAAATAAACTTAAGATGTGAAAAAAAAAATATGTTCACGTCGAAGGAAAAAGGGACTGACGATAAGAAAATTCTGTGGCATAGATATTAAAATGAAAAGACGTACTGCTAATATGCAACCTCGATAATAAGATTCATATGCAGTCTAAACTCCCTGGCCGTAGGACTATAGACGAATCCTGTCGGTAGGCGGCCAGCTGTTGTTACTTTGGTGTTTTTTCAATGGAACAGAGAAGTTAATAATCGCATGGACGCGGGGTGCTGGGGACGACAGTTGAAATACCAGGCAATGTATTACTTTTAAATAAATTAAAAATACTTTAAAATACTTTTCGAAATATGCACTCAAGTGCAAAGTTTATGCATTAGCATTAAAATATAATAACTTATACTCATCGGTACTTTATCTAAATTAAGTGGTTGTGGTCTCATATACTGAAAAATACTGGTAAAAAATCCCCCAAATATTTTATTTAAAGCTCGGATTGCAAGACTGCACTGTAGACTGGATCTTGTTCAAACAACGATTTAATTATACAAGTAAAATCAAGTAAGGCACAACAATTTTGTGTGCATTTTGTCTTGGACGACCGACGAAGGAATGCAAAATTTTCTACGGATACCCAAATTAAAGCTAGACATATACTATGACAGTAGTAAGTTAGATAGATTTCTTTGGATTTTGGGATCGACCTCTCGTGTCGGTGCTTCTCTAGTCAAGGAGCTTTTTGAAGACAGGGGAAATATATGCGAAGCCATTAACGCAAATTATCCAGAAATTTGTTATCTTGTGGAATGCCAACCAACATTTAGTGCGAGCTTCACAATTTATCTTTGTATGACATATTCATTTACCATTTTAGATTAAGTACTTCTGGTATAATAAAAAGGAAGTTTTTTTTATACTATTATTCATTGTCGTTGTTAATCATATTACGACGAACCTTAATTCATTTTTTCTTCGAATTCCAAACAAAAATCATTTTAGCCAGTTTTAGTATGAAAACATAATAAAAGCTGTGATTGTCAGACAATTTCATTATAAACATTCCGATTGAAATTTTTTAAAGCCGCTCCAATCAAAAACTTAATACCCCATAGCCACGTGTTCAGCTAAGGCCCAAACCAGAAAATACTCGCGTCACTTAAAAGCACAGTTGACACATAAGTTTGCGCTGTTGTCTAATATGCATTCGTCCATAGCATTCGTCCATTTCCACTGAAAACAAAAAAAGGCTAACATTTTGAAGTAAAAACTTAGAAAAAGTGCTCGAGTTATGGTTTTTTCCATTTTTAAAACCTGCTAGAGAAAGAAGTATCGACTGCTGAGGAACATGTAATCAACAACGAATGAATAGAAAAAATATTTGGCAACAGGGGATAATTATACTTAAGCTTTCTCATAAAGCGACTATCATCTGGTTTGTGCCTTAGCTGAACATGTGGCGATGGGGTATTAAGTTTTTGATTGAAAAATTCATGCTTCTTCTAAAATGATTTGTTTGATTTGAATCGTCTGTGTTATACATTGTTTTTGACACTACTTTCTCATAAAAGCACTTTTAATTAATATTTCACTTCAATTTTTGACCGTCATTTGCACCTTCTGTCAAATTTTTGTCTTCAAAATGTTCGGTCGCGGGCATGAAGGAAAGCATAATTTATTTTCAATCAAGACTATATATAATAGAAAAATTTTAAAAATTTAAATTCGGCCGCTGTCGAAGTTGACGAAAGTGTGATTACTTAGTGATTATCAAGAGAATAAATTAAAATATGCTTAGTTCGTGTTCACCGTCACTGGACTGATTGACATATAATGACTTTGTAAATTTTGTCTACTAGCAGCAAAGTTGTGGGGACGACAAAATATTGTTTAAAGATAGAATGTTGTGTGTGACATTTTATAATTAATGAAGGGTACAACATAAATTGCATTTTCTGTTATAGGGATTACGCAAAAAGTATCGAATCGAAATTACTTGATTATTAAATAATTTCTATAAATTTATGCGTTGACCTAAAGTCAGTAATTCCCATTTTCAATATACATGGGAAATAAGAAATTCTCAGCAGTTTAAAATTTTCTTACAATACGTTGATGAAATTTTTCAAAATAATTGATATTTTTTTCCCTTGCGGGTTTTACCAAAGGTTAAATAACTAAAGATAAGAGTCAATAGAATTTTCATAGAATGGAAAATATTGTAGAGTAATGAATCTTAATCAAGTAACGTAGTACAGTAGAATCCCGATAATTCGTATTTCAAGGGACCAGCAAATTCATACAAATTAGCGGGATATACAAATTAGCGGGATATACGAATTATCGGGATTCTACTGTATTTTCATAAATTTTTTGACAGTTGAGCGTCAAAATATAATGAAAAACAATCATTTTGCAAGGCATACTAAAGATTCCATTTCCGCTGTTGGGTTTTTTTCGGGTCCCAAAATTTGTTTTAGGTTACTTATCTTTATTTACCAAATCTTTGGTTTTAGCGGTTGATTAAATCATAGGACATATGATTTTCGGTAGATAGACAGCAAAATTTCGTTTTAAGAAATTGATGAAATAGGCATTAATATCTGTTACTTTAATTTAAGAAAATTTCGGATGAGAATCAAATTAAATGAAAAAGGGAAGAATCGTCTATAAGGGAAGAGGAAAAGGGGAAAAATCAAATCAAGCAAACAACAGAACACAACTTGGTAAATGGTTTCATTGACCTAATTCAAGATTACTTAAGCCTAATGGATCTCATTCCACAAAGTAGAATTCTATCCTATATTATGTGGATATATGTACAAACGTACAATGAACTAAACACAACACATTCTATTCGACAATTCGTTATTCCATCTTCTGCTACCCTCGAGCACTTCATAATCCAACAACAAAGTTCGTCAGAGTAATATCATCCCTCACAATCTGATTTGATTCAGGGGTGGAATTTCGCCAAGGATAAATATTTTCTTTCTATTAGCTTTTGGCGGGATAACTAGCTTTTCTAGTTTTATGTTTGTTGATTGATTCTCCGCCAATTTTTTACTATTCATTAACTTAAATCGTGATAAGCTAAAAGTTATATGAATAAGTTTCAAATTCCTTACGGCGAAAAGTTGGAAAGTTTGCATTTTGAAACAACATACCGAATGTTTCATGTTTTCCTCTAGAGGCGATCTAATTACAAAAGTATATTCACTCGAGGTAAATGGTAATAATAGAAATAGTAAGAGGAAAACAGAAAATAACGATAATGTAAATATTGCTACAATTTGTGATTTTAACATTATACAATATTCGAAATAACGAATACGCTTGGATTTCATGGAAAAACGGCATGATTTGGCAATGAGTCAACGAATAATCGTTAATAAAAACGGATTTAAATGAAATCGTCATTTAAAAATCAACAAAAATTTAAATTTCGCGAAAACAAAAAAAAAATGCGAAATTCTGTCAGTGTAAAATGTACTACACAACAGAGAATTCATTCGAATCTGTTACAGCCACAGAACTATATAACATAGAACAACTGTCACCATACAAAGCTCTGCTGAAAAATGGCCCCAAAAGTATTTCCCTCTTTATCGTACTTGAACGCATCCACTGAACTGTATAAGGTCGCGAGATTCAAATTTAGTTTGCCGCGAAATTCAAATTTCACAAGTTTGAGACTAACTTTAGGCGCCAACACCATTCCGAAAGTCTATTTTCCTTTGACAGCTCACGGTTTAAACGAGAGGACTATATTTATTTTCATACGGTTATCTTGCTCTTACTTGACTCGTTTTGATTCACTGAACTGTATTGAAATGGGACCATTTGAGACAGCAAATCGAGCGATCTAGTATATCTATGGTTACAGCATACACGTGCTGGGCACCAATCATGTATCCCGACGCGTCTCTGTCTTTCGACTTCGACGCAACTTTTAACTCCTGACTTCGCCATATCTGCAGCTTGAAATTTCGCGGAATCGTCACTATGAATCGAAACGTGATTCTGACTGTCACTCCAGGAAATTTGAAGCTGCTGATATGGCGAAGTCAAGAGTCAAAAGATGCGTCGAAGTCGAAAGACAGAGACGCGTCGAGATATATGATTCCAGCCCTGTATTATCACAATTTTTATAGACGACTGAAATCGGAGAAAATAATTTTTATTCGAGTAAGAAGGTTTCCAAAAACTATTTGATTTGGGTTGGTCTACATTACATACACATACGTATAAACAATTTTATTTTAGAGGATCCCTCGTTAAATAGCTTTGCAAGACTCGGACTGAAAAGTTTAAGGAATCCAGGTAAGCTCAGTAAATCATATTGCTTTCACTTGTTGCTATAGAATATATCCTCATTACGGTAATTGTATCCCAGGAATATTAATTCACCAGACTGAGAATAGGAATTCCACAGCAAACCGGAAAGGATACCAAATGAATATTATGAAATATACCAAAATATATCAGGACGATAAGAGGATTCGCAAAAAGGGATGATAGCTACTGAGAAAATTCTGAACTATAGGGTAAAAGAAAAGGCATAGAATCGAATCTAGAGAAAAGGGAATACGTCGAGCACAAAAGTCGTTGCAGCAAAAGGAAAAAACTGTTGAAAAATTCGAAAAAGGTGAATAAAAAAACTCCGGGTCAAAGCATCAAGCTTAAGAAAGAGCACTCAAAAGCGAAAGAATTTTAACTTTGGCCTTTTGCCCCATTTTAAGTTTTCCCGTCCGCAAAAAAGATTCAAAACAAGAAAATTTCCAATTGTATATAGATAACTACGTATATACGTTTAATCTATCCGTTATAAAGGGCAAAGAAAAAAGGATTTTCATTTTTTTTTCGTTTATCTCAGTATTTTGCTTGTGTAGCGCCGTTTTGAATAAATAGAGTGAAAGGGTTGATAACCCGCAATTTCATTCTCCTTTCTATAAAATAGAAATCGTTATTTACAACTTGCGGAAGTGTGCACACTTCGTCTTTAGTGAGAAAAAAGAATGAAAATTGGAAAAAAAATCAATGGAAATGGATAAGAGACTTTCTTTTTTATCTGTTTAAATTTTCTTTTCTTTTACTAAAACCCATGCGCTTTTTTATCCCAGAAATTAGCTTGAAGTTTAAATTTATGGCAATTTCCTGTGATTTTGAGATGAAATTTTCCTCAATTTATCGTCCGGAGAATGCTGAAAAATAGGATATTGTTAGATTCAATAAATTGGAATATGTATATATATAGTATAACTAGTGAAAAGGGAAGTGCAATCATTTCACTAAATTAAGTGAACGAAGTCTAAGATAAAAGCGTCTTTTATGTTATTCTAGCTTGCATACCCGTCGTTGCCGGGTTAAGTTTTTTCAATTTTTTTTATGGTCTCTGTTGGAGTTAAACTTCAGGCCAATCGGCTCGGTAGTTTCCCCGCGAAAGGGTAACCTAGGGGGAAAACTAAGTTTCGAGATTATTTTACCCCCTCCCCTTACTTCCCCACCACTTTTTAATAGGTCTATATTGGGGCTGGACCCCCGACGAACATCTATGCCAAATTTCAGGCCAATCGGTTCAGTAGTTTCCTAGTTTCCCCGCGAAAGGGTAACATAGAAGAAGAGCTAAGTTTCGAGATTACTTTACCCCCTCCCCTTACTCCCCCCACCTCTCGGGCTACTTTTTAATGGATCTATGTTGGGGCTGGACCCCCGACGAACCTCTATGCCAAATTTCAGGTCAATCGGTTCAGTAGTTTCCTCGCGAAAGAGTAACATAGCGCAAAAACTAAGTTTCGAAATTACTTTACCCCCTCCCCTTACTCCCCCCACCCCTCGCGCTACTTTTCCGTATGCCTATGTTGGAACCAGAAGTACAGATACTCATGCCAAATTTCAAGTCAATCGGTTCAGCCGTTTTTGCGTGAAAGGAGGAACAGACAGACAGACACCAACTCATTTTTATATATTAGTATGATATCGATTCTTTTTGTATATTTATGCCAATTTTCAAATGCTTTTGTTCTAGCCATTTTTTATCAGCATATGGGATAAAAAGTTCAGATAACATGACCAATATTTGAATAGATACATTATTGATTGATGCTGAGACGCATCAGGAAATGAAATTAAGCTAATAATTGTGACTGCAAGCATAAAAACGATAGTTGAACAATGGATCTAGATCTAGAATAAACTTTTTACGTTATTTTTATGTAAAATCAGTGTGCACGTGATAGATAAATAATAATAGTAATCCTGATAGAAAGTTGTTCGGTATGTGAAAACATTAGCCGCATACACATGTACATAGTCTGTTGCAAATGTTGGACTGGATATACAAATTGTGCTTACAAGTTCGGTTGGTGCATTTATTAGAAAATAAATAATTGAAGTTCCCATTTACCATTAGAACCGAAGCAAATTTTATTTGGGTGTGCTGAAATAGTTTTCATATGACGCAGTGTGTGAAGTTTTGCTCTTTCTATTCACATGTACAGAACGTACCTTGATATACATGTGTAGATAAATGCGGACTTGAAGGTAACCTCTTACAAGAATCTATCGTCTTCACATTAGAGATGGAAGGAAGTTTTTCGTGCAAGTTCTGTGGATTTTCAATAAAGCCATTCTTTCTTTCACATATCCAGACCGTATGCAGAGCAATTACATCACAAGTTGAACGTGACTTCCGGAACATGAAAAATTTCTCTATTAAGTCACAGTATTACCTTTAACTTGTATTATTTAGTTGTGGTTGGTTGGTTGGTTGACAAAAAGGAAAGTTTATTTTTTCTTTAGTTGTGAAGATAATTATTTCAGTTTTTGTTCGAGAAACTAAAAAACATACATATTGGAAATCCATTTAATTATACGAAATTGATTAATTATATTTAGTTATAATTATGTCACCCATACTTTTAGTATGAATATCTATTCGAATGATTTAAAAACTCGAACTTTCAACATTTAACAATTGAAAGTGATTACTTCTCAATTAAAATGGTCAATTCCAACATGTGATATGAAACGAGCTGCTTCTGGTGAATAGTGTTGAATATAAAAGAACTTAAGAATCAGATTTTATCCTCCTTCAAGCGTCGAATCCAATAATTTCAATTTAATTGAAACTATGGACAATATCGTTGAGTTGTATTCAAGTCGTAAATTCTGTTGGTGCTCAGACTCTCTATAGCTATTCACAAGGACAAATAGTCCATTGTCGATCCTGTCAAATATTTGTTCAACATCTTCCCTTGGGGCGCCTTCAGCGGAATTTCTGACTTTGAAGCGAGTATTCAAGTTAAATGCTATTGTATTTCCGTAGTATATGGTAGATATACGAATACGAATGACATCAACAGTAGTATATTGTGACAACCATCAGAAACTGGTCGAGGGTGGCAGTAATGGGACATTTTTCCAACAAACACTTGAGAAGTTATCGCATATCAACCACTATCGTCCATTATCCACCAACTCCGACGGCACTATGCCATCATTGATCCCCTACATCCCATATTTGACTCCTATTCTCCAATGAAATACAGAGACGACGAACGATTTATGTTGAATATAACCCTTGAATGTCGGAGACAATTTCTTCTCTGCATTTCTTGTTACGAATTACGTATCACTTTACCGGAACAATATCCTTCTTTCGCGAAAGAATATCTCTTTTAGTCTTGTTCCTTTCATTTTCTTCAATTCTTTTTTATTATCTCTATTTTTGTTTGGTTTTGTCGCAGACAATATAAAATGGTATGTAATGCAAACGTATGAAAACAAGAAGTTACAATATAACAATGGGAAAGAAAAGCAGTTTCCCTCATCGTCTGGCGTCTTGGTCAAAAAACTTGGTAAATGTGTGTACATGAATGTATAAAAAAAACGTTCATGATTGAAATTGCGATGAAAAGATTGAAAATATCTAGAATTCAACTGAAATAGTTTGTGGATGATTGCTGGTACAAGAGTTTATTGCTCAATATTTGAATTAAAGTTTTATTCATGTGTCCATAGAATCAGTATTTGCGAAACTTTTGTCATCCGATAATTTCTATTAATCATCGGATTTTTAAAATTTAATGAAATTTTGTTCTTTTAGGCCAGTATTTTTCCACCAGGGGTACATGTCCTCATAGGGGTACATTGGCTAGTTCTAGGGGGTACCCGAACTCTGAAAAACAAAATAGCGAGAGCAAAACTTTGAAAGAGTTGCGAGATGTTACAAACAAACAAATTTCTGGAATATAAATATTTTAATAAAAGAACTTAAAAACGTTTTAATGGGTCTATGTTGGGACTGGACCCCCGACGAACATCTATGGCAAATTTCAGGCCAATCGGTTCAGTAGTTTCCCCGCGAAAGAGTAACATAGAGGGAAAACTAAGTTTCGAGATGACGTTTTTGCGCTATGTTACTCTTTCGCGGGGAAACTACTTAACCGATTGGCTTGAAATTTGGTATAGATGTTCGTCGGGGGTTCAGCCCCAACATAGAGCCATTAAAAAGAAGCCCGAGAGGTGGGGGGAGTAAGGGGAGTGGGTAAAGTGATATCGAAACTTAGCTCTTCCAGTGTTAAATAAGCGGCCGGAGGCCGCATATGTTTCGAGGCCGAATGCCGAGGAAGGGGGTAGGCCGAAGGCCGACCTGCGGGTTGGGGGTGAACCGCGAAGCGGTTCGAGGCGCAGCCCCTACTGTTTAATATAGTTATCGAACAGGATCAGAACAATTTTTCGCCTGCATCGCAAATCGTTTGCTTTTGATCTCTTATAAAGTTATCAGGGTGGTTTTTATACCCGTATGGTGAAACCAAAGGGTATATTAACTTTGCTTCACCGTTTGTAACGCCAAGATCCTGTCATCAAACACAAAAATGAATTACACCAGTGTGTTTAGAATGATAAAAAAAAATTGAATTTTGCATGTCGGTCCGTCTGTCTGTCTGTCTGTGGCGCGGATTGCGGGCGTACGGATTGAGCTACAGACTTGAAATTTTCCGCAGACCCGTTTTTCGTAAAATGCAAGGCTAAGTTCGTTAATGGGAAAAAACGGACAATTAGGGGGGGGGGGGTACCCCCCATACGAACGAAAACGATTTTTGCGAATATCTCAAAAACGGTACATCTTATCAAAAAAGTCCAAGAACAAAAGTTATTTAAGATATGATTCTACATAAAACTTCTATACATCAAAATCCGATTGGAATAAATTTTAAAAAATCTTATTGGAAAGTTTGACTTCAAAGTGGAATTTTGGTACAACTGTTCGAATTTTGATACGAATATCACCATACGGGTCTCCAATGATTGCCAGATTGGCAATTATAGCTTTTGTTATGTTTCTTATAATTCTTGATACATTTCTGCGATACATATTATGCCAACATTTTGTATAATATGGAATAAGGGGGTACCCGCGAAAAAACTAACTCGCTGGGGGGTACGTCAGCGAAAAAGGTTGAGAAACACTGTTCTAGGCAAAAGATGTGAGTCTCTTTAAAGGTAGAACCAGAAACATACGTCCGTGCGAGCGGCATGATTTTGTTTTGGCATCTAGTAGTTGTCACCGCGTCTAAAAGTAGAAACTGAGCCTACTCTACGCGGCACGGACGCGGCAACGCGTCTGAGCAACGCGCAATTATACATTTACTCATATAAATGCGTAGTTTTTACCTTCACCGCGTGGGTGCCGCACGCACGAATGCGTAATTGCGGTTGAGGCTTAAATATTGGTTTCATAACAATATTCCGCTGTTCTATCAATAGTTTTCCACTGACGTTTGGAAACCATCAACAGCAAAGGTAGCGATCACTCTTTCTCTAAACCGACAACAAAATAGTGAAGTGGCAAATTGCAAAAATAAAAGAAAATTTCTTATTTTCTACAAAACACAAAATCTTAATTACGTTAACAAGAATCCATAGGTTATTATATTAATTAGAAACTTTAATTATATTTAATGTTTTTATTAAGTTATTTCGCTTTAGAACTAATACTAAGTAAAATATTAAGTAATATATGTGCTAAAACATTTCAAGATAATTATGGATTCGGTTAAATTTAGCTATGTGACAGTTAAATTTTAAAAAGGTTATAAATAGGATTCCATTAGATGAATTTGTCAAATGGTTTTTTTCGAAATTGAATTTATTTTGCGTTACCTCAATGTTATTTCAACAGAAAACTTCTCAGTAAAATTTATTAAATTGGAAACTTTTCAGAAACTTTAAAAAGTATCTAGCCACAAAATCTTAAGCTTGAAAAAATCCTTTTCACGTGTTCTGTGCATATACATATATTCAATACACATATATGAAGTACCATTGCCTTTCTTTGTATATATTTAAATCCTTTCACTGAGTTCAAATACCTGTCTTCGTTGGCTGTTGGCACAGGTTTCCTGTGGCACATCACTGAAAAACGAAACAGAATTTAAATGCTGAGGGAAAGCATTTCTGCGTAGTTGGTATAGCTACAGATTCAATGTTTTTCCGCTTATACAAATATACTGCATGATAATAATGGTATTTAGTGGATGATAAGAGCGGAGGCGGTGGTGGTGGTGATGCTAGCTAAACGTAAACGAAAAACTTCACAAGGAAACGGTGTCACGCCCTAAACGGTAAGAAGACATCGTCTCTTACGTCGTATGGCAGTCATATTTGTTGGCTGTTATGTTGAAACTCATCCATTCCAATGGTGTTACCCGGTCCGCCCTACTCGTAGGAGCCGACAAGTAGATACTTCTTTTGTTTTCGCCTACGAGATATATTTTGGTTGTTTACAAGAACACCGTTTAGATTTTAACATCGACTACACGAAACAACGACAACAACAGCGACAGTGACAGCGATGCTGGTAGAGAGGCAGGCGAGTTATAGAAGATTTCGAGAATAAAATATCCTTTACCGCCTCTACCGTCAGAAAAACAGGCACAAAAAAAACACTTTTCTTGGTTTCCAAGAAGGATAAAACCGGGTCCCGGCCATAGTGCTAGGTGTATATACCGATGACTATGCAAAGTGGTAATGGTTTGGCCCAATTGCGCTTCGCATTCGTCTTGAAGTCAGTCATAAATAGAATCCCCATGACATGGCGAGGATATCCGTCTTCCTTGCCGGTAGCTGCTCTTTGCCTCATAAATCTCAAAAAGTTGACGGTTTCAGATATACGAGTAGTGTAGTTTAACCCGCTAACCAGATGAAAGATGTGTAGGCAGGATATCTCAAAAAAGAGTCAATATTAGGATTTTAAATTTGATGGGCATTTTGCTTTCATATGTTTAGCGTTTTTTTCATAGTCAAATGCCTTATTTTGACAAGTTAATTAGGATTTAATTTATTTTCGGATATTTTTTTTTCAATCTTTTTAATGGGTCTCCATCACAACTCTCACGAATTGAATTGTGATGTGTGGAAGGGCTAGTTTGAAATTACGTGCTCAACATTTTGAAAAATATTTTTTTTTAATACTGGACAAATTTTAGTTAGGAAAATGTTAATGTAATTCCTAATATTCAGAACTAGCTTGCATACCCGTCGTTGCCGGGTTAAGTTTTTTCAATTTTTTTTTTGATGGTCTATGTTGGAGCTAAACTTCAGGCCAATCGGCTCGATAGTTTCCCCACGAAAGGGTAACATAGAGGAAGAGCTAAGTTTCGAGATCAATTTACCCCCTCCCCTTACTCCCCCCACCTATCGGGCTACTTTTAAATGGGTCTATGTTGGGGCTGGATCCCCGACGATCATCTATGCCAAATTTCAAGTCAATCGGTTCAGCCGTTTTTGCGTGAAAGAGGAACAGACAGACAGACAGACACCAACTCATTTTATATATTAGTATGATTGAGTCTGGGCACCAATCATGTATTGCGACGCGTCTCTGTCTTTCGACTTTGACGCAGCTTTTGACTCTTGACTTCGCCATATCTGCAGCTTGAAATTTCACGGAATCGTCACTATGAATCGAAACGTGATTCTGACTGTCACTCCAGGAAATTTGAAGCTGCTGATATGGCGAAGTCAAGAGTTAAAAGCTGCGTCGAAGTCGAAAGACAGAGACGCGTCGCAATACATGATTGGTGCCCAGGTTTTTCTACATACTTCGCAAATTAAATAATCGCTTTTAAACTATTTCGAATGTTTCGTAAATAATAAAAAGACTTTTAACCGGATTCTTAAGGTAGAAATACACGACGAGAGACTTTGGTCTCTTAGACTATACACTTCGGAGACCGGAAATTTGTCTCCAACTATCAAGTCTCTAGGGTCTAGGGTACAAATCTCCGGTCTCCGAAGTGTATACACAGGTCTCTTTGTATGCAGAGGCGAAATTTTTGGTCTAAGAGACCAAAGTCTCTCGTCGTGTATTTCTACCTTTAAATGTCTGTTTGATACAGTTTAATTATTGCTAAAATAAAGTGTTCAAATCATTTTCAAATTTATATTCCGTGAGCAACTGGGCAAAAATTAATAAATTTCATTTGATACTCTTAATATTTCATATTGTTTAATATCGAAAGAGTTATCCAGAGCACTTCAAAGGGTTTTCATCAATCAACATTCTGAAAAAATTAAAAATCTCTTTGTAAAAGTCTGAAATTGCTTTGGAATATTGCGTTTTAACAGCACAATATCATCTAAAATTTAATAAGGAAGAGAGAAAATTAAGATTTTATGCATTAAAGGATTACATTAAATTATTCAGATATAAAGGAAAATATAAACAATATTTATTTTCAAATCGATACCTCTGGAAGTATAAATTTTAATATCGTTCCAGGAACCTATTCCCATGGAAATACATAGAAACCAAGTAAAATCTTAGGCAATTTTTTTTTGATCGTATTTTATACATTTTTGGTTTCTATGTATGAATATTGGGTAACTCATACATAGATAAATTCATATTGAAGGGGGAATTGTGAATATCAAAATATGTTCAGTCATAGCACTTCAATCAAAAACACTCCTATTTTCTCATTTTATTTTGCCAAAGAAATAAGAAGGAATTTCGTTCTTTTCATTTATATAGGGCTGTAGTTACTTTGGTTGGCTTCCCTGTGACAGGTGAAGTGAAAATGCTTTTGATATTGAAAAACAAAACAAATAGCATAGATACTGAAACTGAAAAATAAAAATAAATGTTTTGTATAAAATATTGAAACAGAAATATATTTGGGATTTTCACCTTTTTCTTTTTTTTTTGCATATAGCCATTACCTGGCGATACATTTCGTTTCATTCACAATAATATCATCAAAAGAAAAACGTATACTAAATAGGGAGGCGAAAAAAAAAATGAACGAAGCGCAACAATTTGAAATCAGTATTGGAAAAGATATACAAACTTCTTAGCTCCGATATTCATGGAGATTTATAAACGCGGACGAAAAATCGAAAGAATTTTGGTGGATTTTGCTCTAAAAACCAAAGTTTTGTGATACTGCTCTTATGTTGTATGTTTTCCGTTTTTTTTTTGTTTTCTTTTTGGAAGTGGGCGGATGTGAACAAAAGAAGATAAATATTGGGAGTGAGGAAAATATTGGGAAAAGTTTTCGTGATGAGTTTTCAAGAAGTCTTCCCTTATTCTTTTATTCTTTTTCGTGTTGTCGTATTTTTATTTGGAAAATATTGGAATTCACGGTGGCAGAGAAACGATGAACAGAGATGGAGCATTGAAATTTCCCGCGAATTTAAATTGAAAAGTTATTTTTCCTAAAGTTTTCTTTTTCCGTGGATACAAGATTTGGTTTTTTTTCGATTTCGGTTGGCATTCTATTAAGCGAATAAAAGAGATTTTTATCATCAAGTTTGGTTACCAGGAGCACTGGTTTCATTGTTAAAGAGATATTGCTTAAAACTTGTCGAAATAGCAACATAATGCGTTTTGTATCGGGCCAACATTGACTTGCTTATGTTGATTCCATAAGAATCTTTTGTTAGATGAAAGCCTTTTGTTCAAATATCGAATGGAAATACTTCAATAAAGCTTTATTACTTTATATTCAAGTATTTACGTTTTCATTAACTTTAGAGTGTAAAAAAATCCAGAATCTCATTCGAGCAATTTTACATTTCATTCTATTGAAAAAGATTCTGTCTGTCTGAATTTATGCGATGTAAATTTTTCAAATTTATTGTTCAAATGCCTATTAACACGTTGACTGCCAAATCAATTTTGCAAAAATGTAAGGGAGATGCCAATACATGCAGACGTATGTAGAATGTACGTATGTATGAATGTATGTATGCATGTAGATTGTAGACCCAGCTATCGAAAATGATAGCCTTGGCCGCTCATGAATCATAGTGCCAATTTTCACTGGCTATCAAAAATGATAGCCATGGCAGTCAATGTGTTAAGATATTAGTGAAAATTCTATTTTAATTCTATGGAAACAGTAGAAATTCTAGTCCGACATGTACACAAAATTATGTTACACTAGCTTGCTAGTTGGAGCTAAATTTCAAGTCAATCGGTTCAGTAGTTTCCCCGCGAAAGAGTAACATAGCGCAAAAACTAAGTTTCGAAATCACTTCACCCCCTCCCCTTACTCCACCCGCCCCTTGCGTTACTTTTCCGTACGCTTAAATAAATAAATAAATAAATAAATACCAAATTTCAAGTCAATCGGTTCAGCCGTTTTTGCGCGAAAGAGGAACAGACAGACGGACAGACAGACACCAACTCATTTTAGTGTTAGTATTAGTATGATTTTATTTTCTGCACAATATTTGAATCTCATTGTAATTGCCTGTAAAAAATGTTTTTACATGTTTTTCTTCTTTTTTTTTTATCTAATACGATTTTTCTAATAGGTTCTATTAAAAATATATTTTTTTTTAAAACATGCAAAACTTTCAATTCATCAGCAGGTTTCAGAGAAAATTAAATATTAAATTGTAGAGTCTTTTTCATAGGAATAAAAATGTTTTTGTTCAATAGTACTTTCATGTCTTTTCAAGTATCAAATATTTGCTATCATTCTATAATGACACGCTCCCATATGCAAATTATTCCATGTTGATATACATGCGTTGAATTTTTATGCAGGAATGTTTTATGCATTTTCGTATAGTAGTTGATATACCTAAAAATTATTACCTATACCATTGCTATCACATACATATATGTTATCAAAGAATCCTCTAGATAGAAATTGTGTTTGTTTACGTACTCGAAGTGCACTTTTCAAAGAACACCCACGGATATAGTGAAAAGTGTTCACCTTATGCCCACCTTAATCGTGATATGAAGCCTAGAATACATCCTCCTAAAAAATATCAGTCTGTATAGGTGATGGCAAGAGAGCATCCTCGTGGATTATCAGGATCGTGGCTGTATTAAATAGCGGAAACCGCAGGCTTAGATTAACATTTCCGTTATTGTACACATTATGTGTGCGAATATAATATATTATATGTATCGAAAGTTAAATGAATATTGCAAAGAAGGGCAAATATGCATATGAGTTGAGCATCCTGTTCCGATTTAGCTTTGGAATATTCATAACGTCGTGAAAATTCCCATGTGCAAATATTTTATAAACTCGAGTTCTTTCTCACTCAAAAATAAAAAAATGAAAATGGAAGAATATGGCTCTTTAACTGCTTGACTGAATTGTGTAGGTTTTTGCAATCTTGGAATATTTACGCGTCTTAGATTGTCGATAGTAAATATTTTTAGTCTAAGCGCGGTATTACACACGGCAACTTTCGGGCTTACTTAAGCCGATTTAAAAAGGAAAGGATTTGGGAAAAGTTGCCACTCGAAATCATGGCTTATCGACAATCTGCATACATGCCAAGCGTGTAAACCGGTTTGGGAAAAGTAGTAGGCAGAAATCATTTTCGTTCTGACCGTCAGCAGGTAAAGATCTTGGGAAGTATATGAGCAGCAGCAATTTCAATGGTTTCAGTCCACACACACATATGTAAACTTGTGTATCATATGCAAACAGGATTGGCTTATTTAAGCCACAAATGTATAAGCACATTGGCTTATTAAGCCCAAAAGTTGCCGGCTTAAATAAGCCAAGTGTAATACCGGACTAAGTACACGTTGGTTCTATCAAAAAAAAAAAAAAAACTGTCAAATGTCCCAAAAAAGCCATCTATCAATGACCATGTTTGTAAAATAATCCATTTATGAAAATATACTACGATTTTGAATGACTTTCGTAATATTTTTGCAAAAATTTATGAATAAGTGGTCACTAATTTTCGAACTTCAACAAAATAAAAATCGTTTAGAAATGTACAACCGTGCCTACATATTTATAATCTCAATCCAAAGTATAGTATATTCCTTCTACTTCTTCCTTCGGAATTTATGTCCTTCGAAGAGACTTTGTCGCAGTTACCACTGCTCGCTAAGCAGCTCGATCCTCACGCACATTTAGCCCTAAATATTAAAAAAAAACAAATTATCTAAACTTAGATTGCTTTAAATTAAACAATGGTTCTTTGTTTTCCCGGAAAATTTTCAGATGGTGAAGAACACATCTTTTCCAAGTGACTGATTTTATAAAATCTGTGTTTTCCGAATAGTGAAACTAGATGTGCGAAAATTTTTAAAACCAGTGCGTCGGATATTGGGTGGACATTACATTTTCTTTTACGTTTAGTGGAGTGTGGTTAGAAGTAAGTGTAATTATTAATTACTAACTTGCATACCCATCGTTGCCGGGTTAAGTTTTTTCATTTTTTTTATGGTGTATGTTGGAGCTAAACTTCAGGCCAATGGGCTCGGTAGTTTCCCCGCGAAAGGGTAACATAGAGGAAGAGCTAAGTTTCGAGATTACTTTACCCCCTCCCCTTACTCCCCCACCCCTCGGGCTACTTTTTAATGGGTCTATGTTGGGGCTGGACCCCCGACGAACATCTATGACAAATTTCAGGCCAATCGGTTCAGTAGTTTCCCCACGAAAGAGTAACATAGCGCAAAAACTAAGTTTCGAAATCACTTTACTACCTCCCCTTACTCCCCCACTCCTCGCGCTACTTTTCCGTATGACTATGTTGGAACCAGAACCACCACATACACCCATGCCAAATTTCAAGTCAATCGGTTCAGCCGTTTTTGCGTGAAAGAGGAACAGACAGACAGACACCAACTCATTTTTATATATTAGTATGATGATTATAGTTTCTTTAAATTAACCTACAGTAATAATCGACCTATATAGAGAAAAACCACATGGTGTAAAATTCAGAACTCTCTTTGGGTCGATTTTTGTAAGAAACGATAAACAAAACAGCATCGTTAATTTATAAGGAAAGTATCTTTCCAAGTTTCACACCGAATTTTCTTTTTTATAACAAACATTTTTAGTGTTTTTGGCTAACAAAATAAACTTTGAATGAAGTCCACTTCATGCTGAAAGAAACTCGAAATGGTTGAAAGCATACAAAAAAAAAGTTTAATATCGTCTCAAGAAAACTAAGTTGATTTTCTTGTTTTCTTGTTGGAAAAGTGTGAAAATTCTAATACAAAAGTTCACCAAAGTTTGGGAAGCGCTCACTAGGGCATCCATTCACCCGATCGTTCGTGGATTTGCCTCGACATATGCAATATTAGTATTTTAAAAAGTGCTTTCGCTAATCTCGTAAAAAAGTGGCTTTTTTTTCATTTAAGCTTCTTGCTAGGAAATAAATATTTTGTTTATCGGTTCACAGGGAGACCCATATTTAATGTATTCAAACCTTATTTTCCTAGATTTTTAATTTGATTCTGTTTATCAATATATTCGGTTTATAATGTCTCATATCTTGAGTGTTTCAATTGTTCTGAGAGAATCCCACCTCATATTTGGCTGAGTTTTCGATTTTGTGGGAGACGGGGAAGTAGAGCAAATATGGGATGCTTTTTGGGCTGACAGGAGACTTTCCCTAAATTTTCTGCTCATTTATTTGAGCAGGTCCTTCTGCCGTTAAATTATGATTTGTTTGTTTGTTAATTTTCATTCATTGTTGAATTTTTATTAACGACACGCTGAAATTTTTAGGATAAAAAAAATCATCAAATATCTTTGCCAAAAAGAAACCCACCTGCAAAACAAAGCTTAGAACTGGGGCTTAATTATGTATCTCGAATCGAAAACCAAATCGACTCGAACGCCATACTCGAAAACGAATTGCATTCGTATCAGGTAACACTTTCGTTTCGAGTAAAATGTACTGCCATAAATTAATCGAAAACGAGAAACTAGCTGGTAACTTGGAAATTTCGTGTTTATTTTTAGTGTCATTATTGAATAGTTGTAAATAATTTGCTGTTAGTTTTTGTGTTTTCTTTTTTGTGAAATTAATGCCGGCAGTTTAAAAAAACTGAAATAAGAATCGGATAAAAGTGAATGTGAAATAAGTGCCAGATAAAAGTGACGGAAGTGATGACAGCGTTTTCTATCCAAGAATGGTAAGAAAATTCAATTCATTTCGTTTAAAATCGTAATTAACTAAATATTATATGTTAGAGGCAACTTTTCCTTATTTTTAATAGATTTTCCAAGCAATTTAAATATGTTTTGTAAGAAGAAAAATTCTTACATAAAAAAAACATTGAAATTATTTTAAATTTTCCTTTCGAATTTCATTTCCGGCGACTGAAAAGCGTTCGAGCAAATTTCCGAAAATGAATGACAAATATTTGATCGAATTCGAGTTAGCTGATACCGATTCAAACATTTCCGTGCATTTCATTTCCGATTCGAGTTCCCTAATAAGGCCCCTGGTATCTAACTAGCATCTCGAATTTGGTAAAATATGTACAGAACTCAGAACTCTCACCTTACGGAAACTGCAACGCATGTCACAGGTATCTGTCGGTAAGACATCGGAAACCGTCTTGAGTGTCCGGTAGGGATGTCAAAAAAGAATCGGTTAAATCGGTTACCCGGTGTTTTTGCTTCGGTTAACCGTTTTTTTTCGGTGTTTTTTTTGCACGGTTATACCAGGTGTTTTTTTGAAAGCCAAAAACCGTTCAAAAAAATCGATCATTTTTTTTGTACGGAAAAATAATTTTAAACCAATTTTCGTGCAACTGATTTATTAGAAACACTTCTTTTTAAACCAAATACAATATTATATTGTGCCATTTATGGCCTCTTAATGGATTATATTGCACTTGACGTCTTTTGTTTTTATTATAGTGTATTTGTTGTGTCTAATAACTAACCTACCCAATTTGAACAAAACGGTTTTTCGGTGTTTTAATAACCGGTTTTTTGGACCCGGTTAAACCGGCCCGGTTTAAACCGAAGCCTTAAAAACCGGTTTAACCGAAAACCGGTTTTTTTCAAAAATTTGACATCCCTAGTATCCGGTTCGCTAACAGTTTGTGCATTTTTTTTTCTACATATTTATTTAAGTGTCATTAAGATTCCGATGAACTTACACATATTGTGCCAGTGGTAAACAAACCATTTTTTTGTGAACTATGTGTATAATTTTTGCGTCCAAATCGTTATATCATTTGTCCATATTTCCCCTATATTTTTCTAAGCCACATCCAGAGGAGATTGCAGCTAAACGTTATATTTTAATACATCTTCGTGCCAATGTATGCTCTCTAGTCAAAAATGTCGTTGAATAGCTCCACTTAAATCCTTTTTATCTACGACTACCATATGGAATTGGGTATCCTTTGTGCATTTTAACTATAATTCTCGATATGACTCTGTAACCACATTTCCCTTGTATGTTAAGCGACAACGTCATATAGCGCCCCAGGATAGCTCCAAATGCTTATACAACACCACCTCCAGACACGTGTCTTTTTAATGCTTGAACTGCAAGCGTACACGATTTGCTATGGAGACATTTCTAAATCAATTTAAATTTTCTATGAATTTAAATATCTCCTTATTTCGCATTGCAATAGATTCTTCACTGCATTCGCTAGTGGCTCGAATATGTTTAAAAGCAAACTGGCTCCGTACATGTAGAATCGGTAGTTCAAACGAATTTTATTTGCATTTTGCCATTTATCATATTTCATAATTGAAATAACATTAACTTTCTATGGATGCTGCTTTCCACGATTCATGAATTTGTAAAAATATACTTTCATATGGTAGGTAATACACCATGGAATAAAAATTTCCATCGATTCTTGTAGTTTTATTTAGAGGAAATCAACTTGTGATTAAAGATATAGGTATTGGAATTTAATTTATGTGGATTTTTTTTGTGAACGTTTAAAAAATTCCAATGTGAAAGACGAAGCCCGTTTAAATTAAACGCTGAATGGTAAATTTTGAATAAATTTCACAGAAAATTTAAGGATGAGTTTATTATTTTTTTAAAAACTCCGATTCATGTCTGGGTAGATATAACCCATTAAAGAATGTCGATCTTGTTTGGCTTTTGTGATTATTTTTTCGAAATATACCATAACTAAAACTATACCAGCATCGTGTTGCAAAGCCCCCACCATTAGAAGAAAATGACTGTGCCCAAAATTAGCTAAACATTTTCTAAAAGCAAAATTCTTTGACTCAGCCAAATCATACAAGAATGAAGGAATCCCTAGAGTTATTTAAAGTTGAACTGAATTGGGAAGAAGAAGTTATAGACTTATCTTTATTGTGTTGGTCTTTCATTTTATTCATTTCCTAGAGAGCTCTTGTGGATAAACTGAAGAAGAGGACGAGAAATTACGTCCTTGTGTGGAAATCTCTGTTAAAATGCTTTCATGTGAGTTTCCAATTTCAACAGCACACCTATTTTAAATAGAATTTCCCTCGTATGGAAAATGATATTCAATTACATAACATGTTTATTACTATTAATAATTATGCCAGTTTTAGTGAATCAAAATATTATCGCCTACATGAGAAAGTTTTGGTTTCCTTAATTGCACTTAATTGAAACGTAAAAATGCAAAAATTTCCGACTCAGAAATTTTTGAAAACGTAAAAATTTTCTCTGAGCCGGAAAGCGGTAAAAAATGTGGAAAATTAACATTTTCTCATAACTTTAAATCAAGTTTTAAGCGAGACTAGCTTGCATACCCGTCGTTGCCGGGTTAAGTTTTTCAATTTTTTTTCTTTTTTTTTTTGATGGTCTATGTTGGAGCTAAACTTCAGGCTAATCGGCGAAAGGGTAACATATGGCGAAAGGGTAACATAGAGGAAGAGCTAAGTTTCGAGATCACTTTACCCCCTCCCTTTACTCCCCCCACCTCTCGGGCTACTTTTTAATGGGTCTATGTTGGGGTTGGACCCCCGACGAACGTCTATGGCAAATTTCAGGCCAATCGGCTTGGTAGTTTCCCCGCGAAAGAGTAACATAGCGCAAAAACTAAGTTTCGAAATCACTTTACCCACTCCCCTTACCCCCCCCCCCCCCCCCCTCGCACTGCTTTTCCTTATGCCTATGTTGGAACCAGAACTACCACAGACACTCATGCCAAATTTCAAGTCAATCGGTTTAGCCGTTTTTGCGTGAAAGAGGAACAGACAGACACCAACTCATTTCTATATATTAGTATGATTAATTCCAAAAGTGATTCAAATTTTCTCAAATATACAATTGGTTTAAATTCACAAACGGTGTTAATACGGAAATCAAATTAAATATTTTTCTGAAAATTTGAAAAAGTATCCTAATTTTGATTTCATATAATTTGAAGGTTTATTCTATTTCTACATGAAGTGGTCGTTGTTACTCCTTCCTAAATATTTTTGATGTCATGTATTAGATATAATCAGAAAATACTCGTAAATTTTTATATAATGAACAATTTATGGATCAACTACACATACGATAGAAAAGAAATGATAACAAAATGAAGAAACTTACAAAGAATTTGCAAAAATCGAGAACTGAATGGATTACTTTTAGTGGACAATGTTGAACGTGATGTGTCCATCTAGTTAGTATTGCATTACATCGTCCAACTAAATCGAAATATCTACCTTGGAACAGAATCCATAACCCATATATGTACATACTCTGTCACAGAAAGGAAGCAACTTTTCTTCTTGTTTATATACCTTGCTACAAATAAAATGCCATGGACATAGATATATCGAAAATAACATCTTCATTTACTAAACTTATAAAGTTTCCCTAAATTTTTTATTTATATATCGGATCTCTTCATTCTCATCTCTTAAAACGTTGTATTACATATGTATGTGCACATACTACGTACAAATGTACGATTAGATGAAAAGAAAGGATCAAGTATAGAATTTATTGTGTATGAGGCGGATATTCTCAGATTACCTATACAACACTTATTTAATACTTTCCTTCAGAAAGCCAACAATATATGGATAAGTTTCCCTGGCAGCAATTGCTTTAATGTACATCGCTATATATTTTCCTTTTTTTTTATAGTAAACAATTTTTGAGGGGGTGTGCAAAAGGATATTTATATTGCTTTTCAACACAAAATTTAGTTAAGTGTCTCAATATACTGAAGTGACTTAAATTTCCGAAACGAATTTCTTTGGAAATAACTTTTATTTTAGAAATAATGTTTTTAAAGTTTCAGTTTCATGGAGTCGGCCATTGGCTGATTTCTTTTTGAACTACGGGTTATTTCGACATTGTCATCACTAACCGGTTCGAAATATCGATGAATTATTAGTGTCGAATCTCCGCGGTGCCAAATGAATCGATTTTCTTGACCAATGTTGGGAAATACCAAAAATTCATTTCCACTATGAATGATGCGATGCCGATAGAGTACGAATTTTGGTCGAAATAATGCACCATCCACGATTAGTTGCCATTGGACTTTATTTGTGGGGTGCCGTTAAATATCGATGTTACGCTGTTAATCTAAAAGCGATTAAGGCACTTAAGTATCATATACTAAACGAGCTATTCGTGAGATAATACCTTAAACCATCGAAAATGTATTGCAAAAATTGAGGCTACTGCAAAGCCAGGCAAAGCAGACATATGAATGCAGCTATATTCCATAAATTATTTGGAAGATTTACTCTTTTCAATAAAGCAATAATCTTGAAAAATATTGAACTATATCTGATAGCAAGAGTGGACTAACCCACATGTCGAAATCGTGAGTTTTTTTGTGTTTGAATCACTATTGCGAGTGAGTTTTTAGATACAAATGTTTGGATGCACAAAAGAACATTTCAACATTGAGTAATAAAGTCCACAGAATGTTTTTTTTTTCAAAAATTTACAGTCAATAATAGTACAAAAGTGGAAAAGCTTCAAAAACTCGATTATGTGGCTTGGTCCACTTTTGCTCCCAACGCCTCATTTTACAGCAAATTTTAAAAAGAGACCAGCCGATGGCCCATTTATAAATAATTAGCTTGCATACCCGTCGTTGTCGGGTTAAGTTTTTTCAAATTTTATTTTTTGTTGGTCTATGTTGGAGCTAAACTTCAGGCCAATCGGCTCGGTAGTTTCCCCGCGAAAGGGTAACATAGAAGAAGAGCTAAGTTTCGAGATCACTTTACGCCCTTCCCTTATTCCCCCCACCTCTCGGGCTACTTTTTAATAGGCCTATGTTGGGGCTGGACCCCCGACGAACATCTTTGCCAAATTTCAGGCCAATCGGTTCAGTAGTTTCCCCGCGGAAGGGTAACATAGCGCAAAAACTAAGTTTCGAAATCACTTTACCCCCTCCCCTTACTCCCTCCACCCGTCGCGCTACTTTTCCGTTTGCCTATGCTAGAACCAGAACTACCACAGACACTCATGCCAAATTTCAAGTCAATCGGTTCAGCCGTTTTTGCGTGAAAGAGGAACAGACAGACAGACAGACAGACACCAACTCATTTTTATATATTAGTATGATGATGAAGTCTGATAGTACTCTGCAATTATGTCCTTTCCTGAATTTTTATGAAGTAAATTAGGAAACGTAAGAAAAGCTACAATTGCCAGGGGCCAATCGTTTATTTAAAAAAAAACCCTATTATATAGGAGAGGGGGGAAGGTCTCTCTGGTTGAGAAGTTTAATTTTTTTTCAAAATGATTCTTAATATTTTTTTTTTGTGTTTCTCAGGGTCAATTTTTTGTAGCCATTATTTTTGGCAAAATTTCCACGAAGATGGACTTTGGAAAATTTGAAAAAAAAAAATCGGTGTTTGGTCCGCAAATCGGTGTTTGGTGGCGATTTCTTTTTGGGTTTTCAACGAAATCGCTATTAAATCGAAATATATTATTAAATAAATGTTTATAACTTGGTAATAACTCCAATTTAAAACCAAGGTTATCAATAAACAGCCAATTTATTAACAACAACATTTCTGATAATTTTGAAACATGAATGGTTGTATGGAAATTTATGTTGTCCATTAGACAATTTAAAGCCATATCAGGGAAGAAGTACAAAAGCTGCAATTTATATTTGTGTTCCTGAATTTAAAGCATCGTACATTATCTAGCTCCCATAATAATCGTTAGAAAGAGTAAAATGGTCTCAGCAAAGGGTTAGATAGAGATTATTTTATTTGAAATGCCTTCCTTTGTTGTACTGAAACAATAGAGTGTAAAAGATTCCTTCTTTAATTCCTTTTTCCCAATTCCATATCCCGACCGACGCTACCCAACATTCCACAACCGACAAACCATTTGAATACTCAATGATAATACCACAACGATGATAACAACGATCATAATCCACGTACATATATATTGTATATTTTGAGTACATGTGTCGTGTAATTAAAGTATGTATTTTGACCTTTTATATTCTTTTAACCAATAGCTTTGTATTTCAGTAAGGAGCCGGTTGATTATTTAAAAGGGAACGTTTGCCACACCAAGCTATCTGGTACCAACAAATTAAATTAAAATTATTAAGGCAAATGAAGGAAGGTCAAACTAGATGATATTAAATGTGGAAGAACAGCCTAAAACTTTGTGAAAACTATTCACAATTTTGCCAAAAATTAATAAATGAGAGGATTTTCTAGGATAAAAGATGATAATAACCTATTCAGTTTGGTTCCTTATTGTTTGTTTCTGAAAAGGTCAGAAAAATGTTGTTGAAATAAAATAACACGTTCGAGAATTTACAATACAAGTTCATAAGCTTTATTTTAAAATTTATATTATACTAGAATTTGGACCCGGCTTCGTCCGGCTAAAAGCGTGAACCGAAAAAAAAATTGGGAAAACTAAATTCAGTTGGTTAAAAATTAGGTAGCCTGCATGATGTTCGTTAGTTTTTTCTCTTCGGAAAATGATTAACAAGCTGGAGCCCCGACGAACATCTATGCCAAATTTCGGGCCAATCGGTTCAGTAGTTTCCCCGCGAAAGAGTAACATAGCGCAAAAACTAAGTTTCGAAATCACTTTACCCCCTCCCCTTACTCCCTCCACCCCTCGCGCTACTTTCCCGTATGCCTATGTTGGAACTACCACAGACACTCATGCCAAATTTCAAGTCAATCGGTTCAGCCGTTTTTGCGTGAAAGAGGAAGACAGACAGACAGACACCAACTCATTTTGATATATTAGTATGATTGATATTTTCATATATTTCATAGCTTAATTAATCAGTCTCGTTTATCGATTAACTATTTGTATCGCATTTGTCTAATTTGAAGTATAATGAATTCTAAACTGATGTAAATTAATATAAACGTGGATAGTTAATATGCAGATATAATTTCCCTCAATTAATAATTTATTCTGTTGGATTTGTTGACCAGTAAGTAATATTGATTAAATGATTTAATTTTGGTTATTGGTTCTCCCACAATTAGATAATTAGATAACCCAAGGAGGACAAAAGGTAATAAAGTGGTCGTCCCGACTTTAGTTTCTTGACTGTATGGTTAAAACAACCACTTTATGACCAGTTTTGTTATTTGGGAACACAAAAAAAAAACGAAAAAAAATGTGTAATTGGCTAAAAATAAACCATCTTATCAAAATTCATGACAATATTTATTACCTTTGATGCTAAATAAAGGAAATCTAATTAAATCACAAATATTATGAACAATTTTGTGGTAAGCTCATGGCTGACCAAATTGAATAGGTAATAAAAATAACCAATCGTTAGTATTCTAATTTAATTTGAAATTTGATATTTTCTTTGTTGTTATGACAAAGTAAGAAAGTACGTGTTAAAAACATGCTTTGGAAATAAAATCTAAGAAGTCCAAACTGGATGATCAATTTAATCGATTTGTTTCTAGAATTAACTATAAAACGGTATAATTCGCAAATTCTTTTTGGTTGTATCATCGTTTATTTCAGTTTGCTGTACGTTACAAGAAATAATAATACTTACAAGATAACTCTATTAGATCCCTTTTTACCATCGCATAATACTATAACGACCTAACAAAACGCTCCCACATAGGACCAAGAAATGTTCCTATACAGGCAATTTGGAAAGGTTCTACATATGTGGCCGTAAAAATGCATTTGCCGATATTTCACGCTTTCAGATAAAGTTTGCGCCAGTACATGTGAAAAAGGGATTCTTTTCACGTCTATTGCTTTTTGCCTTTTCCCAAGATATGTTCCAGGACAATCCTTTCGGCTTACCGAGACGTGATGAAATCATAATAACTCCCGAAGATAAAGTAAATCCCACTTTACTGTCGCATTGACTTCATCATACATATAGTTTTGTATACCTATGGATATGCAAATATGAAAAAGTGCGAATTACGTAGTATGCCTAACGATACAGCCTGAGATAACACAACAGCCATCAGTAAAGAACTTTGACTTTTTGGGAATCTTCGTATCTCCTTATAGCGTCGGAGAGATCTGAGTAAAAACTAGCATCCAGCCTAGATACCGTTGTCACCCCTTAGAATACTGATGGTTTACGTAAGCTTACAATATTGTATAAAACCCGTTTGCTATTTATCCGACAATATCCTAGGCAACCGTTTCCTACGCGTATTTAGAATTTTGTGCTTTTACCAAAGCCTCTGGGCGATATATAGCGGCAGAACACTCCCGGTTCGATGGTTTGATAGGGGAAGAAATTATGGGTCTATCCAATAATAAGACAGTTTCTTCTTATTGTCAACCCATCGTTCTTGAAATCGACTGCTGGTGGAGACTTATACAAACTTTAAACAATTATGTGTTCCAAATAATTACCGAATGTAATAAAGAAATTTCTCATTATGTTAAAAAGTCTTGTTGTTACAGACTTTACCGCAGGGTGTATTTATCTTTATAGGGTGCTTTGGAAGTGTATATATATTATATATTATATAAATTTGTCCCTCCTTAAGCTATTCCATCGACAAAAGCTAAGCTGTTTGCAACGTCTATCTTCTATTTGTACCTACACCAGTACTTATTTCATTTAGTGTCATTTCCACGGTTTAAAATGTGGAACATCGTCTTCTTAGAGTATGCGTGTATGTTTGAAAGCGTCTTCATAAAATCATTTTTGGCTATAGCAAAAACTACCAAAAAAGTTTACACACTACACTCAGAAAAATGTCCAGGTCAACTTTTTGTCAGGTTAACTCTGACCTTACAGAGGTGTCTGTAAACCAGCTAGCGGTCAGAGTTAACCTATCTAAGGTCAACTCGTGCAGCTCCCAATGCCCTACTTCACCTGCTGGTGGCTTAATTTCAGAATTTCTCCGACCACAGGTCAACTCAGTTTTACTTGCCCACATGCAGGAGAACGCGCGCCTGCCCGAGGCCAATTACACCGTATGTAGGTCGTCGAGTTAGCCTCCATTTTTCTGAGTGTATAGTGGCTTGTGAAAGAATCGCTGAAAAAGACTTGGATATAAGTCATTATTATTACTAAAGGTCTGATAATAATTCTTTCCAACTATAATAAAAAGAAAATGATAAAAATCTCTGTCGAAACCCGCTTAAAACTTTCCAATAGTTTTAATTTTTTGTTTGGCGACGACAAAGACGATAACCCATTTTTAAACGTCGTGCATGGTTACTGTTTACTGGTATTACACACCGCCGACCGTCGTATCCTAAATTTGCACAATTGATGGGGAGACAAAGTTAGTACCCGAGGTTGGATTAATGGGGCGTGTATATGTGGAGCAATGGTTACACATTTCTACGGTATTCCAGATCGTTTGCTGTACGCACGAAATTAAATGTTTGCGGTTTGATTCACCTCCACAAAAGTTGCTTTTAGCGGGATCCTTTGGAGTTCAACATCGTTGAGGACAAAGTTTAGTTTCTTGAGGGTAAAAGTTCACCCCCAACCACCAACAGACAAAATATAAATGCTTATTTTATATGTTGTTGATACTGCATTAAGTATGAAGTAAACACATATTCGCTAGTTGGAGTTTGGGTATAACTCGTATCCTTTAGCCTATACGAATACAAAGAGAAGAGGTTTAAATATAAAATGGTTGTTTATATCATACGGAACGAATGAATTTCTTTAAATAAATTTCTTCTTGTTTTATGAAATTTTATGTACACCGCAAGAGGAATGCTAGTATAACAAAAGTTCAGAGGTTTATGTGCGAGTATGTTTACGAATTTATAAACGGTGATACTCGTTTTACAACATAACATATATGGTCGCATAGAGAAATAAGAGATTTTCACAATGCCTGAATGGGATTTTTTTTTCGTTCCTTTTAACTTAAGGTACCGTAGCGGGCTCACGAAGAGAAAATTACTTAACGTACATTGTTGAATTAATAAGGATAAACGTACTTTGAAGTAACATTATGGACTGTCATGCGAGCTGGCAGTAAGATCTCAGATTTAAATTTCATATCAGATATATTTTCATTTCATAATTACATGATGTTTTTTACGTATACTGAAGTTGATGACAGCGCGTTTTTTTTAAGATAAAGAAAGATGGGATGTTCTTATTGTAAACTAGCTTGCAGACCCGGCGTTGCCAGGTTAAGTTTTTTCAATTTTTATTTTTATTTTGATGGTCTATGTTGGAGCTAAACTTCAGGCCAATCAGCTCGGTAGTTTCCCCGCGAAAGGGTAACATAGAAGAAGAGCTAAGTTTCGAGATCACTTTACCCCCTCCCCTTACTCCCCCACCTTTCGGACTACTTTTTAATGGGTCTGTGTTGAGGCTGGACCCCCGACGAACATCTATGCCAAATTTCAGGCCAATCGGTTCAGTAGTTTCCCCGCGAAAGCATAACATAGCGCCAAAACTAAGTTTCGAAATCACTTTGCTCCCTCCCCTTACTCCCCCCACCCTTCGCGCTACTTTTCCGTATGCCTATGCTGGAACCAGAACTACCACATACACTCATGCCAAATTTCAAGTCAATCGGTTTAGCCGTTTTTGCGTGAAAGAGGAACAGACAGACACCAACTCATTTTTATATATTAGTATGATTTATTTTGAGGAGCTTTGGTTTAAATTCTGATTTTTTAAAATTAAAATTGTAAGTTTTTAATAAAATACGTAAATAAACAAAATGCTTGCTTTTAATTTTTAATGCTGCATTAACGGATCTTGATGTAAGTAAATAATTACAATTGATTATTGAGCATTTTAAATTTCACAAAAAATTAAAATGCCTAATTTTTATAAATAGGAGACAATACTTTTGCGTGAAACCGAACTCAACTAAAATTTATTTCGTAATTATAACTGAAAGCTAAAGACAGATGTCGTAATTTCAGGTAAATGACTCTTAATAATTTCACAAATTGGACTTTTTTTGTTCTTCTTTTGGGATAATGATGAAAACCAATTCTCTTAATGAAAAATCTCTTTATCATTGTGAAGCATCCCCAATGGACCAAATCTGAAGTTTTAAGTAACTTCCAGTAAAATTTGAAACCACATTACAGGCACTGGGTGTCATTCAGTTTTGATCGAAAGGTATGCTATCAATCACTGCCAGTTTCAACGAATCATCCGAAACTTTTGAGCTTTTTCAAACCACACCCATAAAAACCACAGTTGCATCATTAGAATTATATAGTGATATTACAAAAAACACATATACAATAAATCGTTGACAGGCAAACATTTGAAAGGTTGAACCCATGAGCTTATTAGGAAAAAAACAATTTAAAAAAAAACATTATGTTGAATTTTATTCTTCATTTTGGTGTGTTAGAGTACCTAAATGGCTATGTGCTCGTTGAATGGTCATAACAATTTTCTATTTTTCAATTTTGTAGTTTTTCCAAGCTAAAGCAATTTATGCACTTGGTGATTATTGTTGGGAGTATGCGTTTTCAAGCTACTCGCATTTATTGCCAATTTTTTTTACTTTAGGTGTCCTTTCGTCCAATATTGCAATGGTGTGTACCATGAAATTCAGATGAACGCTGCCTAAAGGACAAATGTAGTGAAATTCTTTGAAAGAACGTAGAAATTAGCTGGAGAAGAACACACATGAAATAACCTGGTCGTGAAAAAATATGTAGATGAAATCATGCATGCAATTTATGCTATCAGAAATACTGCATAAAAATCATATATGAAATTATTTTTGGATTCTGCGTGTGTGTTGCTGGCCATAGAAGTGCAATTTAAACGTACGGGCATGGTTGCTGCATGACTTCCTTTTGCAATTGAAGTGATCATATTCAGCGTAATGGGAGTAGTAGAGCTGCATACGTCTCTGGAATATCCTACAATATCCTAGCCCTTGGAATTTTGTGCACAGTTAGTTTGGTTAAATACAAACACTGCGATGGGTGTGGCGGGAAACAGGAAGGAATTCATGTGAAATGTTATGCCATCTCTTGAACCGACCGTGCATATGCGATTAAGGGGAATCCTTTCGGATAATTGTAAGGTTTGGGTGGCAGAATACAAGTTTCTACACACTCGTGTATTTGCAGTTAGGCAAAATATGGCGACTCTAATTTACAGGACGTGATGTGGTCCTTTCAGAAAATTTTAATTACATTTCATTGTAATTCAATTCGCATAAGTGATATGGAAGCATTTATGTCATAAAACCCAGATTCAAGTCCTATGAAAACTTTGTATAAACTTTCATATATGTATCAGTTGTATTTCATTCTTGCATATATGTATGTATGCTTAAACAAATGTATAACCATAGACATTATACATTCGTAAATAAGGAAAAATGTTATGTAGCACTACTTAAATCATATATCATATATATAAATGTAAATGAAAAGATGTATGGGCATTCGGATGGATAGAGTTATGGGGTTGTAAAGCCATGTTTACACTAGAGAGAAATTACTGCTAGAGAAATTCTGGGAAAAAATCTCTTCAACTGATCACTTCTACACTAAAAGTTACTTGAAATAAGTTTCTCTACCGAGTTTACACGATATACGATATTTTTCTCTACGCTAAAGCAATGGTGAAGCGAAAAGCATATGCATTTTGACGTTTTTTGCTTGCTAAAAAAAACTACGCGACAATTCAGCAATTCCAAATAAATTCTACGGGTGGAGATATCCATGAGTGTTTACATCTTTCTATGTGCCTGTTTACATTAGGACTCATTTTGAGGCGGCACGTCTTTTGCTCCGGCCAAGTGAGGGTGAGGGACCCAGTGGGGAGGGAAACTAAAAAGAGCGAACGAAGTTTAGATTCACTTAAAATTATCGGTTGCAAACCGGTTTTTGAGTCTGGTCGTTGAAACCTGTCGTTTAGTTTTGTTGATTAAACCGGTTTATGAATCCAGATAAAGCGAACACGGCAGAAAAGTGCCGCCTCGAAATGAGTCCTAATGTAAATAGGCACTATCGAGATTTTTCTCTAACTCAAGCGTAATTTTTGTACTGTGTACACAAGACTTAAGGCTTCTGTAATTTATTTGAGCACATAAAAATTCGTAGTTATGAAGAGTTTATGTCCGCTGTAATAGTTTTAGATCCTTGCTAACAAGGAAAACTTTTTATGGTAAAGGTTTCCTGCCAAAGACAGAAATCCCCCCTTTTTTTTGTTAGAACCGACGTTGCACATCATTTGTTACGTGTTTTTACATTTCACATGTATAAAAATAAGTCTGACAAACCTTATCGGGTTCGTAATTGTGTCCTTTTTCAGCCATTTCCCATTTCATTTGTGAGACATACACGGGCAAGCGACAATTTAAATTTTTGGGGATGAGAAAAACTACATGTGATATTCTAGAGATTGTAAAATCTGAACAGTACTTCGGTCAGAACTTTAGTTATTGGCACAGAAAATAATGTCCAAGCATTGCATTTTACTTTGATTGTGGGACAGAGTTAAAGTGGAAGTAAATTAGAGAAAGTCATAGTTAAACGTGATTTAACTATCAGAATATATAATCAAGTTAGACAAACTTTTCAGTAATTGAATTCTCTGTAGCCAACTTATATGACTTTTAAAAGCAAACTCAAGTGGTAGGAAACATCCATTTTGCATCCAGATTTCGTTATTTATGGGAAAATTTTCCACTATTTATAATTCCATAATATCAAATTTCACCTATAGCAGGACTTAAATACATATTTTTTGAATTTCAAAAGAACTAATATCAGTTGTTTTTATTTCAAGCGTTTCTAAAGCGGTCCCGACACGTTCAATCTCGCAGTCAATCATCGCATGCTGTTACAGCATTTTGAACGTCTATGGTGATGCTGTCATGCAAATTCCATGATTGACAGCATGCTGGCCAATATCAGAATCATTTTGATATTTTTCAAGGGAGCTTTGTGAATGACAGCATGCTTGAACGTGTATGGCGATGCTGTCAATCATTTCGTCATTTCAGAGGAATTTTTAGTAGTGAAAAGATGTCGCATATAAAAGACAAAGTTTTTTGGGAAACCTTTTTCGAGTTATATAGACAAAGAAGTGAGTTGTGGATGACGAAAAGCGTAAAATATAAGGACAAAAATTGTTTAAATTCATATTTGTGTTGTGTGCTGTCGGTTTGGCTGCTTCGAATTAAGTGATGCTTGCGTGCATGATTCAGCGTCTAGTGCAAACAAGCTTTTAGCTGTGACAGCATGATTGACTGCAAGATTGAACGTCTAGGGGCCGCTTAACTTCGTAATTCGAATTAATTACGACATTGAATAGTAGAAACGCATAGCAAGGTAAATGAAACTTATAAAAACATTTCAGTTTTTCAGGCAAAAGTTTTTTTAAAGCTTCTTTAGATCTCAAATACAAATATGATGATTAAAAATAATAATAAACCTTTTAGTTTTCAATTTCATTTCATTTATTTAAAATTGATCAAAAACCGATTCTGGTTTTAAGTAACGAGTGTGTCAATAACCACATAATATCACATTATGGAATTTTAATTTATAAGACTGAAATATTTAAATGGATATGCATGGTTTATTTTTTTTTTATTTTTGAAAAATAGATATTCAACTGTACAATTGAATAATTTTCACATATTCGATATTAAATATTGCTTAATATTTTACTTGTCGAAAATGCAGTCGTAATCACTTTTCGAGCTTAACTGAATGAGCTTATCGAAAATTTTTGGTAATCGGATTTAATCATGCTTATCCAAATAAGTGCAGATTGTTGTTAATTCGCTGTACTAAATGCTGTGCAAATACTTTTTAACATTTCCATTTGATTCAATTGTTTTGTTTGTTTATTGAATTTTCTGGTGGATTTTTTTTTCCGCTAATGATTAAAATAAAACTCTCATTATACATGGGCGGTAAAGCTAAACACTGCATAATTCTCTTAATATCGTATCAATGTTTCGAATTCGATCATTTGTAAACTGTTCGTCCGTAAATTTAATAGCATGGTAGCCACTATCTATGGATAAATACCTATATGTATTAGGATCAACAGATATGCATGTATCTAAATAAGAATGTTATATTTCGGTTCGCACAATCACCGTGATGTCGTTGAATATCCCGATTTCACAATAATATTAATTCACTTTGTGCGGTTTTAAACTAGCTGCAATGTATGAATATTACACTCGTCGTTAATGTTACCTATCAGGTTTTCGGTTACATTAGCATTATGTTCACTGGCTAGGTGGGTAAAACACTTATGGCCAGTTTCACAATTTTCACATTTAAATCCTATAATATAATACGAGGAATGTCGTCTGTCTGTCTGCACAAACGATCTCGAAAACCTGCATAACGATTTTCACGAAACTTGGGGGTTAGGGATTTTCGGGGACAAAAAACCGATCTAGATAGGTCTCACCTCTGAGAAAATTCCCCTTCGATACCCCTCGCCAGTTATCTTCAAATTGGGTAGTCCGATTTTAATGAAACTTTACAGTATTATTAAGCGGGCTAAGGGCTTTCGATCTTTTCACTACAAACCTGACTTTTCCCTCCCCTCGATACCCCTCGCCTAGTATCTTCGAATTGGGTGGTCCGATCTAAATGAAACTTTACAGTATTACTAAGGGGGCTACGGGCTTTCGATCTTTCCACTACAAACCTGACTTTTCCCTCCTCTCGATAACCCTCACCCGGTCTCTCAAAACAACGTTTCAAAAATCGGTGACAGTGATTACTCAATAACCACTCAACCGATTTCTATGAAATTTTGTTATCGCTCGTTAGTTTTAGTTCTAGCTTTCTAGGTCGGGTATTTAAAAACTCTGTAAAAGCTCTGTAAAGATAATGTGAATTTAGTTTTTCTCCAAAAATCAGCAAAAGTAGGATTTTGAGGTCTCCGAGCATGGCTCGGTCTTCCTGGTACTACATAAAAATGAGTTGGTGTCTGTCTGTCTGTCTGTTCCTCTTTCACGCAAAAAGGGCTGAACCGATTGTCTTGAAATTTGGCATGAGTGTCTTTGGTAGTTCTGGTTCCAACATAGGCATACGGAAAAGTAGCGCGAGGGGTGGGGGAAGTTTGAGTTACTCTTTCGCGGGGAAACTACTGAACCGATTGGTCTGAAATTTGGATAGATGTTCATCGGGGGTCCAGCCCCAACATAGACCCACTGAAAAGTAGCTCGAGAAAGTGATAAGGGGAGGGGGTAAAGTGATCTCGAAACTTAGCTCTTCCTCTATGTTACCCTTTCGCCCTATGTTACCCTTTCGCCGATTGGCCTAAAGTTTAGCTCCAACATAGACCATCAAAATAAAAAAATAAAATTTTGAAAAAACTTAACCCGGCAACGACGGGTATGCAAGCTAGTTTAAATATAAATTGTTTCAAGAAGCATCTTGCTTCGTTAACATACTAACATTCGTCAAACAGTTTTGAACGAAAGAATTTGTCGTGAAATTGCTTTCAGTATTTAGAGCTCACTAACTCAATTAACGGCCGCTAAAAGTTTCGTGAAACTCGCCATTAAACTAGGGTTGATTATGGCGCAAGTTATCGAATCGATAAAACAGCATAACAAATACTGTATGTAGGTTTGAATGAATTTCAATGATTTTGTTGACAGAAATTCCGAAAATCGTTTTAATACTGGTGTACCAGAATAATCGGGACTGCAAACTGAAAATCACTATTAGTAGAACTGTTTGCCACTCCATAGGGTTTCCCCACCGAAAATAGTTTTTGGAATTGTGGTTGTACAATTGCTATAAATTTCTGATATTATTTGTTGTTTAGTGTGATAAACATTCGGTCAACGAAAGGTCATACGCATCAACATGAAAATTGGTTTTATGCTAATGTGTTTACTAGAATGGCATAAATTTCAATTTAAATATAATAATTACAAAAACCCTGTGTTTTTTTCCTTTCTTAAAGTTTCATGCTGTTAACAAAAGGTTTGCTGGTAAGTAAGTCAATTATCATTTGTAAATTTTTGCAACAGAATTTCCCGACATCTACTTAAGGGCAAGCAAAAGGTGGGGTAAATTTGTGTGTGTGTGATTGCTGTTATGAAAAAGCAAAAAAAAAAACTTTTGAAAATTGTCATTAAGAATTAACTTTACAGTGACGCATTTTTGCTAAAGCGTTACGAAAATAAATCTGAAACAACATCGGAAAGTTTTCTTTGGCTTCTTCAATAAAACTAAAAAAAGGTTTTGTTGATTTTTCAGCAAGAATGTAAAATTGCCTCAACGTAGAAGAAGATAAAGATCACGTCTTTAACTTGAAGAAAAGTAAAGTTATCTAAAGTTTTTCAAGTATAGATAATATTGTTTCGCTTTGTTTTTGTTATTGTTTGTGTTGTTGTGGCTGTTATATCGTTGTATCTATTATTATTATTATTATTATTGTTGTTGTTCTCATCTCATAATGTAACTAGCTGATATAATGTAATATGATATATCATGATCTACCGAAAAGTAAGCATGGGTTCGGTTGTTTTTCTTTGGTCTTATGTTACTTGTGTTATACTAAGATCCCTGATGCTGGATTATAAATGGAGGAATAGTTTAATTTCAGCGAACACACGAATGTACCGAAATGTATACGAGTATAAAACAAATGATTTTAGTTGATTTCATCTTATGTGGAAGAATCTTTGACACAAGTAAGGACTTGCGTACTATTGATTACGCTTGATGTAGAAGCCTTCGTTTGAATAATCAGTTATTAAATTTAAAAACTAGTCGAAGGAAATCTTTAGAAGACCAAAAATTATTACACCAGTCGACACTCTTTCTGGTGCACACGATATAAGAGTATTTTCTGGGTAATTTGGGATCACCGAATCCGAATCTGGTAAAATTTTGGATGTATCATCTATAGTTTTTCAAATATGAAGGGTGGTTCATAAATTGGTTTAAATATTTACAATTTGGAAATCAACAATTCTTTTTTCTTGATATTTCAAAAAGAAGAGCTGATCTGGCTAAACTACGGCGAGATTCGGATTCAGCGACCCCTAATTAAATAGAAAATCTACTTATATCGTGTGCACTAGAGTCAGGGTCGGCCTGTTGAATCAGTTTTGGTGAAAAAAGGATCCCCTTATCGGTCGATCGAAAATAAGTTGCATGAAGCCACCCCTGGCTATCGAAAATAATAACCGGGCCTCTCATAAAACTTGTGCCATTTGTAGCAATCGCCTAGAATCGCTTAAACGAAATCCCTTACAAATAAAGTGATTTGGACAACTCTTCAGTAGCTTCTAAAAACGCTCGACAACTTCATCCATTATTGGTCTAAAACACAAATAAACGCAAAAGGTAAAAATAATAACAACAGAATAACACAGTAAACGTCAAATAAAATTAAAGTACAATTTTGTCCCAGATCCAAATAGTACTTCACCATGGATAGAGTTTTGTTTTTAACTAGAAAGGCAAATGGTATTTCTCCTAGCAATGTTCTTTAAGATGAAAATTGCATTGCACTATTGTAATCTGCTTTATAAGGCACTATCACGACTGATCGATTCGATCCATTGTTGTCGTTGTGATGTTATTGCGTTTGGGTGATTTATTAAAATAAATGAAATAAACATTCGTAGACAGATCTGAATTTAGAAATGATAATAAAGTTAAACTCATGCGAATACTAGCATTTGAAATTATTGCTACTTCACAGTGCAAATAATTTCCTTCAGTTAGACGAAATGTTCATTGAGTTTTGGGTATTCATTTTATACCATATTTATACTCTATATGAGCTCTATATGGCTCACGAAAATACTTACGCATTTCCGATATACTTTCACTTGGAGACGGACGAGAATTTTCTCCTCCCCACGTTTTTTTTAATAAAATCTTTTGGACAACTAAACGGTTGGAGGGAAATCCAAACGTAAGTACAATACCCTTCTTTTAATGTCTTATTAGTTTTTAGTAAAACTACCTCTCTATAAAGGTTCACCGAGTTAACCTCGGTAATAAAAATTCGACCACGAGGTCAACTAGGAAACGGAGGGGAGGAGACCAAATTTTTGGAGCGCCGGAATTAATAAAGTTAATCCCTCGGCTGGTCCCGCGACATCAGGAAAATAAGTATCCAGAAATTTCTCCGTGGATGCCGAGAAATTGTCTAGGAACTCAATTCCGCAAAAACATAAGGGAAAGCATCAAATTGCACGTCTCGCTTAGCGAAGAACACCGCTCGAAATCTTTTTCTCGAGGCCGGACAAAAAGAAGATTTTTGGACCAACAACTCGTTGATCGTCTTTACAAGTTTTTTTGATATGTCGGAAATGAGATTGTAAGTTATTCTATTACTATTTAAAAGAAATTTTTCCAACACTACCTGCTGTGGCACATGATCGACATCGTGGAACTAGAAGCTATTCATAACCTTAAAATTAAATTTGCGAAAAACCTCAAACTAGTTATATCAAATATTAATTTAATCAATACTAAATTTGTGAAACTAAAATATAAAAGAAAAGCGGAGACCTAGAATAAAATTAAAAATCTAAAATTTAGAAATTTTAAGCATAGTGTGTAAAATTTCCACCACGTGTTACAAACAAATAATCACCAAAGGTGTAAAGTGTTTTCAAGTAAGGTGGGCCCACAATACCTGATCAATTAATTTACTTTATTATTTAATTAACGTTGAAAGCGCGATCCGATGATGCGCAATCGGTGTGGTGAAAATTGGTTTATAGTTTTTTATTTAACCTAATTTTGAGTGTTTAATTATATTAATTCAAACTTTATAATCTTAGTTGTATGTTTAAATTGCTATATACTATATTTACTTTTAAATCTACTTAAGAATTTTCCACGTTTGTAAGCCACTTTCTTTTATTATCTAGTAAGTTCTCTCCTGTCTCCGCATGAGATTCATATAAATATTTATAGTTATTAATGAAGATTAAAGTCAGATCGTTAATCAGTAACAAGTTTTTCTTTATCATGACTTATTAAAAAGAAATTATTTTGGCGGAAGTGAGGCCGATCTCTCGCTATGTTCAGCATTCATTTAAACTAGCGACATAAACGTGATTACTATCATTCCTCCCTCTCCTATTCCTTTGTATAAAATATGATTAGAGCATCTACAGGCATGACTAATAAAAATTTTGTTGTGTGGCCTTATTGATCAATTTCCTGGGTGACAAGATCCTACCCCCCCACCGACGAGCATTTGCCGTGCATAACACCAGCATGCCTACCAGTCGCCCAGGCATAGAATATCTTCCCGATTTTTCCCAAAGCGACACATAACATGGCGCCCAACGTTGTGCATTTCCTTTCTCCTTCCTTATTAGTTTAATCCTTTCTACACATTTGCTAATTTCCCAAAATTCTTTCCATATGGAAACATCTTTGACGTCCTCTTAAGTATCAGTAACTTTTTATATTTCAAGTATTATGCTCACATGTGAATCACATTTCATTTGCTATCTTTGGGTTTGACGGTTGTTCCAATGCACGTGAGTCCCGAGGTGTGAAGTCCTGCGTGACATGACACACTCGCGTTTGCCGCGTTCAATATTGGAGTAAAAGTCAAAACCAAATGTTCTAAGCGCATCCTTTTGATCATTATAGTTTACGATGGTAATAGGTCCCGAGTAAATTGTAATCAATTTTGTTCGTGTTGCCGTCACCTATCGACAAACCAAACATACTAAATAAAGTAAAATAAAAATATTAAATTTTTAATTGTCCACGAAAGTTAAATTTTTGCTATGTATCCTAAGCTATAAAGCAACAGTGCAAAATAGCTCTAGTTCTGCCGTATCAAAAATTTAGCTATTTTATCTTTGGTCAAGATGAGCGCTGTAATAATCGCATTATGGTAGTCCCGAAAGCAGGAATTTAGAATCAGTTTTCGCGTTGCACTATTTACGCGGTTATTAAATAATAATTTTTGATTTTTTTTCAACTCACAACTTTTTAAGATAGTAATCACTGCAAAAGGAATGTATATGGCTTAGTAAAGAGATCGTGTTAAGCATCCGCCTGTTTCATGATAAAAAAAAAAAAAAAAAAATATATATATCTCAAATATAATAGTATTTACTGGATTATGACCAGAAGCTCAATATTCAAGAGCACCTCAGAACCGAAAAAAACGAAACGTGCAGTAATATTTGATTCCAATAGAAGATTTACCAGAGGTTATTGTACATCCCTTGGAATTTCATACTTAGATATGACTCTCAGAACACCTCCTAGTTCATCTAATCAGTCGCAAATGTCTACAAATATGACTCAACATTCACCCAATAACAATGACACTACTACCCAATCACCTGAAGAAGAAACTATAGATCTGGAAGGGGCTGCTTCCCTGGCTCTTCTAGCACAAAAGAATACTTCGACTTCAACTCGTAACACCCAAGCAGATTCAAATGAAGTTTCTAAGTCTAACGCATCATCACCAAAAAATGCTAACATTTTAGATTTGAGCGGGTTCAAAAATTCCTTGCTAGAAACAGTTAAGGCAGAAGTAGGATTAGCTCAAACAGTTCTACTACGTTCGTTGTCAGAGACGATTGGCAAAGAAATCGATCGTCGCGTAGAAGAAGCTATGTCCAAGCTTGATATAGCTTCAGATCCACCAGACATGAATCCAACAAATTCACTTCCGCGAAGAACTAATACTCCTGCCATTAACACCGGTTTACTTAGTGTGGTAGAGCATCCTGCGAATTCTCCTCAGCCTGTCCAAAATATGCAAACGCCAGCGTATTATAACTCACCGGAAACTCGAACTCAACAATCACAATCCAAATCGTCAACGAGTAAGTCTGCTTCGCATCAAGATACTTTCGATCATCATCAAAATTTTCAATTTCCAATTCCACCCAGCCGAACGCAACATCAACCACTACAACAATATCGCACAAGTCAAATGCCCAATCCAATTAAAGTGCCTCAAATAGAGTTCCCTTCACAACAAAAGCCGTATTCTTCATATTACCAACAAGATCAAAATATTCAATATCCTCAACATACACAGCAACAAAATACTCAATCCCAACTTCCGCCAATGTGTCCACCATCGTGGCAACCGAATTACCAGCCGCAATTTTCGCATCAGAATCAATTGCAATCTCCGTCTCAATTTAATAATCAACAATATTCAAATCACAATTCAAATTTCTATCAATCGCCCTATCATCCGCGATTAGACAAATGGGGGATATCTTTTGACGGTACTTCCCGAACTATGAACATTGACGATTTCCTTTTCCAAGTCGAATATCTTCAACAAAATTCTAGGGTGCAATGGAAAGAAGTTATTAACCATTTCCATCTGTTACTTCAAGGTAATGCCAGAAGTTGGTTTTGGCAACACTTAAGGTCACACCCCCTTTTGACCTGGCCAGAATTGCGATATTCCCTTTTGGCACAATACAAATCGACTGAAACAGACTTAGAAATAATTCGTGAAATTATGGAACGTAAACAACAGTCACACGAAAGTTTCGACGAATTTTTCAACGATATACTTAGGATTCGAAATAGGATGCGAGCTCCACTGTCTGACCAAAACATTATCCAGGTAGTTAAGGGTAATTTGAAGCCCTGGTTAACACGTTTGATTTATCCAATGCCCATTCATAGCATAGATCATCTTCGCGATGCTTGTCGTTCGACAGAGAACACCTTCTCAAAGCAAGATTCTCGTATTCGTGCGAATCCTCCCATTCCTGCTTCGCGCAAAATAAATGAGTTAGACTTTTCGTCCAATGATGACAGTAAGGTCGATGAAAATTTTATTGAGGCCCTTAAACTATCCCAATATAATGGCTCCAAAACCGAAGGAAAACGGGAAATATTTTGCTGGAACTGTAAGAAGAAGGGTCACGGTTTCGTATTTTGCACATCCCCTATTCGAAACAAATTCTGCTACCGGTGTGGAGCAGAAGATCAGAACCCCGCAGATTGTAATTCTTGTAGTTCGGAAAACAAGCGAAGGAACGTGTCCCAACCGGGAATGCCACGTTCTTCACAAACGTTCCCGGAATAATATCACCAAATCAGGAAAACTCATTTGCTAACATACCAGCCGAATCGAATTCACCCTATATTACCTTGCTTGAACGCCCAAAACACCATCTAAAACAGCCATCTACACCAATTTTAAAACCAGTTAAGCCATTTCACATTCGCTTGGCTGAGTACAACAAACTAAGACATAAACTTTTCAATAACTCCGATCTTCAATTATCTAAATTAAATTATCCGAAATCAACGTCTAAGACCATCTATCGGGCAAGAGAACGATTCAAATCGCGCAAAGAAATTCGAAAACAAATCTCATCTACCATAATATCTTCATCTTCAGACACTCGTCCTTACGCGAAAGTCCAATTATTAGGCCTAGAAATTTTGGGACTGCTTGATAGTGGGGCAAGCATAACCTGCCTCGGTCGAAACTGCTTGGATCTCGTCAAGAATTTGAAGCTTCAAATACACTCATATCCGTCACGGATTCGCACGGCAGATGGTAGAGGACATGATATTGTCGGGACAGTTCAAATTCCTATTACACATAAAACTGCCACTAAAACTCTTAAGGTATATTTAGTACCTGGACTTGAACAGGAGCTTTATCTCGGGGTAGACTTTTGGCGGTCATTTGCAATCGCACCGCATGTCATTAGCAGTCTTGTTGATGAAAATAAATCAGTAGATGAACCAAATAAACATATCCTCGATCTTAGTCAAGAACGTCAGCTAGAAACCGTTAGGGCAAAATTTTTATGTTCCTCAAAATTTGGGTTAGGGCGAACTCCCCTTTTGAAACACGTTATAGACACTGGCAACTCTGTTCCAGTGAAACAAAAATTCTATCCGGTTTCTCCAGCGGTACAGGTTCCTCTATATGCGGAACTGGATAGAATGATCCAATTAGGCGTCATCGAAGAAAGTGATAGTCCGTGGAGTAGTCCAATAGTACTAATCAGGAAACCTGGTAAAAATAGACTATGCCTCGACTCCAGGAAGTTGAACGAACTAACGGTTAAGGACGCCTATCCACTTCCGCATATAGAGGGCCTGATGAGCCGATTGCAAGATACAATGTTCATTAGCAGCATAGATCTTAAGGATGCATTCTGGCAAGTGCCGCTGGAGGAACAGAGTAAAGCCAAGACAGCCTTCACAGTACCAGGCAGAGGACTCTTCCAATTTAAAGTCATGGCTTTTGGGCTCTGCAATAGCCCGCAAACTATGAGTCGTTTAATGGACAAGGTCATTCCGCAAAGACTAAAGGAAAGAGTTTTCGTATATTTGGATGACCTCCTTATCGTGTCGCCCGATTTTCAAACTCATATTGATCTATTGAATGAGGTCGCTGACTGCCTGAGAAAGGCAAATTTAACTATAAATATGGCCAAATCTAGGTTCTGCTTTCGCGAATTAAAATATCTGGGATATATAGTGGGCAATGGGCAGCTGAAAACCGACCCAGAGAAAATAGTAGCGATAAAAAATTTCCCGGTACCAAAATCCACCCGTCAGGTACGACGCTTTCTGGGTATGGCCGGATGGTACCGGAAATTCATTCAAAACTACGCTACAATAGCTGCACCACTGACCGACACACTAAAGAAATCGAAAACCTTTACAATGACTCCCGAAGCAATAAAATCCATGGAATCCTTAAAAGCTGCTTTATGTTCGTCGGCGGTACTGACACATCCCGATTTTAGTAGAGAGTTTTACTTGCAGTGCGACGCTTCTTCTATTGGCTTGGGAGGAGTTTTGTTTCAATACGATGACCAAAACCGCGAAAGAGTTATAGCATATCTCTCTAAAAGGCTTAATAAAGCCCAGTCAAACTATAGCGTAACGGAGAGAGAATGCTTGGCCGCAATAACATGCATTGAAAAATTTCGTCCCTACATTGAAGGAATGTCTTTCACGGTAATTACGGACCATGCCAGCTTGAGGTGGTTGATGGGCATGAAGGACCTCAACGGCAGATTAGCTAGATGGAGCCTCAAACTCCAACGGTATACCTTTAAAATCGTACATCGTAAAGGCTCAGAAAATGTGGTGCCCGACACCTTATCTAGAGCTATGCTCGATGCGATAAACGTTGATAATCAGCTTGTTTCCGTTGATCTCAATTCCGAAGACTTTAAATCCGAAGAATATCTCAATTTGATAGAGACGATCGTACAGCATCAAGAGAAACTACCGGATCTTAAAGTTGTCGATGGATTTGTGTACAAACGCACTTTGCCAACTGAAGGCGACCCAATACCAGAAGAATACACCTGGAAACTATGGGTGCCATCTAGCTTAACACAGCAATTGATTATTAATGCCCATGAGCCACCACAAGTTGCGCATGGGGGCATTGGGAAAACGTTGTATAGGTTAAAAGAATTTTATCACTGGCCTAATATGGCAACGCAAGTTCGAGAGTATATAAAATGTTGCACAATATGTAAGGAAACGAAATCTACCAATGTTACCATGCGGCCTCCCATAGATTCCGAAACAAAAACAGATCGACCTTTTCAAAAGATATTCATAGATTTTTTGGGCCCTTATCCTCGCTCAAGAAGTGGAAATAGCGTGATATTTATTGTCCTAGATCACCTTACTAAATTCCCTTTTCTAAGAGCCATGCGGCAAGCGAGTGCTAAAAATGTTGTCAAAGTTTTGGAGGTAGAAATCTTTCATAAATTCGGAATTCCTCAGACCATTCATTCAGACAATGGCAAACAGTTCTTGTCTAACGAATTTAAATCCCTGTTGAACAAATATGGCATAAAACATCTTAGAACTGCTAACTATGCGCCACAGGCAAATGCCGCGGAACGCGTCAATAGGTCTGTCTTACAAGCCATTCGAGCCTATCTTAACGATAATCAGCGAACTTGGGATGAAAAGCTGAGTGATATTGAATGCGCGCTCAGGACCTCAAAACATACAGCGATTGGTATGACTCCTTTCTATGCCCTTTTTGGCCATAACATGTTGACACATGGTAGTGGTTATGAACTAGCAAAGAAACTTGGAATGTTAAGTGATCATGAATTCTCTTATTTGCCTAAGGACGAACGTTTGGCATTGATCAGAGATAAGCTTAAATCCAACTTGCATATAGCTCACGAGAGAAGTTCGGCATTGTATAATTTACGTACAAGAAAAATTAATTTCGTTCCTGGACAGGAAGTTTACAGGCGTAATTTTATACTAAGCGACAAATCTAAAAATATCAACGCTAAACTCTGTCGAAAATTTCTAAAATGTCGAATATCTCGCCCAATAGGGAAAAACATGTATGAACTAGAAAATTTAAACGGAAAGAAAATCGGAATTTTTCACAGCAAGGATTTAAAACCTTGACTGTGAGTGAAATTTTCTTTTAAGTATTAATTCAATTTAATGTAAAAACAGTCAAATATCTGGAGATTTTTATAGCCCGGCTTTTGATATACGTGGGTCCGGCACCACTGTTTATGGAAAAAATCGGCGAAATTTCATAGTTCTTGTTGGAACATAGAATCGTATTAGTAATTTTATTTGAACAAGCCTCTCATATGTGGTACATTTCAAAAACCAACTCGTATGATAAATCCTTTCTAGGCTTCTGTTTTTTTCCAATTCTTTGTCCAATGCAAGCAGTGTTCAAATCATTGGTGGTGTAGCAATCGCCTAGAATCGCTTAAACGAAATCCCTTACAAATAAAGTGATTTGGACAACTCTTCAGTAGCTTCTAAAAACGCTCGACAACTTCATCCATTATTGGTCTAAAACACAAATAAACGCAAAAGGTAAAAATAATAACAACAGAATAACACAGTAAACGTCAAATAAAATTAAAGTACAATTTTGTCCCAGATCCAAATAGTACTTCACCATGGATAGAGTTTTGTTTTTAACTAGAAAGGCAAATGGTATTTCTCCTAGCAATGTTCTTTAAGATGAAAATTGCATTGCACTATTGTAATCTGCTTTATAAGGCACTATCACGACTGATCGATTCGATCCATTGTTGTCGTTGTGATGTTATTGCGTTTGGGTGATTTATTAAAATAAATGAAATAAACATTCGTAGACAGATCTGAATTTAGAAATGATAATAAAGTTAAACTCATGCGAATACTAGCATTTGAAATTATTGCTACTTCACAGTGCAAATAATTTCCTTCAGTTAGACGAAATGTTCATTGAGTTTTGGGTATTCATTTTATACCATATTTATACTCTATATGAGCTCTATATGGCTCACGAAAATACTTACGCATTTCCGATATACTTTCACTTGGAGACGGACGAGAATTTTCTCCTCCCCACGTTTTTTTTAATAAAATCTTTTGGACAACTAAACGGTTGGAGGGAAATCCAAACGTAAGTACAATACCCTTCTTTTAATGTCTTATTAGTTTTTAGTAAAACTACCTCTCTATAAAGGTTCACCGAGTTAACCTCGGTAATAAAAATTCGACCACGAGGTCAACTAGGAAACGGAGGGGAGGAGACCAAATTTTTGGAGCGCCGGAATTAATAAAGTTAATCCCTCGGCTGGTCCCGCGACATCAGGAAAATAAGTATCCAGAAATTTCTCCGTGGATGCCGAGAAATTGTCTAGGAACTCAATTCCGCAAAAACATAAGGGAAAGCATCAAATTGCACGTCTCGCTTAGCGAAGAACACCGCTCGAAATCTTTTTCTCGAGGCCGGACAAAAAGAAGATTTTTGGACCAACAACTCGTTGATCGTCTTTACAAGTTTTTTTGATATGTCGGAAATGAGATTGTAAGTTATTCTATTACTATTTAAAAGAAATTTTTCCAACACTACCTGCTGTGGCACATGATCGACATCGTGGAACTAGAAGCTATTCATAACCTTAAAATTAAATTTGCGAAAAACCTCAAACTAGTTATATCAAATATTAATTTAATCAATACTAAATTTGTGAAACTAAAATATAAAAGAAAAGCGGAGACCTAGAATAAAATTAAAAATCTAAAATTTAGAAATTTTAAGCATAGTGTGTAAAATTTCCACCACGTGTTACAAACAAATAATCACCAAAGGTGTAAAGTGTTTTCAAGTAAGGTGGGCCCACAATACCTGATCAATTAATTTACTTTATTATTTAATTAACGTTGAAAGCGCGATCCGATGATGCGCAATCGGTGTGGTGAAAATTGGTTTATAGTTTTTTATTTAACCTAATTTTGAGTGTTTAATTATATTAATTCAAACTTTATAATCTTAGTTGTATGTTTAAATTGCTATATACTATATTTACTTTTAAATCTACTTAAGAATTTTCCACGTTTGTAAGCCACTTTCTTTTATTATCTAGTAAGTTCTCTCCTGTCTCCGCATGAGATTCATATAAATATTTATAGTTATTAATGAAGATTAAAGTCAGATCGTTAATCAGTAACAAGTTTTTCTTTATCATGACTTATTAAAAAGAAATTATTTTGGCGGAAGTGAGGCCGATCTCTCGCTATGTTCAGCATTCATTTAAACTAGCGACATAAACGTGATTACTATCATTCCTCCCTCTCCTATTCCTTTGTATAAAATATGATTAGAGCATCTACAGGCATGACTAATAAAAATTTTGTTGTGTGGCCTTATTGATCAATTTCCTGGGTGACAAGATCCTACCCCCCCACCGACGAGCATTTGCCGTGCATAACACCAGCATGCCTACCAGTCGCCCAGGCATAGAATATCTTCCCGATTTTTCCCAAAGCGACACATAACACATTTTTCATTGGCTATCAAAAATGATAGCCATGGCAGTCAATGTGTTAAACCAATACTTTTGATCATTCTAAAATTTCATAAAATTTTAAATGAAAGATACTCTAAAAGAATGTTAGTCTTTGCTAAACTATCATCGCTCATACCCGCGTACCCGTCACCAATCAATTTTAAAAACTTCTACAAAGTTTTATATGCTACAAAGTTTTCTTTAGTTGTGGTATTAAACTATGTCTCTATTGAATTCGCAAGACATAATTTAGTAAGATGAGAGCAAACAAGGTAAACACTTTTATAGTTTTCCCTTGTCTAAGAATTGAAAACTTTATAATTTTCTGTTGAACGGAGTAATAGTTTTATTTTCAAGAAACTTTTTAATAAATTCAATTGAAAAACGCTAGCAGTTTCTAATCTGTAAATCTGTTTTCATGAAATTTTACAATGATGCGGATTTTTTTCTCAAATCACGAGAAAAAGATTGATTTAAAAGCATGAAAAAATAATTCAAGAAGGAAAAAAAAAACACAATTTAAACTGTTTTAAAAACAAGGTTTTCTAAGAATATATGCATCAGTAATTACGAATTCTCAGTTTTTGCCGATTAAAAACTTTTCATTCAATACTTCGATACAAATTGGAAACCAATTTTCTATAAAATACTTTTCAATTTTAGTATTCGAAAATTAGCGTTTAAATTTCTTCATCGTATCAGGTAATTTGACCCATTTTTATTTTCAAGCTGTAACGTTGCTGATGGAATGTTGAAGTACTTAAGGCTATAAACATCTTTCCTTAATGTTAAATTTTGAGTTGATGGTCTCTTGCATAAGACCGGAGCAAAGTGCTGGAAACTATAGAATTTGCCCTTATTAAAATACGGCCATCTGAATAATGCATATATGAAAATATAATACACACAAATACCTTTTGCAAGTGATGCATAGACATATCAACTCATATGCATTTATGTTGGGGTTTGTATGAGGTGAAGCAGGTAAGTGCTAACCACGTGAAGGGTACGATCATTTTAACTGTAAGTATTCTTCTTATGATGTACTTTAATTTTCATATGGCATAAATATTTTAGCTTTTACAAGAGTCTACTTAAATATGGCATCCTGTGCTAGTAGGCATACCTTTGCGTCTATGTGTTTAACCACTCTTATCCCTCGCAATTATATTTTGTTGGCTGAAAATTGCATTGAATCAAATATGAGGATATCTTAGATATGTATATTTGTATAATATGTTCAACTAAGGTGTTCAGATGCTAAGATGATAGAATACGAGATGCCACATATGAAATCTACATAATAGAAATAAAAAAAAATGTTCTATATAGGGACCAGAAACTGGATAGTTGTTATATTTACATATACTCGCAAACTATTAACAAGTACAAAGTGTATATATTTGAAAGAGAGGCATTTCCGCGATATTGTTGTTTAGTTTAAGTACTTATATGTATAGTGGTATGTTACGTGAATGAACGATGTTGTATGTTAAACGATGAAAATCATTAGAAAAGCTTCTGTCCCTTTCATTCACATCTGGCACTTAAAGCTTGAAGAACCGCCAGAGAAATCCAGTTCTTTACAGTTTTTCTTCAAGAATTTCCCAAAGTTTCTTGTACATTCTTTATTTTCCCTCTATTGGCATTAGTAGTTTTGTATTGGTATTAGTATTAAAAACATAAATGCGACTGCATGCACATATCCTCTCGAAATTTCAGTCGACAAATCTATGCAACTCTTAGGCCTATGTTACACACGGCAACTTTAAGCGGCGACTTTTCTTAAGTATAGGCGCGAGAAGTGAGGGAAGCGGTGGCCCCTCACTTCTATCGCCCATACTTAAGAAAAGTCGGCGCTTAAAGTTGCCGTGTGTAACATAGGCCTTAGTCTAATTTCAAATCAGACAAAATTATAAAGGTTTCAGACTCGCCACGAAAAATTACAGGCCCAAATGAAGATTTATGGCTCTAAGTGCCGTTTGCACCAACAAAACTTAGCAACTTATGCACAACTTAAAAAATTTAAGTCGAAGAATTTCTACGGTTTAAGTAGGCTAACCACAACTTAATTTTTTAAGAATAATACGCGCAAACGGGCCTAAGTTGTCCAACTTTTCTTCGGATCATTTTCCAAATAAAGAGTTAATTTCTGTAAGCCACTGTAGTACTTTTGCAATTGTTTCCAATACAGTCAGTCCTTGTTTGGCATTCGGTCATATTCTATTTGGTAAACGAATATTATACAATCTTATTAAAGCAGTCAGACAGAGTGTTACGATCAAATAAATTTGGCAACCTCGCTTATCGAGATTTGAGGACTAAAACAAAAACAACCATTAAACTGGTTGTACCGCAAATTGATGGATGCGTAAAAAGGAGGATCTGGGGTGGATTGCTTGTCGTGAGGCAGTCAACGGATGGACGAAGATAGGAGAGGAACATTTTTTTTTTAGAGAAACTTCGACCTCACAACTACGCGGTTGAAATAAAAGATTAAAACTAACTTAAAAATTACATTAAAATTGTATTAAAATTGTATTAGATTTCGACAAATTAAAATCTATTGTTCAAACTTAAATTAAAACGATCTACATTTCTTGCACCTACCCGGTGAAGCAACAAGAGTAGACGTGTTTCTTTTATTAACCTCGTTCAACCTTGTGGCCCAAACTCCCACATTTCCTCCCTCCCTCCTTTTGAATTGAAATTGGGAAGATGAAGAAGTGATAGTTAAAAAAATTTCCTTTATTATGTCACTGCAACTGTTCTTTAATGCGAACTTCTTGACTTTCACTCTATTTTGGAAAGGATTATCTTTAATTTATTGAATTTCTTGATTTCGAAGCCCTAACGTCCAGATTAAGGCCCCAACAGATAGATGGGGGCCCAATAATTAAATGAGAACCCTATAACCCAATGAACACCATATAAAAAATTTTAATATCCCCGTTTTGCTTACTAAGTATTAAAAATACGTATTTTTCTTGATTTTGGGGTCACCCCGAATCGAGGCCCTAGGCGCGCGCCTTTTGCGAGTAGGCAGAAACCCGCCACTAAGACTCAACCTATTTTTCGGTAAATAAAAAATATATTAAAAATTAGTCAAATATTTGACATATAATGCATTTAATAGAGGCAACGTGATATTTTCAATCTTCCTCTGTTAAAGGCAAGCGCATATGGAAAAAAAGTGTCAAGTAATTTTGCTCTGATCAATAAAAGTGAATTTTCCCTAAAAATAGAATAAATTGCTCTAAAAAAATCTTTTCATGATTGTAGTGTCATAAAAAGATACTTGGCGTTGACGTACACTTCGCACAAGTAAAAAGTTTTTTTTTTTAGAAAAATTTAATCCTCTACTTACATTTTTTTTTAAATTTTCATTCTTCATATTGTTCACAAAATCTAGGTAAAAATCATTGTATCCTCTGCAAACAAAAGGACACTGGCTGAAGAATTGAAGTGCGCTTATGTCGCACTGCTAAGTTTATTTTTGTCTTACTATCTCATTTTTCTTATATTAACGTTACTTTATATAGCTTGAATGAATAAGTGGCTTACTTCTGCCACCTCTTTATCATAGTAAATGATGATGATAGTGGAGTAGAGCAAGTACTTGGAGTTTTCAAGTACTATGCGGCAAAATGCCAACTTAAATGGTTCTCAAAACAAGCTACATTGTAGTATACGTGAGTATCTTTAAAGATACTAAAAAAACAATCAAATATGTACTTACCAACTGGACTTTCCTCATTCCAGAATGAGTCGTCCAAGGTGTAATCGGCCTCTGAAACGAGCAAAAAAAAAAGTTTTTTTCTTAACATTACATATATGTAATAAAGAAAAGTATGTTTTGATAGATTTCTTAATATAAATAATTTTTGTTTCTGTACAAAGAAATGTTTAATGCCACTAAAATGATAAAAACATCCACATTTTAAATTAAAAAGTTTTTAAAAATGTGTATCGGCTTTTTTGATGACAGAATTTTATGATCTTTTTTTCAAATGCTATAATAATGAAAATTGCTCTGTCAGTGTATAAATTTACACAAAGGGACAATGGATTTATGATAGACGACAGGGATATCGATTATTTTAAGGCAAACAGGATAAACATATAATAAATACTATTTGGTAGTATTGCCGGTTAGTGAAAAACCCATACACTGCAAACATACTCTTTCCCTTTTTTATTCACTGCATTAACAAAAAATTTTGAAATTTCGAAACATTCTTGTAAGCTTCTTTAGTGACACCTGGTGTTGTTTGCTGAAGTTGAGTATTTGTACTAAAAATAGATCCCTTTGGTATAATACTGCCGAGTGGCAGCACTGCAGCTGTCAAAGTGATCGAAAACAAGGCAGCAGGTCCTTCTTTAGGCTTTTGTGAAATGCTGCATATTTACGGTGGACTACGACGCATCACTAGCGCCACGCCATTTCTTGTCTTCAATTCAAACGAAATATGTTTGCTGATAAATTTGGTTACCATTTCTTATGCTACATTTACACGAATGACAAATTTGTCATTTTTTTCTTGTCATTGTGTTAAATCCCGTGTAAATGGCATAATTTTTGTAATTTTTTCTGTCAGAAAATGTCAATCTCTCATAAAAAAATGAACTTGTCCATTCTTTTATGCCAGATTGTCATTCGTACAAACGCAATATTAGTTATGACAAAAGTTGAATACTAAAGTTGTCATAACTAATATTGCGTTTGCACGAATGACAATCTGGCATAAAAGAATGGACAAGTTCATTCTTTTATGAGAGATTGACATTTTCTGACAGAAAAAATTACCAAAAATTATGCCATTTACACGGGAATTAACATAATGACAAGAAAAAAATGACAAATTTGTCATTCGTGTAAATGTAGCATTATAATCATACTAATATATAAAAATGAGTTGCTGTCTGTCTGTCTGTCTGTCTGTCTGTCTGTTCCTATTTCACGCAAAAACGGCTGAACCGATTGACTTGAAATTTGGCATGAGTGTTTGTGGTACTTCTGGTTCCAACATAGGCATACGGAAAAGTAGCGCGAGGGGTGGGTGGAGTAAGGGGAGGGGGTAAAGTAATTTCGAAACTTAGTTTTTGCACTATGTTACTCTTTCGCGGGGAAATTACTGAACCGATTGGCCTGAAATTTGGCATAGATGTTCGGCGGGGGTCCAGCCCCAACACATACCCATTAAAAAGTTGCCCGAGAGATGGGGAGTAAGGGAAGGGAGTAAAGTGACTTCGAAACTTAGTTTTTGCGCTATGTTACTCTTTTGCGGGGAAATTACTGAACCGATTGGCCTGAAATTAGGCATAGATGTTCGTCGGGGGTTCAGCCCCAACATAGACCCATTAAAAAGTAGCCCGAGAGGTGGGGGAGTAAGGGGAGGGGGTAAAGTGATCTCGAAACTTAGCTCTTCCTCTATGTTACCCTTTGGTAATGCTTTTCTGTCGTAGGCTTTCGATATCCTTTTACACATCGATTTCGACAGTTGGACGAAAATCCCGCCAGAGGTCGGAACTACTACGGACGCAACCGCGATGAAAACCTGAAGGAACTCTAGGCTAACTATCTTTCAGCAGTTTTATATTTATAAAATAATTCTTTTATTTTCCAGGCGGATGCTACATGTTCGGCTAGTATACATAAAACATTTAGTTCGTATGTTTTCGATCAGAAATTTTAAATTCGTTGATATGGGATTAAAAATTACATTTCAGGATCCAGTCAAACGAATAGGGGTTTATAGATACACAACTATGAATAATATGACATAAACAGACATACATATGTAAGCAACAAATACTTTATTAGATTTGTTACCCCGGATGGTTGGGTTACAATATGAGATATCTTAGATATTTCCATACAGATTTATCGAAGGTCGATAGAAATCTATCTGTACACAATTTAACACATCCATGCAAATCAGGAAATATATATAAAATTACATTAACTTCTCGCATATTTTCGATAGTATGATTATATCAATGTTGCAAATAACCCTCGTCTCCTTGAACATATTTTCAAAGATGCTACCTTTCTTGAAATAGATTATGATCCTATATCTACAGGTTCTAGATATTCTAAGGTATTTCCGATGGGTACGAAAATTTGTATACACGTATCTGTATCTTTAAGTATAAATGGTATCGTTTGTGTTTATCTAAGTATACTTATCTGGTAGTATCGACTAAGGTTTCCAACAGGGCGAATTTTCGATTCGATTTGATGATTTTCAAAATTTAATTCGGTTGTGCATCAATTTAAGCATGAAATGGATTTTACTAAGATGGTTATAAAGCACAACCGATTGTACATTTATACATGTACACAAATGTATATAATATAAATAGGAAATCGTTCACAACTGGTAAAATTTCATAAGCATGTCAAAGCTCATACTAAAATTCTCGTATAAGAACAAATTATTGATCATTTTAAATTGTATCTAATTTTCCTTATTTGAATCCATTACACAACATATCCCTAAACGTTATAGATTCCTTTCCTCGAAAAATCATATTGGATTCTGTTAATTTTTTTTCTCGCTGCCTCGACGGATAGGATCAAAATTTCGAATACGAGTATGAAACATGCACGAATTGATTGAAAAATGTCAATTTATGTTGAATAATGTTATTTGAGAAAACGCTCAAACTATACAATCATTCAATTTAGCAGGTAAATACCAAGGACTTGATAGAATATTACGATACCTAGAACAAGTCTACCAAAAATTCCATTAGAAGATCGTGATGTATTGTAGAAAATTATTTTTCTTCAATTTTATTGAAGTTTTCTCTACGTACAGGGATATCCGTATAGTTGTATAAAGAAAAATATTTCAATTTTATCAATATAAGAAATATGTAGTTTTTTTTTTGTTTATGTGAAGCAATCTATTATATCTATATAGAAAAGTTGATTATCACCCCGATTCTGATAGACTAGTCGTTTTCGACAAGCGTCGTTTCACGTGTTTTTGTTGGTAGAAAACAACAACACGTAAAACGACTTGTCGAAAACGCCAAGCCAATTAAAATCGGGATATCAAGGAAAACCAACAGATTTCAACGAAAAAAAAAATTGAAAATAAATTTAATTTGCAAAATCATCGCGCATATCAAAAATAATTTTGAAATTTTAATTTTGGGACGTATGACGCAAAAAAAAAAGTTAAACCCAACTAAATCTTGTTAATCAACTGCCCAAAATGGTTGTATTCAAAAAAGAGATAAATATTTAAATATAGTGTATTTAACCTTTTTGCTTTGTGTATTTTTTTTCCTCTTTTTTCGTATATTTCGGATAATAAAATTGAATGGTTAAGACAACAATATTCAAATTGTTTTGAAATGGACCGAAACTCTCTTAACATTTTTTTTTTCTTTAGGGCTTTTTTATTATTATTATTCTGACGGAACCTTTTCTCTGCGAATGCTTTTAACTTGAAGCAGAACCTAAACGAGGCACTAAGCTGAAAAATTCATTTTCTCACCTTTCAATTAAAATTTCAAACATTTTCATCTCACCCCAAAAATTATTCCACTTTCTTATGGCCATCAAAAGGTAAATGTTATTCTATTGAAAGGGACGAGGACAAGACAAGTGCTTAGAAACATAGACAGATCGAATATATGTATATATAAGTAAGTAAGAGCAAAAACTATGACTGTAGTCTGTAAGAAAAATTATGATATTTTTTCATAAGTCTTCTGCAGTTTTTGTTGTCCATTTGGATCATAAGGGGGTCTCTTGAAAAATAAAATGTTTTTGGGTGTCCTACCGCTGCTGTGTTACAAACAATTGTGCGTAAGAATAAAAAAGAGTGAATGGGAGGGAAAGCAAACCTCTTTTACATCGGAAAAACCGGCTGAAGTAGAGATGAGGTAGTAAACAAACCAATGAAGGTTCTTGGGCCAGAAATTCTACTCAATCATTCGGTTATCTAGAGTTCGTCTATATTGTGGCTACTGTTACCGGGATATATCTATAAGTAGATAGTCCTTGGTGTTGGTGGTAATAAAAAAGGTAAAATCTAATATTTCCGGGGCTTTTATCCTCCATCGCAGTGCCTAACCATCAACTAAAATGAATGAACAAAACGGCTGGTTAATGGACTGGTGAATCTTCCACCTGGAAAGTTCACAGCATTTCATTTTAATTTTTATTATGACGACCGACGGTGGTCCTCCTCATAGAAACAAAAACCAGGATAGCAAACGACTAAGGTGGATGGCCCTTAAAAATATTTTATTTTTATTTATTTTTTTTTCGTAAAAAGCAGTTAGGCAATGAATTTTGTAACGCATCCTGTTTCTATTCGATTTCAGCTTTTCAGACTAGGTATAGAGGGTGTACGGGAACGGAAATCGACCAAGCGGATAGACCAAAGCAAAGGTCTCTTATACCTTACCCGCTTTTGATATTAGACCGCATTTCGCTTCAAAATATAATTATAATATTATCAAAGGAGGAGCGGAAATAAATTTAATGGTTGAAGGGATGAAAGTAGGCTTTTGATGGTAAACGGCCAGCTGATGCTTCTATGATTCCAGCCATCGGATGAGCATTCAGAAGGATACAAAGAACATTCAATATAGACCAAAGACAGAATATTTACTAGCCTAGAATTATGTATGTATAATAGTCACACCTATGTAAATAAAAAAACACTTAAAAATATTATATTGAATTTTTAAGGTTGGATGCTGCTTTGCTAACTGTTGGTTTGTATGTTCAGGACTAAATCTTCTAAGAGCAACAAATTTCAATTAGAAACTTCATACATATTTATATACATATATAGTTTACTATAGTTCTGTGAACTAAACTCTGCCTGACTGCGTGCAATTTAACTATTAACCGGAAATAAAATAAGCGTCAAATTTCCCTTTTTGTGAGAACAGTGAACTTACACTGCTTTAGATGTTTAATATCCGCTTTAATTAAAACTTACAGAATCTGTTGGGATAATTAAGTGAGTTTACACCACATCACCGACAGGGACTTTCTCCATTTTCATTCCTCGTAGTGTTCTTCAACAACTGAAATTCGTTAAATTAAAATATTTTTTTAAAGATAATTATTGATGGTCTTTACAGAGAAGACTTATAAAATAGTACCAGGAAGACCGAGCCATGCTCGGAGACCTCAAAATCCTCCTTTTGCTGATTTTTTTTTTGAGAAAAAAGTAGATTCACGTTATCTTATAGTTAATTTCCTGAGATTGGAAATTCCCGATCCAAAAACCCCCTCTGCTAATTTCCTTTAGAAAAAAATGAAAGAAAGGATACTTTTGTTATCACTACAGGACCTTCCGTTTCGAATTTTCAAATTCTATTGTCAGATACAGGATTAGCGACATAGAAAATCCCTTTGATATTAATCTACTCGAAAATAGGATATTCGCATCATCCTTATAGGACCTTTAATCCCCTAAAAAACCCCTAATGCCAATTTTTTCCGAGAAAAAATGAGTAAAAGGATATTCAAGTTATCCTTACATTCTCCGGAACAGTCCCGGATTTAGGCATAATTCGATTTAGTCATTTTTGTCTGTGACGGAGTTTCTCCATAAAACCTTCATCGTGTTTTCCTTCATTTTTTCCAAAGAAATCATCTGCGGCGTAACTTCTTCTTTCGTCTGCGGCGCATCGAAAACAATACCATAAAAAGTGATTGAAAATTCATTTATTTTAGAAAATACCTGGCGAGGGGTCTCGAGGGGAGGGAAAAGTCAGGTTTGTAGTGGAAACATCGAAAGCCCTTAGCCCCCTTAGTAATACTGTAAAGTTTCATTAAAATGGGACCACCCAATTTGAAGATAACCGGCGAGGGGTATCGAAGGGGAATTTTCTCAGAGGTGAGACCTATCTAGATCGGTTTTTTGTCCCCGAAAATCCCTAACCCCCAAATTTAGTGAAAATCGTTAGGCGGGTTTTCGAGATCGTTTGTGCAGACAGATAGACAGACAGATATTCCTCGTATTATATTATAGGATTTATTAATTTAATAGTCTTTAAAACCATAAATTTGTATCAGTCACCTTGGCAACTCAGTGAATGACATCAACTGCAAGAGATTTTTAACAATATGAACAGTTAGTTTATGGAATGCTTGTATAATGCACTCTGATGCACTAGTGATTGACAAATATTTTATTTTAGGGAAATTTATTATTAAGTATCGCCATTTAGAAATGCCCATATACTATAAGAAAGCGCACTAATGGGAAAAGGAATTGTTTTTTACCTTGGAATCTATTAATTTTTTTCTAAATATGGGTAGCTTCTTGTTGGTTTCTCCCACAGTTTTTCATCATAAATATAATTAAATTCTTCGCATACGCATGAATCAACTGCACAGCTGTCAAATCAGAAACCAAATGAGCGATGAGTGATTTTTCAAGTTTGCTTTTCGTAGTTGTCTCGAGTACAGAGTGATCCAATTAGGAGGCCTCACCGTAAATACAGTAGCATCCCGATAATTCGTATTTCAAGGGACCAGCAAATTCATACGAATTAGCGGGATATACGAATTATCGCGGTACGAATTATTGGGATTTTTTTCAAGGGGCCAGCAAATTCATACGAATTAGCGGGATATACGAATTATCGGGGTACGAATTATCGGGATTCTACTGTATTTTCAAAAGTTTTAACATTAAAATAATTTCTTTTTGTGAAAAGAGAGTTTTTAAATTACTTTCCTACTTAAGATTAATTGTAAAAATGTATGTGACTATTGTTAAGTTCAAACTCTCGGATAAATGAGGCTATCAGAGCAAGAGTGGACTAACCCACATGTCGACATCGTGAGTTTTTTGTGTTAGAATCACTATTGCGAGTGAGTTTTTAGATAAAATTGTTTGGATGCATAAAAGAACATTTCAACATTGAGTAATAAAGTCCACAGAATGTTTTTTTTTTCCAAAAATTTACAGTCAATAATAGTACAAAAGTGGAAAAGCTTCAAAAACTCGATTATGTGGCTTGGTCCACTTTTACTCTCAACGCCTCAAATAGTCGTTTTAAAGTCAGAAAAGCACACTAAATAGAAAATTCTATTAACGAATCACTATAAGTGATGTGGAGCTTTTGTTGGACGATTTATAGGTGTGTAAAAAAAGTAATTGCCATTACCAGGATTATTTACAGGTAATAATTTGAATTCATGGCCGAGTTAATCCGTTTTCCGGGAGTAGAGAAATATTGCTAAAAAATGAACAGAATACTATACTGAATATCTCTGCAGTCATTGAATATCTTCTAATAGATACAGACGCTAAATTTGAAACAGCGGATGAAAATCCCTAAAAAAAATTGCCATTGTACGCTTTTTCGTGTGCTTCTTGATACCAGTACCACCATTTAGCAATATATATATATATACCATCACATTAAATATTCACGAATGGCAATTTTTTACACATGCTGTACTGTAAAAAAAAAATGGCGCAAAAGGGCTCCCGACACCATAACTTTTCCATGACTTTAAGTCCTCCCGGCTGAGAAATTCGGTGTCTCCTCTTGCATGGTTACTTTCGGTTCTTCTTCAAGTTTTTTTTGTCCATTTCGCCACGTTTCCTGATTCGAATTTCGTCTGTTTTCTGCTCTGCTTGCCGCATACATCACTTTTTGTCTTTCCATCTTCCTTGCGAGTTGAAAGCGATAAGCTACATTCCGTTGCCAGTTATCCTTCGAAAACCCGTTCCATTCATATTCCATATCCTTGGAGTATCAAATAAATTTTGCAGCTTTGGTTTTGTTTTTCTGCTTATGTCACATTTATTGGCACATGAACATAAGAAAATGTGCGTAGAATGGCTGAGGTAAGCTGGGATGATATCCGAAAAAAAGACCTCTTCCAAAAAATATCGAATATCTCTCGCTTGGTTCTTTACAGATTCGTTTTCTTACAGAAGTTATACCATAGCATAAATAGATTTGCTCGTACATATCATCATTGAAATATGCATGTTTGTATTTTTATTGAATGACGTATGGATAAATTGATATGTGGTCGGAATTGAAAATTCTGCATTAGTCTTTATCGGTGATCGATTCGGGCTCCGTAGAAATTTTGTTAAATTCGCATGGTTAGACTTTCGTTTGACGATTCACTAAGAATTTAAAAAAAAATATATTTTTTCTGCCTCTGCTTATGGTATCAAATGTTAAATGAAACGTGTGTTTTGTTTCAGAATCCAAACGCTTTGCCAATTATTTAAGCACGGTAAAGCGTAGGAATTCTAAATCAAATCAAACGAAATATCGATCGGAAAACAGAGCATTTCAAATATCTTCAATAGCAAAAAATATATTAAATTGAATCACTGAAATGAATTTTACTTATTGCAAATAAATATACATAAAACAAATCAAAAAATATCTTCTGTTTGATTTTGTTTTTCATGGTTATTACTTTCATTTTTATATCCTTAACATAATTTAATTTCAGTCTATCAAAATGTAAAATACATTATATATAAAATATTATAAACTAAATGTTGGAAATACGAAGTAACCAGTCTTCGAGTCTGGCAACACTTTTTAAGTACTTCCTTCTTCTCGTGATAGCCGCCAGCCGATCAAGACGTGTTCGACATTAACATTTGCATTATTCTACATTACACTAATTTCTATTCGATTAATAAAAGGTGACGGTTTAGATAACTTCGGTGTTTTACTCTTTATTGAAACCAAAAAATACCATTACTAAACATGTAGTACAATTAACTAATAAAGTTCATCGTAAGTCAGGGCAGCAATCATGTACATATTCCGACGCGTCTCTGTCTTTCGACTTCGACGCAGCTTTTAACTCTTGACTTCGCGATATCAGCAGCTTCAAATTTGCTGGAGTGACAGTCAGAATCACGTTTCGATTCATAGTGACGATTCCGCGAAATTTCAAGCTGCAGATATGGCGAAGTCAAGAGTTAAAAGCTGCGTCGAAGTCGAAAGACAGAGACGCGTCGGAATACATGATTGGTGCCCAGTTCTCGTCATTTTTCTAATATTTTTTCCTTTTAGCATAATTTCTTTTTTTTTCTTTTTTTGTTAAGTACACTTTTGTGCTCTTTGAACAAGTTTGTAATATATTTCATTGAATGTTAGTCTGATACTACAATCTGTTGTGTTTCATAATTAACTAAGCGGACATCTACGTTCTTGTTGATCGACTGCGACGTTTTATTCCTGATTTGGATCGTAAATTGTTTATATGCGGAAAGTTGAATTGAAGGCCAATACGAAGTCCACATATGTGAGGAGGAATTAGTCAAGTAATATTCGGCTACGAATTTCAGTTGACCAAATAGAAAATAAACACTAGATGATAGAATGTGGACCTTTTCGTAAATGAGGAACATGCAAGCAAATCCCAAAATGGTCATAAATATAAATGAGACCCTAAATGGACAATTCATATAAGTAATGTTGGTATATTAATTTTGTTTACTCGCGTATCTTATTCAGCCACTGGCATTGAAGTTTCTGGAGAAGTGGATTGGTTAGAAGGTATGTCTACCAGATGGATGTATTATTGGAGAATGCCGGGTACCTACTTCACATATGTTACCATTTCCCAATGATGATTGCCTCCCTTGCTTTCGGCCTGCTGAGGATGAGACTTCCACATGGGAAAAATTCCAATTGGACATTATTGTGCGACTGAATGTATTGAGAAAAGGATGAGGTTGAGATCCATGGAGTTGGTTTCTGTATGTGGCATGTGGTAGTATACGGAATAGATGGATGGATATCTCTTCTGCTGTCAAGAGTTTTCTGTGATATACGAAAGTGTCTAGCTGACAGGATAAACAATTTCAGTTGTTATTGAAGGCAACAAAGATTTCGTGACCGGAATTTGAGAGGAAGTTTCGTTCTATGAACTTTTTTTCGCACTCTACCTTATATGAATTCCTTACGCCGCTTATATTTTTTCCTGCTATAAATGATTGGCCCATGTATCGGGAAATTTTTTACGTCATTTATTGTGTAATCGCGGCAACAAAGAATACTAGATGCGAAAAAAGAAAATATATAATTCATTATATTCGTTTATATTGAGATTGAAGGCAGCTGATACAGATATGAGGCGAAAACAAATTCATGTGATGTTGTGTTATATATCAAAGGTAAACTCAGGTAAACGTAATCAATTTATTTATTCATTTCATGTCAGTAATTTAGAGTTAGAGAAACCAATCAAATAAACACCTTAAACATTTTTCATTTTCTTTTTATTGATGATTTTTGTTACAATTAGAGATTAATCCAACGCGTAGGGTCTTACCAATGAACATTTATAAAGTCGGATTTACGTAATCATACTAATATATAAAAATGAGTTGGTGTCTGTCTGTCTGTCTGTCTGTCTGTCTGTTCCTATTTCACGCAAAAACGGCTGAACCGATTGACTTGAAATTTGGCATGAGTGTTTGTGGTACTTCTGGTTCCAACATAGGCATACGGAAAAGTAGCGCGAGGCGTCGGGGGAGTAAGGGGAGGGGGTAAAGTGATTTCGAAACTTAGTTTTTGCGAAATGTTACTCTTCCGCGGGGAAACTACTGAACCGTTTGCCCTGAAATTTGGCATAGATGTTCGTCGGGGGTACAGCCCCAACATAGACCCATTAAAAAGTTTTTAAGTTCTTTCTGGTTTTCTTCGTATTCGAAAACTTAGACAAAAACCTTAACTCGGCAACGACGGGTATGCAAGCTAGTTCTGAATAAAATTCGCATAGAAATTACGACAAAAATCGCTCATGTAAACTGCCACTAAAATTTCGTAAAATCTCCATTAAAAAATTTTATTGGACTAAAGATGAACCATTTCTCATAGAGTCGCCGTCAAACATATTAATATTATATACATATAAATGCATAAAGTCCATTAGTAAGAAAATAAATTAAAATATCATTACCTTTTAAGGTCAGAATCTGAGACGACAGTATTCAAACCTTTAATCAAACACAATTTTAGGGTAGAACTGAACCTATATTCAGAGTCTGTGGTACAATGTGACAATCACTATAAGTAAAATAATAATAAAATTCATATGTTTTGGATATTCGATTCACTGAGGGTGGGATTATTTACAAGACGCAAAAAAGTATTAATGACAAAAAGTTTTTACTGATGGTATTTTTTGTTAATCGTAATGATTTGATGGTTATTTGAAAATGTCACAGGACGTTAAATTTTCAAGAAAAAAACATCAATAAAATAATGAGGTCTATTAACTTTATGGTATTTGAATAATCGATCCAAAGTTGCTTGTGAATTACAGTGATTTGCAAAAATTTCAACAAAGTCAATTTTGTTTGCGAAAAACTTCAGAGCTGGGGGATGTTTTTATTATAGTTTTTCACAACACACAAAACTACACTCAATACAATAATCTGTCTGTATAGCAGTAGCGAAGCGTTAGGATAGACAGCATAGACACGGCACGGTTAAAAAAAAAATTCGCACCATAAAAAATACAAAATTATTACTTAGTAACAATCCTATAATATAATACGAGGAATGTCTGTCTGTCTGTCTGTCTGCTCTCGAAAACCCGCCTAAATGATCTCGAAAACCCGCCTAACGATTTTCACGAAACTTGGGGGTTAGGGATTTTCGGGGACAAGGAATCTATGTAGATAGGTCTCACCTCTGAGAAAATTCCCCTCGATACCCCTCGCCTGTTATCTTCGAATTGGGTGGTCCGAACTTAATGAAACTTTACAGTATTACTAAGGGGGCTAAGGGCTTTAATTTTTCCACTACAAACCTGACTTTTCCCTCCCCTCGTTAACCCTCACCTGGTGTCTCAAAACAACGTTTGAAAAATCGGTGACAGCGATTACTCAATAACCACTCAACCGATTTCTATGAAATTTTGTTATCGCGCGTTAGTTTTAGTTCTAGCTTTCTAGGTCGGGAATTTAAAAACTCTGGAAAAGCTCTGTAAAGATAATGTGAATTTAGTTTTTCCCCAAAAATCAGCAAAAGTAGGATTTTAAGCTCGCTTTCCTGGTACTAAATATTAGTATTACCACAATTTTAATAGTTTTTGTTCCTTTTATGTACTTTTTGACTAAGTTCTATGTTGTCTGCCCTGATAGTCATCCCCTTGAACACGTGATCTTAAATTCACCCTGCAAATCCGATTATAAAGTGACCTTAATACACAAGTTGATACAGCCACAAATGAAATTTTTGACTTGTAGATGCGTGTAGGTTCAATACATATCTTGTACATATATATATATGCAAAGATTGATATGGTTTTATTATTATTTTCCATTTCAAAGGGCCAGCACTAAATCAAAATAAATTGAAAACTCGCTGAACTGTAACAATAATTGGCCACACGTATTATAGACTGTATACTGATTGACCTATGTATATTTAGATATAAACGTACATCTATTATTTTGATTTTTTTGTTTATTACAGTTATACATCTCATAGGGCGACTATTCAAGCAACATCAAACGTCCAAATTATGTTTTGGGTATGAAAATCGATGTCAAATTTAAATATTTATATCACTGAATTCTTTATGAACTGATATAAAGCAAATAAAAATCAATTGTTTAACATTACTTGGATGATTACAAATTTTATGAAAATATAAAACTGAATGATTATTGCCTAGTTCAATTTTTAATAGTTTTCAAGACATTTTACCAATATAATATACCCGCCTATAAAATCAAAATTACCCGCGATCACTTCAAAAATTGAGGTGATGGGGCTCACTGCTGCTATCAATTATGAAATTGCAAATTTCTGCAGCCAACTTCACAATCCCAAATCTTAGGAAAAAAATTCTGATGAAAACGGGCGAAAAGTGAAATTGGGTTTTCCAAAGTGGTACTTAGAAGAAGTGTACGCATTTTAAAAGTGGTTTTTGTGAAAGAAGGACATTAAAGCAATACCCTCGTGTTATTTTGAAATCGGATTAAAGTGTTAAACGCAAATAAAGTGCAAAAACGTCCAACGTTTGACGTTTCTCGATTAGTGTTGCTCTAAATAATGCTTGTAGTTCGTCCTCAACACATGCCAACTACCGTCAGCATTGATGTTTATATTAGAGGATAATTTTAAAATTTTCAGACAAGTGAAAGAATCATAGTGATGAAAATATCGTTTAAATTATGTTTGGATTTCTGCTGGAACGATTAACAACATTTATATTGTATTATCACTTATCCGAAAGATGAATTAATGATTTTTACGGTTAAATTTATGTATTTTGCTTAAATATATGTGATCGTTATACTATTTGGTAATGTTTTTGATCCGCAGCTTTCAACTGAAATAAATGTCCGGCGAAATAAACGTTTGACCTTGCAAATCACTACCAATTAAAGATTTCCTACCCTGTCCGATACAGACACAGATATCGTACTACTAGATCGCGGCACTCGAACAATTCCATAGCAAAAAAATGGGACAGCGTGACTATGGTTGTCTCATTTTGTCTTCGAATTTTAGTGATGTCAGACGTTCGAATCAACAAACTCAATAACACTTGAATTATATGTTTTACGTCGAACTCATAAGACTTATACACGGTTTAGGGAATTGCATATTAATGGATGTGGCAGCTCTGAATTTTAACATGAATAATCGGTATAGGGATTGAATAATATTCCGTCGGGGACCTGCATAAGCATTTTTTTCCAGAATTTTTATTTCCCAGAATTACTAGCTTTGTCCCTTTTTTTCGTTATAGCTTTTTGACGTTTCAGTGGCCCATTTGAGATAGCAAATGGTTTGATCTAGTAGTAGGATATCTGTGGATACAGAACAATGAAGAAAAGTTGCGCTTCTTCACAATGAAAATGTCCGTCGGCAAAGCACATCTCTGTGTCAAAAACGAGAAATTGCAATCGATTTTTAAAGTTCATATTTAAAACCGAAAGCATGTGAATATTAGAAAAAAAAAATTATGATCTTGTATCCTGGATAAAATTTTCCTCACTTTTTCATATTTTTTTTAAAAAATATTTTCACTGCTTTTTCCACTTAATACATTTTTTAAGTCATCCGTTGGTCTTCTACACGCTGGTTTATTTATTTTGTATATACACACATCTATATTATATCTCTCGATATTATTTTTTTAATTAAATAATGTGGTTTTCCTGGAGTATAATTTTCATTATGTCATAGACAGGAAGGAAAATATGGCAACCGACCAGAACCAACAAGAAATGAAAATTAATTTTAAACAATTTTCAACGGCAATGGCAATTGTGGTAGTGGCTGTGGGAGTTGGTGAACGACAAGTGGACTGCTTGCCTGAGACATGATAATTTGTAAGTGACATTTTGTGGCTTCACTTTATAAAGTATCGTACTTATACTATCTGAATTTCATCCACTTATTCATTTTATTTGTAAAAAATTCGCATTTCGTATTTTTTTCCTTGAAAAATTCAACTTTTATTAAAAATACAAAATTATCACTGATGTATGCGTGAATAAAAATTGTATTTTAAGTTTTAACATGCTTTTGTGTTCAATTAAGGCAATCTTCAGCTACAAAGGTGTTGGTCAACCAACATGTCTTGCTGGTAAACTGCAAAAAATGATTATTTTGCGATTTGAGAAGTACATAATTCTCCGTTTAAATGCTGCACTTAAAATAAAGCTAAAATTTTCTGTATAAGTTTTAGAATACCAAAAACACCAGAAAGAAATTCAAAACTTTTGCGAAAAATCTTATCCTTGCAGATCCTTCCGTTTCATTCTAACACAGTGATCAGCGATTCCGAAAACCCCCTAATGCAATTTTTCACGGGAAAAACGGAAAAGGATATTTGCATCAATCTTACAGGACCTTCCGATTGAATTTTGAATTTCTAACACCGGATTCGTGATAAGCGACCCCGAGTGACACTTTCATGTCTCGTAATGAACAGGATTCATGGCGAAAATTAAGGTTTTAAAACATTTAAACCCTCTTTACCCCCCGTTTACCTCCTTAGCGGTGAAATTTCGAAAAACCCCGCCTTAGTGAGCGCATAAGTAATGGTTCAAGTTTCTAGCCTCAATGGTTTGAGCTGGGAGTTGATGAGTTAATCAGTCAGGTCAAACGATTTTATATATATAGAGAAAGTTGTTCTCCGCTTTCTTAACCTTATTAAGTGTTTCCTTACACGGATAGAAAGAGTGTAACATGCATCAAAGTTTATTTTATGATCCTGTCTTCTTGTCGAGTAATTTTAATATAGGGTAAAGTCGGGTGATATGGCACTTTAGGTGATATGGCACCCTTTCAAATTCTCCCATTGGCAACACTAGAATCAAAATCATTCTCCAAGAACTTAGTTCAGTTTCTCCAATAAGGCCGAAGTGTGAAGACCGCGAAACAAAAGCTCTTTTCATTTTGTTTTTGTGTGACAGAACAGGAAAAAAAAGTTGAAATTTTAGACGAACTACTTTTTGTTGTTTTTTGAGTGGCTGAATTTTGGTAAGTACAGTTGGAGCAAGTTTACCGTTCACAAACCAAAACAAGCAGAATCTGAAGTGTTTTCGTTTGTGTGTATGAAACAGACTTGATTGAGCGCGAGTTTTCAGTAAAATATGAAAATCATTGGCGATGTGTGAAAGGAGAAATGGCACCTTTTTTCTGAGGTGATATGGAACGGGTGCCAAACCCGAGAAAACAAAAGGCTCCAATCCTTACTTCCTCAGAAAACGTAACTAATCAAAAAAAAAAATCAATTACGAAAGAACGAGCGATGGTAGATGAAACCACATCTGAAGAAGAAAATATTGCATTACAAGACGACTCCGATAGGTTTGAAGATTTTGAGGAAAACATTTGCACTGGATGTGGTGAAGACTATGCTAAGACCACTAAACCCGACGATGCATTGTTTGCCATTTGTGGTCCCATGACTCATGCACATCATTTGTCAACACTTGCAACTCGTGTGGCAAAAAGGACTTAAAAAACAAGTAGGGTGCCATATCACCTAAGGTAGGGTGCCGTATCCCCCACACTTTTGGGGGATATGGTTTTTTCAATGAATTTATATTTTGTTAAAATTTTTACTTTTTTAGGAGTGAAATCCTATTTATTTTTTATTTTTGTTTTACTAGTTGATTTTAAGAATAAAAACGTTTTTGTTTGAATCAAAAATCTCTTTTACTTTTTGGGTTATGCCGATTTAAAAAAAAGGGTGCCATATCACCCGACTTTACCCTAAGGAATAAAGCGAAGGTACGTAGATGGACTATGACTTTTTGACACCCGCCTGTTCCTGCAGTAGTGCCAGCGAATTGACTTTTTATAGCCAGTTGAGTGTTTATGAAAGCCTTATAAAAATAAGCAAAAAAGCGGACGGGCATCAAATAGCAAGGACGAAGTCTTCCTCTTAAGTTTAATGCAAGTAAAAGTTGACTAATAATGAACACTTACCAGTCCCCCAGAAACGCATCCCAAGTACTCGTTTTAACACGCGTTTTCTGCCAAAGCAGAGCAGAGCGTTTTATATCAGCAACAGGAAAGCGAATAGAGTGGGTTTGGTCTATAACGAAGAATTTCATCCTTAGTCGTTTGTTATCCTTTTTTTTTTGGCTTTTATTATGTAGACTATGGTGTAGCGGGCATACATTTATTTTCCAGGCTTGCTGAGTGTGAGGGTAGGGTGGTATGTTGTGCAAGAAGAAAGCTTATTAACTGAAATAACTTTCTTTTATTGGTATTAGTGTGTTTACATGCCGTCTACCTAATAAAAAAAATTCTCTTGGTAGTTAATATGCCACTGAAGCAACTGTAGGTAGCGCAAAGTTGAAGCTGGAATAGAAGCTGAAGTTGAAGTTGGAGCTAACTAAAGAGGATTTCTATTGATGCGGATATATTAGGATGATGAAGAAAACAGAAGATCGGAGAGATTCCTATAAGAATGGTATTTTCAGCTAAAAATGTTGTCATAAGGAAAGGGATGACAACTTTCACATACAATTATTGGGGTAGCTATAGTACAAAAAGGGGTTTCGTATAAGATACAATGACAGTCTAGGTTTGTGTGAGAGATGGAACAGCATGAAACTGAACATACATGAAATGGAATAGAGTTTTAGATATATTACATATAGAAATATTACGTGCAGTCAACCTATATTTATCTGATGTTGGATAGAGTATCTAAACAATATCTGAACTTTTCATAGATAGATTCACAGCTCATAATTCACGTACATATAAGTATAAAATCCTAGTATGAAAATGACAACAAGACGTTGACATATTTTGTTGGGATTTATAGCTTAATGATATTTTTCTATGATGTGTCTTGCCGGTATAAATGCCAGTTTTAATGCTTTATAGGTTAATAGAAAACCAAAATGGGTCGTATGAAAGCACTGATGGAAACAGAATGACATGTCATACTACGTGTATGACACTTTAATAAATGCATGGCAGCCACGTGAAATTATAAAACATACTAACTCACGTTCCAGTACCAATTAAAACCGACTGATGAAAATTGTTTATGGATATATTGTTTTCAGAACATTTTGTTTTGCTACTAAAAGGTTTTTTTTTAATGCTAAACCTTGCTTTTAAACTCATCATATCGGCTGTATGCTAAATATTTGGATACAAATCTATGTGTTTCTCTGTTTCGATTTAAACTTTTATGTTTTCTTTTCTGAAAAAGGGTAGAATAATTTTATGTTTCTTAAAAACTCATTCAGCTAAAAGAAAACTTAGTTTTTTATGTCTTTGAAAAACTTTGCGAGCTTTCGGGAACTATTCAACTTTTTGCTTTCATGAATTCTTACGCTTCATAGCGCGGTATTACACACGGCAACTTTCGGGCTTATTTAAGCCGATTTTCAGGAGAAACGACTGCGGAGGGAAAAGTTGCCACACGAAATCATGGCTTATCGACAATCTGCGTACATGCAAAGCGTGTGAACCGGTTTGGGAAAAGTAATAGGCAGAAATCATTTTCGTTCTGACCGTCAGCAGGTAAAGATCTTGGGAAGTACATGAGCAGCAGCAATTTCAATGGTTTGAGTCCACACACACCCATGTAAACTTGTGTAGCATATGCAAACAGGATTGGCTTATTTAAGCCCCAAATGTAAGCACATTGGCTTATTAAGCCCAAAAGTTGCCGGCTTAAATAAGCCAAGTGTAATACCGGACTTAGAGTCTGGATTAAAGCTTTTTTATCTAATGAAAAATCTCACCAGATTTTTTGACAGCTGGGCAGATATATTTGATGGAATCACATGTCTTTTTCCCCAAAAACTCGTCACAACTATTGCTGTTCACAAAACTTTAACAAATTATACAATACTATTTTACGACGATGACAGCTACTTTCATAGCTTCTGTGAATACCCCTAATGAAATCTACGATTGCCTGGTAATCATGAAATTATACTAATATATAAAAATGAGTTGGTGTCTGTCTGTCTGCCTGCCTGTGTGTCTGTCTGTCTGTCTGTTCCTCTTTCATGCAAAAACGGCTTAACCGATTGACTTGAAATTTGGCATGAGTGTCTGTGGTAATTCTGGTTCCAACATAGGTATACGGAAAAGTACCGCGAGGGGTGGGGGGAGTAAGGGGAGGGGGTAAAGTGATTTTGAAACTTAGTTGTTTGTGCTATGTTACTCTTTCGCGGGGAAACTGCTGAACCGATTGGCCTGAAATCTGGCATAGATGTTCGTCGGGGGTCCAACCCTAACATAGACCCATTAAAAAGTAGCCCGAGAGGTGGGGGAGTAAGGGGAGGGGGTATAGTGATCTCGAAACTTAGCTCTTCCTCTATGTTACCCTTTCGCGGGGAAACTACAGAGCCGATTGGCCTGAAGTTTAGCTCCAACACAGACCATCAAAAAAAAAAAAAAATTTGAAAAAACTTAACCCGGCAACGACCGGTATGCAAGCTAGTACCTTATATGACGCGACTCTAAACTATTAGATAGATTAGATTTAATTATAACCAGGGCCCGGATATTTAAGGCAAAAAGGCATTTTGCCTATTTTGCTTTTTTCGTTCATTTTTGTATAATAACTGCCTTTTAGGCATTTTTGCTTATTTTCCCACTTTTTCGACCATTTAGCCTTTTTTTAATGCCTTTTTTAATAATTCCGATCTTAAAAAGATTTATAAATTCCTTTTAGGGTAATTTAAGTACCCATAAAAATTATCATTATTTTTTTTTTGATTTGGCAATGCCTATATTTATGACAGTTGCGCCAATGTACGATCAGTTTAGTTTTGGTAGTAAATTGAAATCTTAGAAATGCCAAAAATCACACGAGAAAACCGCCTTATACTCGTGAACCTTGTAAATACATTTGGTAAAGACTGTTTCTCGACAGACGGGAGTTTGCTTTTCTGCAAAATGTGCGAAAAAGTAGTGAATCATTCAAAAAAGTATTTTGTGACACAACACATAAAAATTGCCATACACAAGAATTTATTGCAGAAAGCAAGTTCAAAAAAAGTCGGGTTATTCAAAAATGCAATCAGCAGAAGAAGCGACTCATAATTTTTTAGAGATTTATGTATGGCATTTGTTAAAGCAAATATTCCACTTTGGAAATTGAATAATTATATTTTGAAAGAGTTTTTTTCAAAAATATTGCCATGAAAAAATTCCAGATGAATCAACGTTACGAAAAAATTGGAAACCTGCTATTTAGAAACAATTTCGGGGATTAGAAAAGAACTTTTAGGTAAGTTTTATTAGTTCACTTAATTATTTCTTGCAATCAGTATTAGATCCGTATTACCTATTATGATTCTTAATGCACCTAAAGTAACGTCACTATAACAAGTTGTAGGTAAAAAGCAGCGAACACTTATATTACTTAAATGAAGTGAGGCTCTTTATACGGCTATTAGCTTTTTATATATTTTTTTAAATTTATTTATATGAATTTAATTTATCTGAAATTTTTTGCAAGCGTTCTGCGTTCAATTTTGTGATACATGATATGTCATATTCGTGCAATGAAAATGCCTTTTGTTTAAATAAATGCCTTTTTTTTGAAAAATTAATGCTTATTCAGTCTTTTATACTGCCTTTTTGCCTGCCTTTTTTCCCATTTTATAAGTGCCTTAAATCCGGGCCCTAATTATAACATTCCGATTGAAATTTTTTTAAAGCTGCTCCGATTGAATTTTCATGTATAAAGCACTTATGTAAAATTGAATTATGAACGATGCTGATTTTATAACTGTATCGATACGATGTAACATTTTCGGCAAAAAATCACAAAAAAAGGGTCCCGTTAGTATGGTCAGATGTTGTCCGTGAACGAACTCAACCTCCCATTTTAGGGGAAAAACCGAAATATTGGCTAAATCCTCTTTCAAAGCTTTTACAATCGTGTTGTTTGTAAAAATTAGTTTTTTTTCACAACATCTCAATTGAATTTAGATTCCACCATTTTTAAATGGGAACTGTTTCCCACTCGGCATTGGAATCTTTTATGGAATTTATCTCTGGAATTTTTTCTCGCCACCAAGTTGGTCAATCATGATTGGTCAATCATTGGGATTAAAAAATTTTTTTAGGTGAAAAATCGCAAGTGGAGAGGCCCGCTTAGAGATCCCAATAACAGGGTATAGGGATTTTCAATTTTTTCCTTAAATAAATAAATCAATCTATTTCCTAACTAAAAAACAACATGCTACTTAATTTTTTCCACTTAGGATATGAAATCCATCTTTATTATTCACTCGATATTGCAATTTTATGCTTTGTTATTCCGCTAGTTATCGGTAGTCTTTCCAGCGAGAAAATTAGTTTTTAAAACTTCACTTTATTATGATTTTTTTTTTTCAAAAATATTATCCTGTATATAGATTTATACATACTTGTATATTAGGATCACATGGAATAAAGAAATGGTCGGGGAAATTAAAGAAAATTTGAAATGTATTCATACAATTTAATTGCAAAAGTTTGAAATTTTAATTAAGAGTTCGATTTAGTTTCATGATCGCTTCGATGGGAAGCACTCCTGTCTTGGAACCGAACGACACCTCAGGATTTTTCAGAACGATACGGGCGTTATTTTAGAGATGTATGTGAATTTATAATCTGAGCTCAACTGTTCTTGATATTATCGGCGAATATGAAAAAAGTTTAAGCTAAGAGTTCATACCTCTGCCTCATCTGGCGTAAATAAGAGCATAAGGGCTAAAGTGCACCACGACTATCCTTGCTTATTTCACATTATTTTGCTTTCTCCTGTAAACTGTTCATGGCATTGGGTAAGGAATGAGAATCACACTTTAAGTATAGATAAAAGTTTTAGCAATCTCTTGTTCATCTAGTCGACATAATGTTATGTTAAAATAACCGTAAACAGATTATATTTGTTCATCCCCTTCAGTTCAAACTTTTACTTTTACTACTTAATGCAATCACAAAAGTTTTCATGGTAAAAGCAAAGCTTTTTGTTTTTTGAGCGATTTCCTAAGTTTTTTTTTGTAGATTTTTACCATTAAAACTCTTTGCTTAGTAAAATTGTTTCATGGTTTTAGTATATTCTATATGCTATATCATATAGGAGTTTATTAAATTTAGTATACCGTTTATACAACCGAAATTTATTAGAACCGAAATAGATTTCTTTACAATTTCCTCGGAAACGGTGAATTGTATTAAAAATTTTATGAAGGTAAAAAATATTTAGAATATGATTTTACATATCCTATCTATACATTCAAATCCAGTTGTACCACTACTTCCTTCTTCCCCCAAATAGAATACTTATTTTCTATTTTCTCGAAAACGGTGCATAGTATCGAAAAATTTATGAAAACGAAACGTGTTTAAAATATGATTTTACTAGCTTGCATAGCCGTCGTTGCCGGGTTAAGTTTTTTCAAATTTTTTTTTTTTGATGGTCTATGTTGGAGTTAAACTTCAGGCCAATCGGCTCGGTAGTTTCCCCGCGAAAGGGTAACATAGAGGAAGAGCTAAGTTTCGAAATCACTTTACCCCCACCCCTTACTCCCCCCACCCCTCGCACTACTTTTCCGTATGCCTATGTTGGAACCAGAACTACCACAGACACTCATGCCAAATTTCAAGTCAATCGGATCAGCCGTTTTTGCGTGAAAGAGGAACAGACAGACAGACAGACAGGCAGACATCAACTCATTTTTATATATTAGTATGATATAACTGTTCCATACATCAAAATCTAATCGGGCCAATTATTCCCCCCTCTTTTATACAAGTGGATTTTCTTCATAAAAATTTTGTTTGTCCTCATATAGAGTATTTGACGATTGGCCGCTAGCAATTGTAGATTTTCTTATGTTTGCTATGTTAATAGAAAAATTTAATTATTACGATTAAGAAATCATTTGAACGTTTTTTGCACCAAAATTTTTTTATGGACGTTAAATTTATTTACATAATCACCATACTATTATTGTAGAGAATTCTTCAGTGGTATGTGGTTGTGCTGGTATTGATGATGAATGCACTCAAAACAAAAAAAAAAAAAAAACGTTGACTCTATGAATCCTCGAACGGAGCGATTCATAAATTCTGCCAGCACCTTAATGTCACTTCTCTTATTATGGTATAAATCATTGCAAGTGAATAAAATAAATCTAAAAGGGCTTCTTATATCGCTGTATGTTAGCAAAGCCGCCGCCTTAGTTCCAGGCATCTCAACGTCTTACATGCAATTTATTTTGATGTATGGCGTTTTTATAGTCGTGCGATAGAAATTTCTCTTTTGGTGCGGTTTTTGGTTTTGTATCTTCATATAAACATCGGCCGTATACATTTGATATTATTGGATGGGCAGAAGACGGTCTAAAGACGGGTGAAATTGTAGACAGGGAGTTGCTTTAAGATAACCTCTCCCTACTGTCTCATACACAACACAACTCAGGTCAACAATAATATAAAAAGACTGAAGCGTGATATTTAGAGGGCGCAGGATAACATAAGGAACATAATTTAAGGGCAAGCGAGAGGTTAAAGAAGACAAGACCGTTCTTGGATGCTTTTGAGTTTCAAGGTAGATTACCAACTTTAATATATGTATGTGAGCATTCAAACCGAGCGGGACTCTTGTCAGTTGGATATAAATTGCTTTTAATTTTCTGTGGTGGGATATCACTAGTCTGAAAGTAATAAAAGTAACAATATTGACATAAACTAAAAAACCATAGAAGATGAACTTGATGTACTATACTAGCCCTGCCAAATAGTTGCGAATCAGTATTCTATGCTATATACTATGAAGAATTTATCTGATTTCCAATAAAATACCGAGATATTAAGTCTATTCCGTGGATCAAAATGTAAGTCATTACAATATTACTCGTAGATATGTCTATCGTATTTATATCTAGTTTGACTTTTGTTACTAACTCACATAGTTTAACACCTTAGACTTGTTTACGATCCAAAAATATAAACAAAAATTGTTACAAAGTTACTCACTATACTTAAGTGTACGCAACGGTGTCGAATAACGTTCGTTATTTACGGGAACCATAAAAATAACTTCAGCAAAAATCAAATTGTTAAAAGACGTAAACATATTTTTGCGGATTTTTGCATCTATTTTTTTTTCCTTTTATGACTTTTACAATTTATTGATGGGGGGGATTCGATATTTGACGCCACAACAAACATAATTCACAGACAAATTTGTGGCACATAATACAAATTTGAATGCAGATTTGAAATGATGCATGTAAACATAGAAAAAAACATAACAAAAGCTATAATTGCCAATCTGGCAATCATTGGACACCCGTATGGTGATATTCGTATCAAAATTCCACTGTGAAGTCAAACTTTCCGATAAGATTTTTTAAAATTTATTCCAATCGGATTTTGATGTATGGGAGATTTATGCAGAATTATATCCTAAATAACTTTTGTTCTTGGACTTTTTTGATAAAATTCACAGTTTTCGAGATATTTGCAAAAAAACATTTTCGTTCGTATGGGGGTACCCCCCCCTAATGGTCCATTTTTGCCCATGAACGAACTTAGCCTCGCATTTTACGGAAAACGAATCTGCGCTAAATTTCAAGTCTCTAGCTCAATCCGTGCGCCCGCAATCCGCGCCACAGACGGACAGACGGACAGACGGACGGACAGACGGACAGACGGACGGGCAGACGGACAGACGGACAGACGGACAGACGGACAGACGAACAGACGGACAGACGGACAGACGGACAGACGGACAGACTGACAGACGGACGGACGGATGGACATGCAAAAATTAATTATTTTTATCATTCTAAACACACTGGTGTAATTCATTTTTGTGTGTGATGACGGGATCTTGGCGTTACAAACGGTAAGGCAAAGTTAATATACCCTTTGGTTTCACCATACGGGTATAAAAAAAGCTTTTATTTAGGAAAAAAAAATGCATTTAAAAGGGAAAAAAAATATTTTTTTAGGCGCTGTGTATCAGAAATCAAAGCGAGATAAATATTTATTTTGTTTTATTTTTTATGCTTTATCTCAAAATTGGACACATATGAATTATGCAAGTTATTTTCAGTTTAAAGTCCGGACAACTGTCGGAGACTTAGTTTTCTGTTTTTTGTAGCAAAAATCACGTTCACACGAGCTCTTCATTATTTTTTAAAGTTATTTTTTTTTTGTTTCTCAGAAAAATGTGAAATATACCATCCCTCAAGGAGAAAAGGAAAGATATTCCAGACATGAACTCTACCTTGAAGAAAAATTAAATGAATGCAAGTATTAATTTGAATAAATCGTAGGAGTCTATTATGTTGATTTTTTAAAAGTATTAAGACTTTTTCTTAGTTACCGGGAAAATGTTTCTTAAAGGACACACCCCGTGAAAAAGGTCATATTCGGATTTGGAACGGGGACTCACTTCTTGATGAAACTTTCTGTGGGCTTCTAAGAGTTCTTCGTCAACTGAAAATCATGAGTGATTTTCTTGCACTTGCATAGTATAATTTAAAAAGACATCTAAAGGCATTTTGCTTAGTTGCTGTTAGTTCTAATGGTGCTAGCTAGTACTTTTATAACAAAGTCCGCCTTGACTTTTATCTTTAAATAAGCATATAGAGTAAGAAATTTCATTCAAAATGCTTATTTAGCGAGCTAGTGATGGAACTCACTAAGGAATGCTTAATAGAAATTCAGGAACATTTCTTAGAACACAAAAAAAAAGAAAAAAAAAACAGGATGCATATTGAGAAGGAAATGGAAAAGAAAATGTAGTTTGAGAGAAAACAAATTCAAGATGGAATAAAAATAAGAACTGAGTGAACGCTTGCTTTTATTTCATCTTGCGAATAAAATCCACTTTTAAGATTTTACACGAACACGCGTTTGTTTATACGTTTTAGAAGGAAAACATGCAGAAAACTCTACAGCACTTTAGTTTTGAAACTTTTTATTGGATATGCACTGGCACTTCGCCTTGATGGTTTTTGCTTTGCAGATGCATACACTACTCTACAGGATTGACTCTTGCTATTATCCAAATATACATACTATATATATAGTGTCACTTGAATAAAAAACGTTGAATACTTTCAGCCAGGCAAGGCGCAAAAATCCTCTCGGGTGCCAGATAGCAAAATAAAATATCTTTTAAAAATTATGAAAGAAAAAAAAGCTAGCTCGAAAAGAGTAGAGAAAAATGCCTGGGTTTTGTTTCATTTCATTTCATTAATTCAGTCATGTTAGTTGAAACACACTACTTGACATATAAATGTTAAAAAAAAAATAGATGATAAAAAGAAATGTTCGCGCCACAATTGAAACATATAATTGAAGTAAGGAAAATGGGTCAAATTTTGATAGCTTAAGAAAACATGAAATTAAAACTGAATTAAAATTCAGTCGTATTGTTGTTGGGAAACTTTCAAATATTATAATGTAAAAAACAAGACACAAAATTGAAGTTCCTTTTTGGTCCGATTTAGTGGTTGAAGAACATAGCCTTGCGCGTTACGAGAAACGCAATTGTCAAAAATTTCAAGCCTTTAGGCTTATCCTGTCGAAAGTTCGGGTGTTCACAGGCACACGGACATACGGAAGTCATTCCCTGGTGTGGTTCATTATTGTGTCCGAAGATTGGTTCGATGCGATGGTCTATGTTGGAGCTAAACTTCAGGCCAATCGGCTCGGTAGTTTCCCCGCGAAAGAGTAAAATAGAGGAATAGCTAAGTTTCGAGATCACTTAACCCCCCTCCCCCTTTACTCCCCCACCTCTTGGGCTACTTTTTATTGGGTCTATGTTGGGACTGGACCCCCGACGAACATCTATGCCAAATTTCAGGCCAATCGGTTCAGTAGTTTCCCCGCGAAAGAGTAACATATCGCAAAAACTAAGTTTCGAAATCACTTTACCCCCTCCCCTTACTCCCCCCACCCCTCGCGCTACTTTTCCGTATGCCTATATTGGAACCAGAACTACCATAGACACTCATGCCAAATTTCAAGTTAATCGGTTCCGCCGTTTTTGCGTGAAAGAGGAAGACAGACAGACAGACAGACACCAACTCATTTTTATATATTAGTATGATTTATGATTATGACCAAATGCGTACGAAAAAAAAGTTTTTAATGTGCATTATAACAGGGTTAAAAATATACCTAAATATGCACAGCAAGCTTAGGAAAATCTAATACCTAAAGTTATAACTGAACGATTTAATCCTTTATATATAATGTATTCGTGTGCATACCGATGTATAGGCGAATTTAAATAAAGTTTAGCAGTTTATTAATCATCGATAGATTATTTAATAGGGGATGACCGAAAAAGATTTCCCAGTTTTTCCTTGGTAGCATCACTTTACCGCTTTGGCCCGTCCATGATACAAAAATGATTAAATGTGGTGCTTAACCCTTATCAAAAACTCTAGGGCCAAACGTAATTAAGATGCTTGTCTTGATAAATTTATGACCGCAAAACAAAAGCGTTCAAGTTAATTACTGATAAGGGATGACTCTATGGGTGAAAACTACTTTGCATGCCAGATGAAGCAGATAAAGTGGTGTTGTCGCACACACTATAATTTTCAGTTCACATAACCAACACACACTTGTTCGTACGTTGAAACTTTTGTGTAATGTCTAAAGTGCGAGTACTCAAGTAAGCCCAGTGGGAAACAAAGTCTGAGACTGACTGATCTGATTTTGATTTGGGGCAGGGGATAGCAATCCGGGTCCTAAAATATCTCTAAATTTCAGTTTATATATGTACATATATTGGTTACAGTGGCGAAGTGGCTCTGAATCTCCAATGCTCCAATCACCCCAGAAAATTTCTTCGAATTTTATCTAACTTGACTTGACCTGCTATTATTATAAGAGATTTATTATTGCCTAAATTTTAAATTGATGTGGCTGGCGGGAAATATTGAATCTATGCCTAAACGTACACAGATTTAAGTAAAAACTATTTAAAAAGGTCGACCATAATTTGGTAAGGGATGAGAGAAACCAAGAATTTTTGGAGCCGGTTGCTTCGATTAGTTGCGGTAATTTCCACTTGATTGGCGCTAAAGCGTTTAAAAATGTTTTCATCTCCGTAGTTAATCGATAAGTTTACTGGAATTTAACAGAGGTTAATTTCAAGTGTTGAGATAAATTTTTGAAATAGTTAAGCAACACACAAAAAGACTATATACTAGAAAATAATTTGTTTACTATTTAAGACATAAGTTAATTAAAAATGATTTTATCGTTGGAATAAATAACATGAAAAAAACAAGAATTAGCAGTTATAGAAAAACTAAAAAAAAAATACGAATTTAGTACGAAATACGGAGCACTTTATATCGATAATTTTTCTTCATTAATCAATAAACGGTTATTAACCCCGAGTTTTCATTCCCAAGCAACAAAAGAAGTCGTAAAGTAGGTGTCGCGACCATAAAGTCACAAAATTATAGTCGCTACGACCAATTTACGACCTTCTGTGATACTTGGGTTATGTCAGTTAGGTTTGTGTCCCGATGTTTTAAATCACATAATGGGTTAAATTGATGATACTGTCTCACAACTTGATTTAAAATAATAAGGGTATTCACTCTTTATCGTAGTTGATTGTAAACTCGTAGAATCGTAAAATTGTAAATAAAATCGTAGTTTTTTGACAGTTCTCCATATACATTTTTTTACGACGAAAACTACAATCTACCACACCCGAAGGTATGGTAAAATAGTAGTTTTTGTCGTAATTCTAATAAAGTGAGGTTAAGACATGTTTTGTGACATGTCAACTTGGTGCCAACTCTAAAATGGACATTGGAAAAGTAAGTAAATTAAAGCATTTATATGATTTAGTATAAATTAAGAGTTAAAAAATGCTTTAAATAATTTAGGTAAAGAAAATTAAATAAAAGGATTAAAACTTTACGACAAAACCAACAACGTCTAGTAAAGCGCTGCTCACGCTTTGTTGTACTTTTCCATCGTAGATGGTCTACGATTTTACTATCTACGATCAAGAGTGAATAGCCCTAATGTAAGAAATTGAAAGATATTTCAAACGCTTCTTTGAAACAAAAAATTAATGTAAAGATTAAAGTCCAGCGAAATTAACGGAAAAGTATAGAAATGATGGCAAAAATTCAACTCTTTTCACCTTTGTAGCATAACGTTCCAATAACAAGAATTAATGGGTTCAAATCTTTTAAACGGTTGCAAAAGTTATAAAATGCAAAGTACTCTATGTCATTGACTGGACAAGTATTGGCTTTGGCCGATTCTCATGCGAAGGTCGTTCCGGTTCAAGTATTCTACAAAATGTTATCTATGGAAAATATGAGAAATCTTTACATGCTGGCGGTGTGTGTTTGTAATTTATGTCTCAATCAATTCTATTGGGTTAAAACTGTGTCTGTTCTAGTCGGATATAGTCGAGTTGATCGTTTCACCAAATTTCAATGTGTGCTTTCTATAAGGTGGATAAATTTGCTAGAACGTCATATAAAGAATTTTTAATTGGGTATCAATTGATTATATTATTTGGATATATCATCTTGTTGAAAAATTGAAAGTCAATGTAATTCATAGAAGATGGCTATTGCCATTTTATCGAATCGGGACTACATGGATTTAAATTATGATTTTTTTTCAAGTAAATATAAAAAATGCAGGCAGAAGCTATTAAAAAAAATTGAACCACAGATAATAACTTTTTTTAAGTAAATTAAATTTGTTTATTTGAAACTAGAATTTGGGCCCGGCTTCGCCCGGCTAAAACCGTGAGTAAAACAAAATCTAAGAAAACAAAATTCAATTGGCAATAAAGATAGAATAAGTTGTCCGTGCTTTTCTTTAAAAGATTCGGATTTTCTTTACCCCTTTCCCTTACTCCCCCACCTCTCGGGCTACTTTTTAATGGGTCTATGTTGGGGCTGGACCCCCGACGAACATCTATGCCAAATTTCAGGCCAATCGGTCCAGTAGTTTCCTCGCGAAAGAGTAACATAGAGGAAAACTAAGTTTCGAAATCACTTTACCCCCTCCCCTTACTCCCCCCACCGCTCGCGCTACTTTTCCGTATGCCTATGTTGGAACCAGAACTACCACAGACACTCATGCCAAATTTCAAGTCAATCGGTTCAGCCGTTTTTGAGGAATAGACAGACAGACAGACAGACACCCACTCATTTTTAAAAGCTTTTATTTAGCTCACTATCTTGTCTGTTTGTTTGTCTGTTTGTCTGTTTGTCTGTCAGATCAAATCTTGCAACCCAATTTTGACCCACTTCCACTTGTCCGATTGACTTGAAATTTTGCACACTTATATAAGTCCGATGACAATACAATATTTTCACTACTTCGTCCTTATAAGGATAACGGAAGGTCCTGTAAGGATAACGTGATTATCCTTTTCTCCAAATTTTCCGGAAAAAAATCTATCCTGGGGGTTTTTGGGGTCGCTGAATCCGAATCTGTCATTAAAAAGTCAGTAAGGATAACGGAAGGTCCTGTAAGGATAACGTGATTATCCTTTTCTCCAAATTTTCCGGAAAAAAATCTATCCTGGGGGTTTTTGGAGTCGCTGAATCCGAATCTGTCATTAAAAAGTCTGTAAGGATAACGGAAGGTCCTGTAAGGATAACGTGATTATCCTTTTCTCCAAATTTTCCGGAAAAAAATCTATTCTGGGGGTTTTTGGGGTCGCTGAATCCGAATCTGTCATTAAAAAGTCTGTAAGGATAACGGAAGGTCCTGTAAGGATAACGTGATTATCCTTTTCTCCAAATTTTCCGGAAAAAAATCTATTCTGGGGTTTTTGGGGTCGCTGAATCCGAATCTGTCATCAAAAAGTCTGTAAGGATAACGGAAGGTCCTGTAAGGATAACGTGATTATCCTTTTCTCCAAATTTTCCGGAAAAAACTCTATCCTGGGGGTTTTTGGGGTCGCTGAATACGATTCTCAAGTTAAAAAGCCTGTAAGGACATCTCAAATGTAAAGCTATATATTCGAAGACTAAAAAGAACAAAATAAAAAAAAATTAAAAAAAAATTTTTAAAAAAAGCTTTTATTAAAAAAATGCACTAAAAAGAAAAAAATAATTTTCTGGACGCTGTGTATCACAAATATAAAAGCTTTTAAAAAGCGAGATAAAGCATAAAACAATAAAATAAACATTTATCTCGCTTTTTAAAAGCTTTTATATTTGTGATACACAGCGTCCAGAAAATTATTTTTTTCTTTTTAGTGCATTTTTTTAATAAAAGCTTTTTTTAAAAATTTTTTTTTAATTTTTTTTATATATTAGTATGATATGATGATTTACACATGTTTGTATAACAAATAATAAAAATTTTAACAATAAAATACATTTTAAATATATTATAATTAAGACTAATTCAAGAAATGCTTTTTGACAAGAATTGCAAGAAAAAAATTAAGCCGCATGCAAAAGGTCAAATACACCCTTAAATTGACCTAACAGTAACCATAGGAGCGTGTCTCCAGGGTTTGTCCTTTGCGAGGTTCGAAATTGACGCAGCGAACTTCCAAATATCGCCTAAGGCCTATGTTACACATGGCAACTTTGAACCGATACAAAAAGTTGCTCTGTTGTACTATACACACGGAGACTTCTGTATATTACACAGTAAGTGTTTCATGTGTGTGTGAAGTTGTGTGAAGAACGAACCCGCTCTTTGTGATTTTGTGCTTGTGTGCGTATTTTGTCGCCTTGTTTCTACTTTCGGAACTGGCGACATTAGCCACCGCTTCCCTCACTTCTTGCGCCTATACTTAAGAAAAGTCGCCGCTTAAAGTTGCCGTGTGTAACATAGGCCTAAGGCGCCGCCTTAGAAAAATGATGCACTTATACTCGAACCCAACTTCACTCATCTCAATTTTACATCCGGCTAGTGGCTATTTGAGCGCCATTTTCGAACCCCCCCCGCCTTCCTCAGTCCGACACTGAGATTACGGCCATGCACTCAGGTATTAGGTATTTTCAATGTGCATTCAATCTATAGCAGAGTATTGATCTTCATTGTCAACTGGGAATTCAATAAACCTCATCTTTTTATTGGGCTTTTGAATCTGGTTATGCGAAATCGTGCATTGGTTGTTGCTTTGAAATATAAATGGTTTTTTTATTGTTCGAATTACATTGCTCAGTAAATTGCTTCTATAATTTTGTAATATCACCAAAAACGAGATTTTCGCCATGTAAACGTTATAAAAGATTTTATTTATATTAAGTTCGTGGAAGAAATTTAGATTTTTTTTTTTTTTGAAAAAATTCAAGCACGTTCATTTCAAGCACGTTCATTTCAAGCACGTTCATTTCAAGCACGTATTATTATATTCATATCTTGAGATTTCGAAAGTTTTGTTGGATCTTTAAAACCATAAACCCAAACAACATAGACTTACAAATTTTTGGAATAGAAAATTTCCAATCTTTCAAATTTCCTCTAAGGGGCTGTCCATAAAATACCATTCCGTAATGGTTTTCGACTTTTTGGATTCACCCTCCACTGTCATGATGCTCTTGTAAAAATTTTTGTTAGGGATTTCACACCACTGTGGCGTATTTAATAGGAAACCCCTATTTACCCGTTATATTTCTTTCAGCAAAATCTTTTACTGTAAGAAGCATTAAAAAAAAAATATTTGCATACAAACCTCCAGCAGGTGCGACACAGGAGAACAGATGGGCTATCACAAGAGCCCGAAGTGGGGCAGTGATCCTCATGACTGCTAGCGCTTTCGATTGAGGCAGCGAAGACATAAATCGTACTTATGCTTCGAGGCCATTCGACAAAATTAAATAATGTCACCGTATTTCACAATTTCAACTTTATTCATGAATTATTGAATTAAAATTAAGTAGTTTATTTACTATGATGCGCTTTTTTATCACTTGGTTTAGTTTTTTTTTTCGCCGTTATTTCATTTTTATTATTCGACTAATTTTATTAAATAATTGTAAAATTAAAAGTAATAACTAAAAATGAAATGACAAATCACAGAATAACAATACACGTGAATTTTTCATAAATTTGAGTCTAAGTGTCTAACGGTTTATCGGATCTTTATTTATTTTTTAAAACAGCTGAATTCGGTCTCTAATTATTTGCGATATTTTTTTTTTAAATTTGCAGTTGATGTTTTTTGTAGTGTTATAGTGTTACTGTGCTGCTTTTTATTTTGTTGGTGGTTGTTTTTTTTTATTTAGAAAGTATTGGCTCCATAAGTACGGATATTTGGTTACAAATTTTGTAGTTTCGATCTTTATAAAAGAAATGCTTAAATGCGACCAATGGTAACGGACACAACATTTCAAAAGCAGCACACACCGAAATTCTTCCAATCCGAAAACGAAACAAATTAAAATAATAATAAAATATTTATAAAAATTCCAACACCGCTTTAAACACTCTTGTAGTTATCCCGTCGCCCTTTTTTACACTTACACATTAATTATCATCTCATTGCGGCTTACCTGAAACAAGAAGAAGAAAAAAACTCATAAATTATTTGAAATATTGAAATAAGCAAGTTATTAACGTGTAGGGATTTCGATTAGGATGCTCTAAACTGGATTTTTTCGATTTTTTGACATTGTGACTTTTGTGAGTGCACACGTCACAAGAGATGGGTTAAAAATTAAAAAAACAACAACAAAAAAAAGTTTTAAAATTCTTATAATAAAATTTCATTTTTGATGAATGTAAACCACAAATCAAAAAAAGGATATAACTATTTTCTTTTCAATAACTTTAATTTAATAATTTTCTTCCTTATGGCAGCTCGATACAAACTTGCTACAATTCAAAGTGTCAATAATTTCTGTTTACTTTTAGATTTTTTGCAAATTTCAGTACAGTTTTATTAAGCCATTGCATTAAAAGGGTGTCTAATAAATATCGGAAATGGCTGGAATGGAGTAAAGAGCCTTTAACTTAGAGAGTGGCCATGCTACCTTAATAGACTGTGCTACTGAGTAGGACAGTCTATTAACTCCAATTAGAACAGTCTATTAGGTCAGTTAGAACAGCTTTTTCTCCAGATTAGAACAGTCTGTAAACAATTTTTCAATTTATCAAAACAACTATGAGTTTCCAAATGTTTTTGATACCTCACACATGCTATTTTTACATATATTAACCACCTTCAGTTATTTTGGCAATTATTTATAACAATGAATCAAATTTTTAAAGTTTTTCGCACTTGTTTTTCAGCTTGGCGGCCATTTTTAGATGTCCCCATGGCCAGGCTCTCTAGAATGGAGACCATATTCGAATTCCAGCCACAATAAGCCGCAAACATAAATTATAAATTGAAAGTAAAATAAATTGACAGTAAAATCTAATTTTGGACACAAAACTTCTATACACTCTAAAGTGTTGGAAATAAAATTGAAAAAAGTGGAATTTCTGCAAAATCTTTGTCAAATTTTATAATAATTGCATGTTTGTTGATATGTATATAAGTTTTTCTTGAAAATGACTTTTGCGATTTAGTTGAAATCTGAATAGCTTTCTGTTCGGGAATGAAAACTTTATAATACTTAGGGGCCTATCAGGGTAACGTGAATTGCTTGTCTAGGGTACGGCCGCGTTCATAATTGCCGATCTAAAGCAGTACTAAAGCAGTGCGTTCATCATCGTAGCTGCGCATTGTGCAGTACGTTCATGAAAGCAGCCTGCAGAACATTTTCGGCAGCAATTGCGCAGCAAGCGCAGTAAAGAAATTTAGCTGACAATAAAGCAGCAGAAAGTAACATTTGTTAAATAATGGCGGACAGCGATACTCGTAAATAACATTAATAAAATGTGAAAAATTACATTAAAATTTTGAGATTAATGAGTTGCGGGATGACAAAAAGTGGAGAGCGTCAGCTTGAAAGCTTTTGATTGTTGAACGACTTAAATTAGAGCGAATGTTGAATTCCGGGGAGCGAAAGAAATCTGCTTTGTGGAAAATGGTTCTACGTAACATCACAGAAATTAAGGCCGATTTTCCGTTCTCGCAAGACGATGCCAAAAAGAAATTTGGTAATTTGCTTGTCACGTATAACAAAATATTGTGTAATATTGCGTCTGATCACTCGACTTAGCAAAAATCGACGGCGTTTTCTTTTCTTCTCCAAGATACGAAAAGCCTTTAATATAGTTGGCTTCGGAGTTTATTTACAATCGAGAATTGAATTCAAACACAAATTAAATAACATTGGATTACTCATTTTATTGGAGACAACGAAAATATTCATGTACAGCACTATCAAAAAAGAAAACTGTCAATAGAAAATCTTATCTGTCAGATTCTCTATTTCTTTCTTAACTCAGCCAAGTAAGTACTGCGCAGACTTTCTGCGCGCAGCTGACTTTCTGACTTTTGCGCAGTACTGCGTTAGATTTCTGCAATTATGAACGCAGCATACAGATTCCTTGAAAATCGATCGAATACGCTACTTTTTATAAAAATTTAACTAACAATCTTTTTTGCGACCAGGGTCACATTGTAAGATGAGTTACAAATGGTTGCGTGGGTAATCAATTTGATAAATTTCTAACAGTTTAGCAAAAAAAAAACCATCAATATACCAAATTTTAATTAAATCTTTCTATTATTAATAAAATTAGTGTTTCAATTCATTTCGTTACGATATCTGTAGTAATTTGATTTAGAAATGGAGCCTCCGCAATGGAAACTAGTTTGATCCAATTAATATTAACATAATTTCCACGAAATGATGGCCAAAGAGAAAAGAAATTTCCTTCTTTATACTGTATAATGGGGCTGTCCTTTAATTGCATTTGACTGGGATTTTTTTTTTCTTGTGTGCCAAGAATATCGTTCATTTTCGTAATAGTTTCAATCATTTTTTTCATTTGCACGTCCCTAAATCATAATTAGCTACATTTCCTTCGTCCGTCGACGGGTGTCTTATAGTTGTAGCATCATTCAATTCGTCCTTTCTTATGTATTTTAGAAGGAAGTTGGCACGCGGAAAGAGCGGCCCAGTTAACGGGATATATTTGGATCAATGGCTTCTTGGGTAAGTCTCAACTAATATTCCGTCGCTTTGCTAATGTGATCAGGAAATATGATTTATGATTTATTGATCGATATGTTGTAGAATATTTTATGATTAATGATTTTTTGGCTACATGAACGCTTATTCTGAATTGTTTGTGGGTGTCTGAGAATTCGTATATATGCTCTGTAATAGCTAAAAACTTGTGTACTTACATTTTCCAAATCTAAATCAAAATATCCAAAAAAAAACACTAGATAAAATGCTAGACCATTCAGCACTTTTGACATGTTCATGTATGAAAATAGCCTTTTTCCGATGCCAAATCTTGAATCGTGGCGGAAATTATTGCTACCAACCTCAACCTCGGCACCGACGAATCGCGAAATCGCGTGTCATTGTCACTAAATAATCGCACCACTGATAGCAAGGATGCCAAGTTCGTGTAGGTCACGAATCGAGCACTTAAAGTGAGCAAACATCGGTCGGGGATAACGATGATGTTGAAGGATAGTCACGGTTAATCGTCACAGGCGGAAAGGCGAATGTGAATGGAAACCCGACGCGGAAAACAAAAGGATATACCACCATCAAGTCCTCAAATGGAAATCACTTAACTTTGGCTAGCAGATGGTTAGCAAGTTAAATGTTCCGATAAGACAAGAAATCATCGCAGCCGCACCGAAAAACCGATGTCACTACTAATATCAGAGAATCTACCGAAGAATGTTGAACAACAATCAATTATGGTAATTGGAGGAAGCCTCGTGCGGATTTCAATGTTAGTGAACAATCGCTGAAATCTGGCAGGGAACGCGAGACAACTAGAAGCACTTTGGGGCTGGAAGGTTTTTGGAGGCGCTGGGGTGGGTTTATGGTGAAAATTGGATTCAGAACTTAAGCACAGTTCCCTATACTAAATGGAGAAAATTTCCATAGAATGAGGGAACGAAATATTTATGGACACTGACAAGGGGTAACGAATAGGGGAACTTGAAGCATTGGGGCGTAAAGGAAGAAAAACTGGAGCATTTCGTTGGCGGCTGTTAGACAGGCCGAATAGTATTTATTTCTACCAACAACGGCTACCGTGGTACTTTTTATGCTGTTCACCCTGACAAAGCAGGGTGCCGGGGTGGGACGGATGGGTCCTACAAGTTAGAATTTCCTCGCTGTCGCAATTGTCATTAGCCGAGAGTACACATTAGTGTCACATGGGACCCAGAGTTTGATGAGGGTCGTCAGTGCAATTCGCTGATTAAATCACTGTCTATAGTATATTTCCCTCGCGTATCGCAAGTATAAGGCATTAACACATATACAGATTATACAGTATTACACACATTATGATGTAGGGTTGAATGGATAAAAACAAACCCTCTTAAAGTTCGGGATCTAAAATCGCCTGAAAGAGTACTTGGAATATACAGTTTCTCATCACAATATTTTCAAATGTATTTGAAATTCATGTGTAACTCCTCTAGTTGACTATACAAGTGGATATTCTGATTTTTTTTTCTTCATTTTTTCACCTTTTTTGGATTCAAAAAAGTTTTTGTTAAATTTACAAGTTTTTGTTAAAATATCTCAAGAATATGTAACTCAACTATTTTCTTTAGTCACATCAACTATTAGGATATTATTTTTGCCTTAAATAAAGTAAAATGATGTTTTTTTTTACAGCACTCTTATCAAAACTGAATTACCAAATTTAGCACAAAAAAAAAATCTGCTAGAAGAACTTAGCAGTGGTTCAAAAATGTTTAAAAATTCAATAATATAATTGATCGTAAAAAAGGCTAGACTTTCGCCTTAGATTTTGGAAAGAAATGGCGTAGTTTAGGTTCTAATACCCTATTTTCGAATTTATGTACCAGAAATAAATTGGTCGTATGCCGTTTGAATGAAAAAAATCTTTTTATGTACTCTACGTTTGTTTTCTTTTTTCTTGTCATGATTGAATGTGACGTTTTCTGCTTCCATTTTCAGTCAGGTTTTTTGTTTATTCATTCTCAGGGGCGGATGAATGAACAGACGTGCAAATTCAGTAGACATGCAGTATCAACCAAAAGTACATTTTGTAAATATTTACATCTAACTTTAGTGGTATTTATCCAGAGGTGATTATTTTTTTAAATTTTTTATTTTTTTTTCAATTTTATATTTTTTACAATATATTTCAGGTATATTCAGAAATCGATAGTAGATCTTTATAGCTAAACTATAAACCACACGCCCTTTTTCCAATAAATTTCCCAGCAAAATGTTATTGGGAAAACAGTAAAGTAGGCTACACATCTATCAGTTTTCCATCAGTTTTTGGGAAACGTCAGTCGCGTCAGTCGTATCGCATCAGAACAGAACCAAATTTTATTTTTTGAACTTAATGCAATAATAATGCATAAACACGCTCTCTCTCCATTATTCATCCTCACTGTTTGAATTCTGCCATCAAAATGAATGGATACTTTTCACAAAAAACTGTCACCTGCAACTGATAGATGTGAACGCATAACTAGATGTAAAAAACTTATGGAAAACTGACAATTGACGTAACAGTCGCGACTGATCGAAAACTGATAGATGTGTGCCCTACTTAAATATTCTGTTTTTCCAGCAAAATTTCCGAGCCCTAATCCCTACGTATTTTATTTTTATATTTTTAGTGTTTAAAAAATTTTTTTTATATTAACCTTCAGCATCTCAGGCATCAAAAGAGAAACTATTCTGATGACCGTGATATTTAAATGACACATTTTTTAAATAAATTAATATTTTGAAATTACCATATTAAAAAAAATTTTCTTAAAAAGGAAAAAAATGTTTGGGCGTTATGTATCAGAAATTAAAACTAGATAAAAGGATAATAAAAATTTGAAAAAAAAGTATTTATCTCGCCTCCCTGTCCACGTGGGCCTTCGGCTTCCCCCTTCTCCTCGGCGTACGACCATGGATCGGCCTCCGGCCGCGGGTTTAAGTTTCCAGATCACTTTACCCCCTCCCCTTACTCCCCCCACCCCTCGCGCTACTTTTCCGTATGCCTATGTTGGAACCAGAACTACCACAGACACTCATGCCAAATTTCAAGTCAACCGGTTCAGCCGTTTTTGCGTGAAAGAGAAACAGACAGACAGACAGACACCAACTCATTTTTTTTATATATTAGTATGAAGTATATTTAGGTACTAAAAATTACTTTAGGTACTTGCAACAAAAAATAACGGGAATATGAAAGATTGTGTGTGACTGTACTATAATCAGATAAGTTCGATTGAGTTAGCTTTATTTCCAAGAAATTTGGTCAATATATTTTTGCTATTTCTGTAACAATATTTCGTGCTATTATTAACATTACGCCCATTTTTAAAACATAAGAGTAATAACAAAAAAAAAACCCGTAACTAACGGAATCCGATATTATTTTTATTCAGATAGTAGTTGTTCAAAACATTGTACAATTTATTGCCGGCGGCTGTCGAGCTTCATCAACCCCAAATTTGATTTTTTGGGGGAAATTTTTCTTCTTTTTGTTTGCCAGATGGATCAGAAAACAAAACGAGGAAAAGAAATAACAATAATAAAATGAAAATAATAAAAGAAAAGCTCAATACCCTCGGCAAAATTGAGCAATAAATTTCTCATTGTTCACGTGATCGTGATAAACGTATATTAGCGACGGACGGTAGCCTTTAAAGATGCCGGTTACGACGGCGACGTCCGCCTGCATATTCTCATCCTGCCACGTTTACCAATATTCAGTTAGGACCAATATTCGAAAAACTGTGCCGAGGAAATAATACAGGAAAAAGGCCGGAACTCCTACTGATGCTAGTAATTCTGAGAAGGACCTCAACATGCGAATAGATGGGCTCTTTGAAATTGGGTGCGAACAATCAAACAGGATACGAAATGTCCTTCGTTGCTGGAGGTTCATGTGAGATGGGTTTGTGGTATAAAACTATAGGTACTAGTATTCCTCATTGTGTGAAAATATAGCAGCATCTATGTATCTGTAAATTCGCGCATAAATTCGTCCCCCATAAACAATTCGGGTAGTCCGCAATAACAATAAAGTTTCTTCTTCATTATGATTTCATATATCACTCATTCTGTCGGCAAACAGGCAAACACAACATTCAGAAGGAATAGGCGATGATTATTTCGACTATTTCTGTTCCTCTTTGCAGAAAGAATAATCTGGCAAACACTATCATCATCTGTAGAATTTCAAGTCCGGGAATTGGGTACCATTAAAAGAAAAAAAGATGGGTCGATGGATGTTTTTGCTGGAAATCTGCAACGGTGAATATATTCGTGTTTCGTAAGTGCTAAAAGTAATTGGAAGAGGATAATGGAAGTGAAGTGCGGAGAAGAGCCGGAGAAGCTGACCATGATGAAATAGACAAAATGAAAATTATCCATTGTCGGGATTAAGTGTTGATGAGATATTTTTCCTCTTGTCTTCGGTCGAAATGTGGTGCATTATAGTGCACTATTCAGAATTTTATGATATGTGAGAACTTTAAAATTAAACAAAAACCCAGTATGATCCTCTACGGACAATATTATTTGTTACATAATTGTTATCCATACAATGTATATGCTGCAAAACATAATGTTTTCATTTACTAAGTGCGGTTTAGCAGATTTCATAACGTTTTATATCGCGAAATAAGACATTATGAAATTTGCAAAAAGTTTTTATTGAAATTAATTTCTGCTATTGTCACACCCAGACCCCTTACTCTCGATAAAATCATACAAGAAAATTTTCAATGAATGTATTTTTACAAAACTAAGTTTCACTCTACGTCAATTCCAACGGCTATTTGACATTGATCGATAAAAATGTATGCGCACTTCTATTCAATAATTTTAAGTTAAATCATATGTAGAAAAGGGTAATCCAGAGGGTAATCAATCGACACGAATACAGGACAACTGGTAACCCCAATTCTCCTGCCCGTTGGTGGAATGGTCGGCCATGAGTTGCGAGAGACGACAGGCGAGAGTTAGTTAATCCTCAGCGTTCGAAGTGACTGGTCATGGGAAGTATCAAGCGGACCGACGGGCAGTTGAAATAGTCTTCGTTGGATCGGAAATAAGAAGTAATCGGAATAAACAGTAACAGGATCGAGTGAGAAATAAATACCGAAGGTTCGTATATTAAATACTCTTTACACATGTTATTTCTCATAAATTTCGCTTGCGGCGCTTCTTTGAGATATTTTATTATTTTGTTTTAAAAATTTGTTATTTTTTTCAATTGTCTCGGCCCAAAAAAAAAATCCTGGGAATCTTGGGTGCACTCACCCTTGAAAAGTCAAGTTTCAAAAAATTTAAATTGTTACTAAAATTGCGCGTAACGGGTATTCTCATATTTTTAAATATGAAGCCGGCGCAATAACACTTTATATCGCACATGGTCCCGTAGACTGTAGTATCTCAAAATCTGCCATTTCAAGAAAAACGCATTCAAAGTTTTCATTTATTTATTACTTTTACTTATATGTAGGATATTGTCTAAAAATATTTTTTTATTGTTGGGATTACTTATTATATAATGCCAAAAATAGTTTTAATACACAAAAGTGTAAATATCTATTAAAATTAATATTTTTTTCTCACATATGATAGTCTTGCACACAATGTGCAAAGAATAATTTCAAATACGCCTTTATTGCAAAAAAAACTTCCACATTTTTTACGATATAACTTTATTTGAAAATAAGTCTCAAGAATTCGTTAAAAAAAACATTGTTATACATTTGAAAATACATTTGAAATATCCATATTATTTTCACTTCCTTAAATTATTATAAAATTCTTGATATTTTGGAATTATTAAGTTTTTTTTACATAATTCTTCTAAATCTTTAAGTTTCTTTTCAGGAATAGTTTTCATTTCTGTTTTTAGAATAGGTATATTGTGATTTGTTATTTTTAATTTTGGTTTGTTAGAATTTGTTTTGATTTTACGAAAATTTTGATTCTCGTAACTTTCTTTCAAAAATAGATTGAATGGTGATTCCTTTCTGGCCTCTAGAGAAATAATTTTATTCCAAATAATTTTTTTTTCTCAACATCGACTTTAAAATTATTTCCTATGACTTTTGTCAAAGATTTAATATCTAAAAAATCTTGGTATCCTATTTCATAGACTTTAAAAGGTGGATCTGATTTTTAAAAGCTTTTATTTAGCTCGCTATCTTGTTTGTTTGTCTGTTTGTCAGATCAAATCTTGCAACCCAATTTTGACCCACTTCCACTTGTCCGATTGACTTGAAATTTTGCACACTTATATAAGTCCGATGACAATACAATATTTTCACTACTTCGTCCTTATAAGGATAACGGAAGGTCCTGTAAGGATAACGTGATTATCCTTTTCTCCAAATTTTCCGGAAAAAAATCTATCCTGGGGTTTTTTGGCGTCGCTGAATCCGAATCTGTCATTAAAAAGTCAGTAAGGATAACGGAAGGTCCTGTAAGGATAACGTGATTACCCTTTTCTCCAAATTTTCCGGAAAAAAAAATCTATCCTGGGGGTTTTTGGGGTCGCTGAATCCGAATCTGTCATTAAAAAGTCTGTAAGTATAACGGAAGGTCCTGTAAGGATAACGTGATTATCCTTTTCTCCAAATTTTCCGGAAAAAAATCTATTCTGGGGGTTTTTGGGGTCGCTGAATCCGAATCTGTCATTAAAAAGTCTGTAAGGATAACGGAAGGTCCTGTAAGGATAACGTGATTATCCTTTTCTCCAAATTTTCCGGAAAAAAATCTATTCTGGGGTTTTTGGGGTCGCTGAATCCGAATCTGTCATCAAAAACTCTGTAAGGATAACGGAAGGTCCTGTAAGGATAACGTGATTATCCTTTTCTCCAAATTTTCCGGAAAAAAATCTATCCTGGGGGTTTTTGGGGTCGCTGAATCCGAATCTGTCATTAAAAAGTCTGTAAGGATAACGGAAGGTCCTGTAAGGATAACGTGATTACCCTTTTCTCCAAATTTTCCGGAAAAAAAATCTATCCTGGGGGTTTTTGGGGTCGCTGAATCCGAATCTGTCATTAAAAAGTCTGTAAGTATAATGGAAGGTCCTGTAAGGATAACGTGATTATCCTTTTTCTCAATTGTTCCGGGAAAAAATATATTCTGCGGGTTTTGGGGTTCGCTGAATACGATTCTCAAGTTAAAAAGCCTGTAAGGACATCTCAAATGTAAAGCTATATATTCGAAGACTAAAAAGAACAAAATAAAAAAAAATAAAAAAAAAATTTTTAAAAAAAGCTTTTATTAAAAAAATGCACTAAAAAGAAAAAAATAATTTTCTGGACGCTGTGTATCACAAATATAAAAGCTTTTAAAAAGCGAGATAAAGCATAAAACAATAAAATAAACATTTATCTCGCTTTTTAAAAGCTTTTATATTTGTGATACACAGCGTCCAGAAAATTATTTTTTTCTTTTTAGTGCATTTTTTTAATAAAAGCTTTTTTTAAAAATTTTTTTTTTATTTTTTTTTTGCTTGACTTGATTACTGACACCCACTGTGCTGGAACATAAATTGGACCAGACTTCAAAACTCTTTTTTTCGCCTTTTCAATTACGCTATGCATACTATCTCCTTCGTTTTGAGAATGTCCTACCATAAAAAAATTATGAGTAATTGAAGGAATATCAAATTTTTGAACACAGAACATTATCAACGCGGCTATATACTGATTTTTATTCTGTCCGCTACAATTATCCGAATACATAATTACTGGTTTCTCAGGGATAATATTTTCTTCTAAAAATTTGTAGATACATGTTCCTATTTCATTAACTCCTCTACCTGCTTCACCTTCGTGCCATACATAACAATGACCTTCGCCAGTTCCGAGATTATAAATTGTAAAATTATAAACGGCCAGCCTTGATTTATAATAAAAAGCGGAAATTTCACCCGATGGCGTTGGAAGTACCGCTTGAAGGTCAAAAACTATTGCCAAACACTCTCCTTTTTTTGCAGCCTCTTTATCCTTCTCCTTTTGCAAACGCGATAGTTTTTTTCCATTTATGTGCAAAATAAATTCGCTGTTTGTTGAAGAATTTTCAGAGTTCTTATTTTGCTCACAAAAAGAACATTGATCTTTTTTTGGGACAAAAAAAGAGATGTTAAAGTTTGTGTTAAAAATTCTTCTATACATAAGGTAATTTCCGAAAGGTTTCTTTTGATCAACGCAACTCTGTACATAATCTCGGTGAAGATCAGAGAGAGTTTTTCCACCTTCAATAAACTCTTTACTTGTTTGTTGTCGCAAATAATGAGATTCAATGCGAGGTATTGAATTGATGTGGTCGACGATACTATTAAATATTTCAATATCAATTTTTGGCTGTTTTCCATGTTTACCCCTTAGATCCGTTTCGACAAAACCGTTGTTGAACTTATTGATAGCAGTACGAACACAGGTTTCTGAAACTGAAAGAGTATTACAAAAAAATGTTTTGCATACTCGGATTTTTTCCTGTTCTACAACAAAGTAATAAGCATAATTATTATTTCTAATGGTTCGCCGATTTTTATCCGTTCTTTCAATACGAGAAATTGAATTCATGATAAAATTTCTTTGCGCATCTGGAGAACCTAAACCCCAAAAAAATTTAAAAATTTGATGTCTTTCTTCCATTTTTATATTTGTTGCACAGTTGAATTTACATTTGTCGCATGGAGGTCTAAGAGCCCGCTTTTCCACTAAATTTCCCAAAACATTAATATATTCCTCTCCTCGGTTCCTTTTTGCTTTGGCAATGTTTCGTTTCCAAGTTAGATGATTCTCGAAATGTTTTCGTTTTCGAATGACACATTTAGCTGGAGATAGCGCTACTGCAGCACTATCGCACTGTAAATTGTAGACTGAATTGTCTGTAATATCTCTTGATGTAGAACTTTCAGCGGTATTTTCCGAATTTTCCAAAAAATTTATTACACCCGATGTAGCGAATTTATCTCCCCGATCGAATTTTCCATTTCCAGAAATTGAAGGTATGATAACTTCAAAGGAATTATAATTATTCGTTGCGGCGGAATTTTCTAAACAATGAATATTTAATGAATGATTACATTTAAAACAGTCAAATAAATATTTTCTCACCAGGTTCACTATTTAATAATAAATTTAGGGCACTTTCCACTATTTCATCACTTTCCATTTTTAAGGGTTAATAATGAATTATAAAATATTGCACTGTATTATTACTACCGAAAAGTGTATTTTTTTATACAAAATTGTGGTATCTAGCTTTAAACTGCATTAGCTTCAAAAGTTAAATTACTACTGGTCTGCAATAATGCTATATCTCAGTTACGACTTTTTAGCAACAGTGAAATGTTACAGTTTTGCAGATCAATCAAATCTTTTTATAACAATAGCAATGGAGTCAACAGAGTCGTAACTGAAAATAATTCAGTATTACAGAAAGTTAAAATGGTTTTTCTTTCAGATACTATAAGAATTTTTATTATGATACTATAGTTCAAAATTTTTTACCAAAAAAATTGTTTTTTTCTGTACAATATTTCAATTTATTACTCTTTTGATAATAATTTACAGATTATTTGATTCATTTTTTTTGTGCAATAATAAAAGATAGAGTTAGGTTTGTTTTCCACAAAATCAATTTAAATTTTAAAAAATGTGAATTTAAAAAACCTAAAAAAATAAATTTTAGGACTACGTTTACATTTAAATTTGTGTTTTATTTGATTCAGTCAATTTTCCTTTACATAATGGCATAATTACTCAAAAACACGTTTTTTTGAGATACTACAGTCTACGGGACCATGTGCGATATGAAGGAAAATGGCAGTAAGTCTTTTTGAGACTTGATTCGCTTTAAGATGTACATATTATAACGGATATTGCTTCGAATTAATATTTAAAAATATTAGAATACCCATTACGCTACATTTTTAGCAACAATTTTTTATTTATAAATTTAAAAAAAAAACGTATTTTTGAATTCTAAATATCTAAACACGTTTGTATAAGGCATTTTTTCTTTTATGTGGAAATCAAGAATATTGTTATCAAAGATTAGGTAAACAAAGATAAGAATCCTAGAACAAATGTTGGAGTCCCAAAAAAATCCGCCAGCGGAAATGGAATCTTTAGTATGTCTTGCAACACGATTATTTTCCTTTATATTTTGACTTATAACTGTCAAAAAAAAGAGTTATGAATCTCAATCGAGTAACGCATGCAAATTAAATAAATATTTCTATATATTTTAAAAGCTCAATGAAAAGTTCTGTTGTTTCTTATCTTTAATTATCTAATTTTTGTTATTAATAATTAAAAAAAATCCCTGAATGGTGAAACGAACATTAATTGAGATCCTCTGCGCTTTTGAATCTAAAAATATGTTTAAAAATATGCTTTGATATCAAAATATGTTGACAAAGAATAGTGATAAATAACATATTTGAAAAAAAAAGAATATTAAAAAACCTTTAAATATCCCTGGCAGTGAAATTTATTCAAATTATCTCCGAAACCCTCTTTAACAACGTTAGGCAGCAATTAATCTTTCTGAAGCACATCAAAATAAAATTAATCTTAAAACATTTCTTTTTGATAAGGATCTAACAACATTTATTTCTTGATGTTGGCCGCCATAAGTAATTCATAAATATTTCCCGGTCAACATTTAAATAAGTAATACATACTGAGCTCGAAATATCAATTTGTATTGTCGCAGTTTATAGTAAATTATTCTGTTGAAAATCAAATACTGCCGTGTGATTTTTATTGAAGGGTGCTCAAGTCCAATATATAATAAAAACGATGGTAGGTAAAGAAAGGTTTCTTTTGTAAGAGAAGTCAATTAAATGTAGCTGCGTAAATGATAAATTTGACCTCATTGAAAGATCGCGTGTTGGGCCATTAGAAATTCAGGTGCGTACAATCCCTGATCGAATGCATGGCAGACGTGAGAGGGAAAGTCACGCAAGAAACGAAATTTTGAATCATTCCGTTGGATTTTTTTAACACATTTGTGTTTTTTTTTACCACACGAGCTAAAGTTTTTAAATAAATAAAATATATACTGATTTTAGGTCTTTCCAGAATACAATAGATTCTAATTAGGCGAGGAAAAACTCTCCAACAGCATTGAAATGGAAAAAAATCACGGTTAGTTATAATCAGGAAAATTGAAATTTGAAAATCTAGTGAGAAAATAATGTCAAGAAATCATCCTCTTAAATGTTCTAAATCCGATTAATCAAGTGTTTGTCACAGGGATTTATGCCGGGCTGAAATCCAAATCATTTATACACTGAAAAATCCTTATACAAAACATCAGCCATTCTATACTTTTTTACGTATAAGTATGTATGCGGTATTGAAAAGCTAAAAAGCAATTAATAAGATGAAAACATGCACTAGAATATTTGCGGAGCGCTGTTGAATATAACCGATAACCGTATTTAATCCGATACAAAATGGTTGGAGGACAAAAGTATAAAGGACGCTTGCCAGTTTAGAAATAGTGAATAAAAAATGTTGTTTCTCCTGTTGAAAAGTTTATGACGTTGACTTTCTCGTCCATCCTTTTCCCGTACTTCCTTCCTATCTACTTTCCTGTATTTTCTCTTAATTTTCCTACACCCTCCATAACGGACGGATTCGATTTCTTTCTCCCTAGTTTTTGCTATAAAGCGGAATCCATTGATCAACGGCTTTTCCCGCATCATTGCAAATAAATTCTGGGAAAATTGAAAGCCAATTTGAATTTAAGAGCCATCTTAATTGCTGGTAATTAATAATTTTCGACTTTTCAATATAACAGCTTAAATTGCTTCAGCAGGCAGGCGGGTGCGTTTCAAGGGTATTGCTATTAACTTTGCTTTTATGCTATTCAAATTTAACCCTTTTTCAAATTTCGAAAGACAGGTTTGCTTGCTTGCATCCATCCCTCCATTTTAGGGAAAAACCTAACTTCAACCTCCAAAAAACGATTAATTTCTAAAGCATTTGATTTATTGTTGCTAATTTAACTGGAAGATTTCTCGCGAATCATTCATTTTTTTGTTACTAAGAATTTTGTTATTATTCGAAACTTCCATTGATTCTAGTGCCAAGTTTTAGCCTAGCCAAAGAATGATGTTTTTTATCTTCGCACAATTACGTTAAGAGGGATCATGTTATAAGTTCTCGCCATTCGCGTTTTATTAGTTTGAATCAGTTTATTAATCGGCTACAAACATTTCAGATTTGTGGCTTTCAAATACTAAAAGCTTCTCAAGAAATTAAATTTGCTATGAAATTGATTTGTTTTCACACAAAAAAAACAAAAAAAAAACGGTTAAAAAATAACATAGAAGACATTTTAAACACCATAAGAGCAACTACATTATTAATATGAAAAAAAAGTCATCTATGTGGGTTTAAATAAAGGTAGGCATAGCTAAAATGCTTTAGGTATGTCGTAGGGGTAAGTTTCTAGACAAACTTTATTGTAGAACTGAGACTAAGTGGACTCCAAGTTAAAATTTCTGCATTCGCAGATAATCGAGGCGAGAAAGGTAAAGTCAAAATTTTATTTCAATACAAATTGAATTACCAAAAGAGTTCTTACATTACAGAATAACGAAACATTTCGTATGATGGTAATTTGATGCTTTTCACGTTTAGTTTGATTCAATTTCGTGTTATTTTTTCCATTTTTTAAATTGCGACGGCATATCATATTAGGTTTCTTATAGATCATGCATATAGGGTCGGGTAGGGTGAAGTGGTCCGTAGGGAGAAGTGGTCCACCACAATTTTTGTTAGTAATAGTGACATTAGAACAGAATATGCAACTCTCATCGGTTGCTCTTGATGACAGCTTGTTTTTTATTAGTCAATGAAGTATGCAGACCTATATTTACTCTCTTACTCTCACAGACCAGTGCCAAAAAACATTACAATGCACAAAATAGCGTCGGTTGGGAGAAGTGGTCCACGTTTGGTAGGGTGAAGTTGTCCAATCTCCCTACTCAATGTCATATTTCGTGTTTTCAAGTTTTTTTATGAGTTATTTTGAGTGTTTCAAGTCGTGGCCGAAAATCGATGCGAAGCTCGATTATAACTTCTCCCAAAAATCGAGCTGAATTAGAGTCGCAGAACAAGCCGCCGGAAAACGACGCTTAACAACTACACCGAAGAAACCAACACCAAAACAGACCAAAAGCACATTTGTTACTTTCGAATAAACCATATTTTTGATCAAACTTCATGATTATACTTTTATTTGTCATTTAATTTTATGTTTATGCGATTGCTGGAAAGTTTTTGAGAGTAGACCACTTCTCTATACCATTTTGAAAAAATCGAAAAATCAAAGTTTTCGATAAATGCCTAAAAATTAAATTTAATGTCAAAAAGTTGGCAATATGAGAATGCAGAAAGTTAGCTTAGGTCCTGCGCTTGCGATTTGACTATCTTATCATGCAAAAATTCCAATTTTTGACCATTTTATGGCCAATAATAAAAACGTGGACCACTTCACCCTACCTGACCCTACATATTTTTTATTCTCAGATGTTTGTTGTAACTCTAAATTCGAATAGTCGAGTATTCGGGTTTTTTGCTAAAAATATTACTTTTTAAACGTCTTCCATTTATATTAGGCAAACAGAATTAGCTGAAAAGTGGTTTTTCGTATGCGGGCATGCGCGGGATCAAGATTTCTGTCCGGTAATGAGAGGTGACCGTTAACATAAAATCAAAGTTGAAAAGTTTTCAAATTCTAAAAACTATTCTTTAGCTGTGTCTATTTTAAAAAATAAATATTCTTTCTAAAAACAAGCTTTTGTTAAAGTCTACTGAAAAGACCAACTTGGAAGTTTAGAACAGGGGCCATCAAAGTAACTGTCGCTACCTTTACAATCAAAATTTATAACCATTACAAATTAAAATACAGTTCAATGAAACACAACCTTCCACGGCAATGGCTTGACACGAACTGATTTAAAATGAAATGCGTCATGCTAATAATGCCCCGATTCCAACTCAAAGCACGATTCGATTTATTTCTGCGATCCGAAGCCGCAAGCAAGCACACAATAAAAGGTCGATTATAGTGGCTACGCTGTTAAAGCCAATCTGTGTGATGAGCCAGCCGAGCCACTAGCTGATGATGCCTGGTTTAGAAAGATAATAGGCCCTATTCCAGAATCCGATATGAATGGTTCGGATCGTAAACTCAATGTTGTTGTTGGTATAAAACACTAACAACAACATTAAGTTTACGATTCGAACCATTCGTATAGGATTCTGGAATAGAGTCTATTACAATTTGCGATGTTGCCATATAATCGAAAATATTTTAACACAAAAAAGAGCTTAATTAATTGTAGCACATACAGTATTTCAATAAATTATAATAAATATTTGAAAATCATTTCGATTTTTCGACTTATTTTGATTTTTTTTTGCTGTAAATTTATTTACTGATATAAATAAATTGGTGTTTTTTTTTTTTAAAAAAAGATCAAAGAATATTTGACACGATAATAAATTCTACCTGTCTTCTCATACCCTAATCTATCGTGGTGCTCTTTCCTCTCTTTACCTTACGAAAAAGATTACGTTTTTTTTGTTTTCTGCTTCGATGATACAGTACACCATAAACACAAAGCTTACCATATATACATACTTGAGTATAAAAACAAAAGATGTTTCGTATGCAAATAGGAAAAGTCTAAAAAAAATATAAGGAAAAAGAATAAGGGAAAGTTTTTTACAAAGCGTACGAACCTAAACAGAGTCTTTTAAACCGGACTGACTTTTTCTATTCTAAATCCAGAAAACGAAATAGGTAACATTAGGAACGTCTAAGATGTTGCTGACTCTGTTTGTTACGTGTTTGGAGGTTTATGTGTTGATACACAAGACGATGTGTATACGAATATTCAAATTTTCCTTTTTGTTTTATCTTATTTTATTTTTTACCTCAATATAAGATTAGTCTAAGAATATTATTACGTTCCGTTTACTTCGAGCTCTTTCAATCTTGCTACCCTTACTTGATCTTTTAGCTTCTTCTTATTTTATACTCGTAAGTATGAGTAGATGGAGGTAGTTTACCAAACTCAGTTTATGTTCGCATGTGCGTGAACATTTTTTCCCAAATTTTTTATTTCCTTAATATTTAAATGAAAATTTCCACCACTTCTCTGGCTTTTGGCAACAACAATATACCAACTCACAAATCCCAAAGAAATCAAAATGGATATGTCATACGTATGGCCTGACAGAAGAATTTTCCTGTTAAAGAATTTTTGGTGAGCCGGAGATTTTTCACTTTTGCAGACGTCGCACAAAGTAATTCCTTGAAAAATATCTCTTAGCTCAATGGAATTACACTCACGAATTTTCAATTTGGCTCAAAACTGGGCAAAATACGACGAGTACCGAATTCAGTTTCAATTTTACACTGTCATTTTAAGCATAAAAACAGTAAAAATGATATTGAACGTTAAGCATTTCTTTGAAAAAGAAGTGAAGACGAAAAAACGATGAAATATAACAGGTATTTTGATATCGGTGAATCCGGAAAAGTACGATAAACGGAATCTTGGCTCCCCTGTAGGTAATAACGAGTAGGTGGAAGAAGGTGGTAGGAATGTGTTATTCGGATTTTTCAGTATTTACTTGCTGGCACGTGCTAAAAGCCTAGATCCTTAGGGCACAACTATTTTAATATATCATTTATACCTTCGCCCCTTTGTTTCTGAGACTGTTGACGACAAGTCATTTGCTGTTATCGTGCTTATCCATCCAACAGTTTCGCTTTTATCTCACTGAACGGTCGGAACAGAGGAAATTTTTTATTTAGATGAATTGGAAAACGGTTGATATAGCCAAACATAAACAGAAAGGTAAAATATCCAGAAAACTTTTAATTCGCTGATGCTTTTGGGTAATTACGTTGAAATTCCTTGAATTCGTAGACAGGAAAAGCTTATAATCCAGAATGTTTGAATAATTTCGTTGTTTGTTTCGAATAATGGCAACCCAAAATTTATACGAATATGTAATTTCAATTATGAGGACTTGTATGTTATGGTCTTTGTACGATGGTTAGTTTTTTTTTTTCGTTAATATGAAAATTAGCCTTCTGCATTTTTGATTTACGTTAACCTTATAGTGGTCACAAACGGAATTCATAATATCCCGCCCTATGGTGAAGGTGTAATTTCAAAGGCAATATAATTTCATGTTACCTATTGTAGATATCATAAAAATGGGTAGATATGTAAAAAAGTTGGACGAAGGTTAACTATCGTACTACTTTGGGTTTTCTCTTTAACGTTTATTCAGCTTATGTCTAAGAAAAAACTACACTCGGAAAAGAGAATCCCTTCACAATCTGTGATGAAATTTTCATGTAATTTGTAAAAATTATGTTGAGTTTTATGTATGGTGGTCGTGATTCATGATTCGTTGTTTGGTTTAGACAGCTAACGCTAATTTAAGTCCATCTTATCGTCCTGATTCCCTGTCCACGGCACAAATCATTCAACCCGTAAAATTTTACAACCCCAAATTTGCTACCCTGTTCTGTTGTTTGTTGCCTTTGATCGTTCTAATGGTAAGAGTGGTGACTATGGTACTGAGCTTTTTTGGGATTTGTTGTTTTGGACGTATTTTTTCTGGCATTTATTATGCTCTGCTAAAGTGTAATTTTCCACCTGGTGAAATAAATAATTGCTGAGTTTAATGTTGTAACAGCTTTGGGATTTCTCATGGCATTGGTTTTGGAAAAAGGCTGTTGCCAATGCTTTGAAAGATATTTGTACAACATTTCATGAATCAAACAAATCAAAAAAAGAAACTTGCTAGCTGGATTTTTTGTAATTTTAGATTCTTAATATGTCCCTTGACATTTTTATTGTTTACATGTTTTTGTGTGAAAATTTGTGATAAATTTACATTTTTGATCGGTTCAAATGCTTAGATTTTGATTTCTGAATAAAAACGTGAAAAGTTTTGGGATAAAAAGAGAGAGAGAGGGCTAAAAAGATTAAAAAAATTGGGAATATCGCTTAAAAGCTGTGCGTAAAAACCTCACATATTTAATAAGGGAGAGTTGTCGATGGTCAAAGATAGTGTGACCACGGTATGAAATCCCATAAAAAGAATCGGAAAAACGATGAAGTCGTTGGTGAGGGCGATGTCCAAAAGGGTAAAGATTAAAAAAGACTTTTTTTTGCTTAGTTAACATTATTTCTCTTGAAGCACGATTGTGGTCATCAGGGATGCCAGAAGGGCAGTAAAGTAATGAACCCATTATGGCATGACATGTTTTGGAAAATCGGTAAAATTTCATCTAATGTTTTAGTAAAGGGTTTTTCAATAAGGACATAACAATTTTGTATTTTAGTAAAAACGGACCCTAAAACTTTTTTTATGATCTGGCAATGCTAAAACGTCAGTCAAGGTTTATATTTTTATCATGGTGAAGTTCACGAACGAGCAATGCCACACAGCTGGTCAAACAATTGATCTATTGAAGGAGAAGTTCGGTAATCGTGTAATCTCGAGAAATGGTCCGGTCGAATGGCCACCTCGCTCATGCGATTTAACGCCGTTGGATTTCTTTTTATGGGGTTATGTTAAGTTGTTGGTTTATGCCAACAAGCCAACAACGTTAGAGGAGCTCAATATCGAACGCGAAATTGTCAACGTTCCGACCGATATGTGTGGAAGAGTGGTGGAAAATTGGCTCCAAAGAAGCAATCAGCAAACGTGCTCACGGTGGCCATATGAACGACATCGAATTTCATACTTAAATGTAACATGTCCACTACACCTGGAATAAATTTCAGACCGATATCTCAATTATTCTGTGTTTTATTTAAATACAAAATTGTTATGTCCTTATTGAAAGACCCGACGTTCTTTGAGGAGATTCAAGATATGTATGTACACGCAGAGAAAAAAATAGTAATCTAACTAACACATGGATCAATAAGTCCCGAGACTAACCCAGAGATGACGCTCGTAGTAAACCAGTAACCACGTCTTTCTAGAGTACTAACCTTTGCTTGAAACGTGTCAAAATTTTAAGTCGATCGGACCAGAAACAGCTGAGTTATCGAGGTTGGAGTAAAGTCGTTTTGTAGTTTGTTTAAAAAATGGAAAAAACCGAGTTTCGTGTTCTGATAAAACATTGTTTTTTAATGGGTAAAAACACCGTGCAAGCGAAACAATGGATTGAAAAATGTTACCCGGACTCTTGTCCATCAAAAGCAACGATTTGTCGGTGGTTTGCCGAGTTTAAACGTGGTCGTACCGACACAAATGACGCGGAACGCTCGGGTAGACCTGTGGAAGCCGTTACACCGGAAAATGTGAGTGAAGTGACAAAAATTATAATGAAAGATCGTAAAGTGAAGCTCCGTGAGATTGCTGAGATAACACAGATATCATATGGAAGTGCATTTACTATCCTTCATGAAAAATTGAGCATGAAAAAGGTTTTTTCCAAGTGGGTGCCGCGATTGCTTTCGATGGAACAAAAACAGCAACGAGTCGATGATTCAGAAAGCTGTTTATCGCTATTTACTCGCAATAAAAAAGATTTCTTGCGTCGTTACGTGTCCATGGACGAAACATGGATACATCACTACACTCCAGAGTCGAAGCGGCAGTCATCTGAGTGGCGCACAGCTGGCGAAAGCCGTCCGAAGCGTCCGAAAACGCAGCAGTCAGCTGGCAAAGTCATGGCGTCAGTTTTTTGGGATACGCATGGCGTGATTTTCATTGACTACCTCGAAAAAGGTAAATCGATCAACAGTGATTATTATATTGACTTGCTGGTGCGTTTGAAGGAGGAAATCGCAAAAAAACGACCGCACATGCAGAGAAAAAAAATCCTTTTTCACCAAGACAATGCACACTGCCACAAGTCGATGAAAACAATGGCAAAATTGAACGAATTGGGCTTTCATCTGCTTCCCCACCCCCCATACTCGCCAGATTTAGCCCCCAGTGACTACTGGCTCTTTGCTGATCTTAAAAAAATGCTCCAGGGAAAAAGATTTGGCTCAAATGAGGAGGTCATCGCTGAAACTGAAGCTTATTTTGAAGCGAAAGATAATTTTTTTTATAAACATGGTATTGAAAAATTGGAAAAGCGTTGGAACGATTGTATCACCCTAAAAGGTGATTATATTGATGAATAAAAAAAAATTTGGCAAAAAAAATGTTGTTTTCATTGTTAGTCTCGGGACTTATTGATCCATGTGTTATATTGAAATGGATAATTACTAAAAATAGTTAATTTCAATAACAAAAATAGTCAATTTAACCATAAAATAGTAAATTTTACTAGGTACTAAATGTAAGTAATTAAACTTATTGTAAAAATAGTCGATTTTGGATATTTTTTTAATTGAAATTAACTAATTTGGTAATAGTCACGATTCCCTATTATAAAATAGTTAGATTTACCGTTTTTTTCTCTGTGTATATATGCTTAAAGCTCTGGCGTGAATTGTTCCTGCGGGAATTCATTAAGTAATTGGTTCAATGAAGTAAATCAACAAGCAAAATCAAATACAAACAAGAAAAAAAATTGAAACACAGCCAAACCTGATGAATTCCAGTGGAGAAAAATAATTTATTAAGGATAAATCTGGCCAGACAGAAATGGGACATGGACTGACGTCTACTGTGTAACCGTGTGAGTGTTTGGAAGGCATTTGTACCGAATGCACATGTAATAACGGACTTGGTTTTCATCTTGAGAAATGACTAAAAGATATGAAGTCATAACATTATTCATGACACGTATCGATCGCCATTCAAAGTGAGAAAGCCTCATATTTTTATTTATGAGTGGGAGCATTTTCTTGGGACAATTGCTTTTGTATTGGTGTGGCCTACACTATACATATATTACACTATGCTGTATTAATGTTTCAGAAATAAGTCATACTAATATTTAAAAATGAGTTGGTGTCTGTCTGTCTGTTCTTCTTTCACGCAAAAACGGCTTAACCGATTGACTTGAAATTTGGCATGAGTGTCTGTGGTAGTTCTGGTTCCAACATAGGCATACGGAAAAGAAGCGCGAGGGGTGGTGGGAGTGAGGGGAGGGGGTAAAGTGATTTCGAAACTTAGTTTTTGCACTATGTTACTCTTTCGCGGGGAAACTACTGAACCGATTGGCCTGAAATTTGGCATAGATGTTCGTCGGGGGTCCAGCCCCAACATCGGCCCATTGAAAAGTACCCCTGACGTTTTTCCTCCATGTTAATCTTTCGCGGCAAATCTATCGAACCGATTGACCTGAAATGTGGAACAGACGTTTCTCGATTTTATTCTACTCACGCTTTTAGCCGGGCGAAGCCGGGTCCAAATTCTACTACTATATATAATAGACAACTCCTTATTTTGCAAAAACCGGCCTCAAAGATTGTAACTTTCGCGAAAAATTACAAAATTTCGCCAAAAAAAATTTGAATTTTGGAGAAATTAACAAAAATTGTCAAAAAATTCCCAGGAAACTTTCAGTCATTCACCGTATTTACTAGACTTTGCACAAACTGACTTTGCACCATATCTTCCATGGTCTGGATACCTCCTTGTTAAAACGGGACAAGAGAAACCATTGATTTTAAACCGCCATTTAACTATAAATAATGCAGAAAAAACGTGAAAAAGCTTATAAAAATTGGAAAACTGCTGATTAAAATTAAAACTATATTTTGACTCCAAAAAATTTCAGAACCCATATTCAGTCCAAAAAATTTCAGAACATATATTCAGAAAATTGTACAAACAAATGCTCGTTTTTCCTGCTTTTAAAATTTTCTACAGCTGGAAATTTTGACGAAACTTACATTCTTTAAATGGCCATAACTTAGAAACTACTATTTCGATTTTAACACGTTCGTGACATTTGCTTTTTCAACTTTTTTTACATTTGGACATCGCGTACCACGGGTGGTACACTAGCGATTTGTTTTCTGGCGGTTGTGCGCCATTGGTGGTACGCGGTGCGTGTTTTTATATTACTTCCACAAAAAAACTACCGCACTATTTAGTCACGCGGTTTTAAAAAAACTGTACATGTACCACCAGTGGTACACGATGTCACGAACGTGTTAACCAAGTTTTCAATATAACTTCACATAAGTTAACATTTATTCGCAATTTTTTTCTATTTTCCCCAAAATTTAAATTTTTTAACGAAAATTTGTAATTTTTCGCAAAAATTACATTTTTTGAGACCTTGGCGGGACGTGTTAGAATTATCCAAATGACCTATAAAAAAACTTTTGAATCCGGTTTAGGTAATTTCCCACAAAGCTTGAAGAAGAAAACGATTTTTAGCAAAATAAGAACCAGTCTAATATATAGTGTTAGTATTTGCAATGATAGTGTCTTTTCAGCTCCTTTTGGCCATCGTAGAATGTATTTTTTATCATATTTTAATGTGTATCGTTGACTATGAATATACGGGTCCAACTTATCAGTGGTACAGTATACTAGATAACATGTTTCTTCAGTCGCACATCCGAGGAACACCTTCATTAGATCCTTATCGGATGGAGCTGGCGAAAGCACATATTGATATAGAAGAATAGTGAAAGGACATGTTCGTTTCACTGTACCCCCTCTACGTATATATACTTATATGGTCTCTATGAATATCGCTTTTCTCTAAGGATATAACCATAGGACATTCTCATGTGCATAGGAAATGATTTCTTCGAATTGTATGTATGAATTGTATGAAAAGACTATTTACTATGTACATAATGATTGAATTTGAGGACATGACTTCCCGGATATTAACATAAAGCTTCTAATATTATTCCTCGGAGAAATATGAATAAGCTACCTACAACTAGACTTAACATAGTCGGTAAAGCACAATTCGAGCCTTTAATCTTGTTGTTAAAGCGTTTATAAAATCTTGCACAGGACTTCTATAACAAGAAGGACACAAAAAACTGTTCGTCTTTTATTAGGCACATGCACTCGATACCCTAACCCTTGCCTATTGAATCGGTTATAACTTAATTATTTCACGTATGTTGAAAATGTCTAGTTATTATGAAATAACCAGTTTTCCTAGTTACTTGATAAAAGTGACCATGGACGATGCACTAAAAAATGCGTTTTTTATTATTATTAAATTCTATACCTTCCTATAAAATGGCTCATGATAAATCAAACAAATCGCTTCACAATTTAATCTAATATCGGCGATCAGTCCGTAATTTATCTCTTTATCGATAAAAAAATGTGTGTAACATTTTGCAGAAAGTCGAAATTTTCACTTGGTTTTTGTCACGTTTTAGCCATTAATTCTATGTGAAGCTTCAAAACAGAAAAAATTGGGCCATTATCGAAAACTTGGAAATGTCTCAATAGTTTTTTTTTCGGATCAGCTGGTTTTCAGCAAACAATTTTTAGCTTTTCACCCAGAAAGTGGCGGCACATGCTTTTCTCACTTTGATAAATCGAACATGCTATTTCTCAGCCGGATCAAGGAGTTTTCTTACCAAAATCTTATATTCCCAGATTTTAGATTGCTATATGCATTATTGAATTAACTTTAAAGTTTGGTTTCCATGAATTATTCTCTTAGCAATTTTCAGACATGAAAAGATTCCGTCATTAATTATGAATGCTCTGAAGGTTACATTTCGTAAATGTGCTTCTTAATGTTGATATTAAACTTTGAAGACAACTTTAGTCTACTTTATTGTTGTAGGCATTAATATCTAATCGGATTAATTTTGTTTTTTTTCTTAACCATGTTTTTTTTTTCATAGCTAAACCTCTTTTAATATTTCAAGTTACACTCTAAAATTGTCGAAATTTTCTAATTTTTTCGCCAATTTAGGGGTTTAGTCTACACAAGCAATTCAACACAACTCTGAATTTAATAACACCCCTCCTTCTACATTTAAGAAAATCTACATTTTTCTTATGGGTAGTTTTAGTGGATATTTAATACTGATTTAACAAATCCAAAAGATCTTTTGAAAAAAAACCTGATAGCATGAAAATATAGCAGAAAGTTGTTGGGAAATAAATTTTGTGAAAATCGTCAGCGCATTTTCTTCCATATCTAAATCTGTGTTTTATTTTGTAACCGCCTAGGGGTTTTTTTTCTACCAGAAAGCGCAACAAAATAAAGAATGAAAGGATAGCCATCCAGTAAGGATGCTGGGGCTTTACTCATTTTTTCCATTGACCCATATTTTCGCAGCAACATAACTTGATAATAATGTAATGCTGCGAATGTCAGTTTAGTATCAGCGTTCATTTTAATTTCGTGGCATCAAGGCAACCAAAAGCACATAACATTGCTTGACCTAAATTTGAAGACCAGTTTTTTTTTAAAAAAAGTGAATATTCAAAAAAAAAAATATATGTATATGCAAACATTTGTACATGTTATTTAAAAAATACTGCTACCGATACATACGAAAATGTATATATAAAGCTCCTCAGTTGTGCGAGAACTGCAGCAAAATAGAAAATTGACTGCTGTAGCCTACTTCAAAACTAGTGACTTGTAGGTTATTTCTGCTCTTTTCAAATTTTTTCGAGTCATATTCACTTTGAAGGGCATAGCTTGCAAATATCCAGCATGCAGGATAAATTTCTGGTATTATTTTTCTGATTCCCGATTTTATTTGTTTTGTAGAAAACAATTCCACAACACACTAGTAAAAATGCATCAAAAAATTATGTAGACGAACGTTTCCCCATTAAGTATGTAACAGTTTTGGTGACCTATTGGTAAACTAGAAAAAAGGGTGAAACACATATGGAAAACGGAAGTTCAGTGAGCACTGAATGAATATATCGCGGCTGGCATTAATAATTATTGGGAAACTACCTAAAAATACTGGAAGTCTAACGGACATGAACCTTCAGAACCATCCGTTCGATCTCAGAGATACATATTTACTAGTTAATAGAAAAAAGTTCAATTCTTTGATAAAAAAAAATCACATTATTTAGCGAAAAGTGGAATTAAATTCCAACATATCATACTAATACTAATACTAATAGTATATAAAAATGAGTTGGTGTCTGTCTGTCTGTTCCTCTTTCACGCAAGAACGGCTGAACCGATTGACCTGAAATTTGGCATGAGTGTCTGTGGTAGTTCTGGTTCCAACATAGGCATACGGAAAAGTGGCGCGAGGTGTGGGGGGAGTAAGGGGAGGGGGTAAAGTGATTTCAAAACTTAGTTTTTGCGCTATGTTACTCTTTCGCGGGGAACTGCTGAACCGATTGGCCTGAAATTTGGCATAGATGTTCGTCGGGGCTCCATCCCCAACATAGACCCATTAAAAAGTAGCTCGAGAGGTGGGGGAGTAAGGGGAGGGGATAAAGCCGTCTCAAAACTTAGTTTTCCTTCTATGTTACTCTTTCGCGGGGAAACTATACCGAGCCGATTGGCCTGAAGTTTAGCTCCAACAAAGACCATCAATGACGGGTATGCAAGCTAGTATTTTATAGTATTTTATAAAATAAGAATGAATATCCAATGTTAACTAGAATAGTCAATGTTAAAAATATTTGTCGTCACTATACCGAATGTTTGGTATATGAGGTGTTCGTTATATCGAGTGTGTACTGTATATGGAAATAGTTGAAAATTGGCTAAGCCTGTTTATCGCGAATCGATTATATACGAAAGCTTTCATTTCCACGGTTTAATATTTCCTTTCTTGAATTCTTTATGAAATATGCTTGGATTTTACGTGTAAGCTTAGAACCCGACACACTTCCATCTTACTTGAATTTTCAACCAACCAACCAACCAACTATAAAAAAAAAACAATGAAATAAAAATTCAGATTCTTTTTAGATCCCACAGATTTCCAAATCAATCCCTTGATATTGCTGTGCTGTTGTTGTAACTGCCGGCTATGGCTGCTAAATCTTTTGGTTCTCAGTTCAATCAAATCCGCTGATTAAACTCTTCGTGGCCCAACACGTATAGAGCATCCTGTCGAGATGTGAAAACGGACTGGTTGTGCTCAAATTTTCCCACATTATATGCTAATATGTAGATATATGTTTTTATAGATGTAGTGTATGCGAACTGAATGGGAAATGGCTTCGGGTAGCAATTTTTATCCACGATTAAATAAATTATATCGCGGGGAAATTATTTATTAACGGTCGCATTCTGGGTACCAAGGACGTAATTTTTTCCTCATTTTTTATCTTGGAGTTCCCTTGGTAACATTTGCGTTCGAATTGTGGGCGGCTGAATGGGTATTTTTGGATCAGACCACGCATTACTAGACATAATTTCTCGATTTAGAATAAACGTATTCTGGACATAGGAAAAAAGTCTTTGGGTTTTTGTGTTTGAATTATTTGTTTTTATAATTGTTGTAATTTTTTTTGTTATTGCACAGTTTTAGGTTTGTTCGGTTGAAAATGGTTTATATTTTTATCTAGGAGTATATTGGATTTAGTCTACCATCGAACCAATCATCGGATACTACACCAGGGTGTTTGGCATGACAAAAGATTATGATATCCGCATGTGATTTTTTTGTATGGAGATTAGATTAGTACTGCTGTCGCACTACCGCAGACCACCCTCTCCAGAAAAGTGTAACGTATTTTATGGATAGGCAATTGTTTAACTCTCTCTGGTAACACAATTTTTATGCCCCCGCAATCCGCGCCACACACGGACGGTAGGACGGACATGCTAAATTCAACTTTTTTTATCATTCTAAACACACTGGTGTAATTCATTTTTTTTGTGTGATGACGGGTTCTTGGCGTTAGAAACGGTAAGGCAAAGTTAATATACCCTTTGGCTTCACCATACGGGTATAAAAATGTAGAAAATCTAATTGCAAGTTGTTGTAGCTAAATAACTCCAACTAGTGTGCGCTGAGTTTTAGTTCTGTACTTCTCATAGTAAGCTCATAGCAATAGTTTAAAAATTTAAAAAAAACCTGGTTGTTAAATAATTAAATGATTTCCACCCCTTCAAACTATTATTTTTTATGTACATGATAGCTTCGAGATTCTGTGTGTGAATGATTGAATTCCCTTTTGTTGATTTTAAAACATTCGAGAAAACATTCCCTGGAGCTAACACACTGAAAGAGGGCAATTAATCCGATTGAAATTTTATTTGGGTCAAGTATTCATCAATATGGGCATTTCCTATACGATGGTAGGTTTTCAAATACCACATCCACATCCATATACGTATATAAATGCATGAGATTATATATCTATATATATCCATTGTGAAAATTATACCCGCTTGAATAATATTTGACCTTTTTCATTCAATGTTTCAACAATGGGGGAAATCACCTATCCAAGATTCATTTCACTGTTTCAGTGGAATTTCTTGCTTTTATTTAATTTAATACCGACATACGGAAGTTCTGAAACCTTATTTGAGTTTGCCATTATTGATAATTGCACATATCGATTAATAAGTTTTCGTTTTACTTTAATGGAATCACTGAATTTGCTGAATTGTAAAAACAAATTTCCAAATGAAAATACAAAAAAAAAAAGGTTTGATGCAATTTTCTAAAGTATTTTACCACCTTTTTCGCAACAAATGCTGCACGGTGGTACCATAATTTGACCACCGATTAAATCCGCTTCCATTGCCGCATAAAACTTTGAACGGACACCACTAAAAATATCAAAAAAAATCGTTTTTCTCATGTGCCGCACGGGTAAAAATATTTGCTATTTTTCCGTGCCTCTAAGGGTTAATACAGGGTGATTTGAGGGTCAAAACTAGAAATAAAGCGTACCTACTTATCCATAAACACGTATAATAGATATGAATGTTCCATGATTATTTTGTGTTTTGTGGGTTCAGGCATTTATTTATATAATTATTCACATATTTCGTTTTTATGATTAAGTAATTTATATCGTTACGTAACTTAATACAACATGATTCATTTATGTATTCGTTAAATATTGATATATTCAGCAGATCCATATTGATTACATCAAATCAAGTTAAACCGTTCATATATATTGACTCGATAAATGGAATGAGATACGATACAACAAATTTTAATTAAAATTCTGCATCACTTAATATGTGGGTTATTTACGATTTTATGTTTTTGCTATATTTGATTTTGTTTCTACTCCTTTTTACTTTTATGAAAGTATTTTTTTACGCCCTCAAAATTGTTGTGTCGTGTAAATAGATTTACACTATCCTCTATTGATTTTCAAAATACAACTTAATTTTATATTGAAACAATATGTTCGAATGGTAGTTTTACATGTATAAATTGTAGTTTTTTTTTAGTATTTCACATCACTAGATGTAAATACTCATCTAAAACATAACAAAAGCTATAATTGCCAATCTGGCATTGATATTCGTATCAAAATTCGAACAGTTGTAGCAAAATTGCACTTTGAAGTCAAACTTTCCAATAAGATTTTTTTAAATTTATTCCAATCGGATTTTGATGTATGGGAGTTTTATGTATAATCATATCCTAAATAACTTTTGTTCTTGCACTTTTTTGATAAGATGCTCCGTTTTTGAGATATTCGCAAAAAACGTTTTCGTTCGTATGGGGGGTACCCCCCCTAATGGTCCATTTTTGTCCATGAACGAACTTAGCCTCGCATTTGGGGGGGGGGGGGAAGGTACCCCCTATTTCGTTGGTATGGGGGGTACCACCCCTAATGGTCCATTTTTGCCCATTAACGAACTTAGCCTCGCATTTTACGAAAGACGGATCTGCATAGAATTTCAAGTCTCTAGCTCAATCCGTGCGCCCCCAATCCGCGCCACAGACGGACAGACAGACGGACAGACAGACAGACAGACAGACAGACGGACGGACATGCAAAAATTAATTGTTTTTATCATTCTAAACACACTGGTGTAATTCATTTTTGTGTGTGGTGACGGTTTCTTGGCAGTTACAAACGGTTAATATACCCTTTGGTTTCACCATACGGGTATAAAAAATAATTGTTGTAACTTAAAATCTTTCAAACTATATGACACATGTCATATATCTTTATTTATAATAAGCTTGTAAAAATATGATTTCTAGTTATTTTATCTTTATTATCTTAACTGTTATGGGAGCAAATAATTCAAAAACAAAGTCAGATAGAATGATGTGCAAAGAGCAACATATGAACATGAATGGCAATTATAAAATGTAACAGAAACATAAATCACAGTTGAACTGTTTTAATGTTGAACAATTTTTTATCATATTCTTCATTTTTTAATGCTGGCATGTAGGAATTTTTTTTCAGCAAACATTCAAGGCAAAAAACAGGTAGTAAACACCATAAAAAATTAGAATGTATACCTTTTGAAACTTCATTCGTTTTGTTGGCACGCTATTAATATGTGTACAAGAGAACTTTTATGTAATATTTTGAGCTTTTATGTAATATTTTGAACATATCCATATAATAGCATTGTCAGTGACAAGTAATAAAGTATGATTTTTTTTTAAATTTGTCAAAATGTGAATATAAAAAAATGGTCGGCCAAATGGTTAGATACAGACGAATGAAACGGTCATAACGCAAGATTAAACTCTTTTACATATCCGCGTTAACCCATTTTGGCCCAAATTGGCCCAAAAAAGCAATTTTGATTATTATTGGTACCACATATAAGTCAAAGTTGCTATTATGAAAACACGAGGCCGGGCCAAAATGGGTTAATCATTTCTGTGGCAAAAAGGCAAAACATCTCATGTCGATTATCAAGGGATCTGTCTAGAAATACAGGTACAGATCAATTTGATTTCCCCGGAAAACTGACTTGAGATGCTTTGCCCTTTTGCCACAGATTTTATTGTTATCAACATTTTCAGATTAAAAATGACATATATGCACACATCCATTAATTCTCATTTTTGTGAGGTTGAAATATGGGTTTCGTTAAATTTCGTGTTTTCCACATTAACGGAATCGCGAAAATCATAAAGGTAGAATTAATACGGAGATATCTTTTTAGGTACATAAAAATGATTAAGGAATATGTGTAATTTGTCAATGAAATTGACTTTATATGACTGGTTTTCTACAAACATTCACATGGAATTTTTGATTTTTTTTTGAAGATATATTTTAAATTCTTTTAGAATCTATTGATATGATAAAAATTTCCTATTTTATCCTAAATGGAAAAAAGGAAATAAATGGAAAAAAAATATTACAACTATCAAACCCAAACTATAAAATTAAAAGGTGTTTCAGCTAAGATTCTGAGGGGATAAATTTACGTCTATTTCATACGCAGGGCAAGTTTTGCCATGCTGCTTCCAGGTCAATCAAAAACAGTGGGTTTTGATGAGAAAATAAGAAACTCGTTGCCCTGGTGTTTTTAAAATTAATAATTTTTGAAATGTCGTAAAATAGCTTTTATTTATTTGACCTGCATTTCATATGTTGCTAGTTATTTTTATACCCGTATGGTGAAACCAAAGGGTATATTAACTTTGCCTTACCGTTTGTAACGCCAAGATCCCGTCATCATACACAAAAATGAATTACACCAGTGTGTTTAGAATGATAAAAATATTTAATTTCTGCATGTCCGTCCGTCAGTCTGTCTGTCTGTCTGTCTGTCCGTCTGTCTGTGGCGCGGATTGCGGGCGGACGGGTTGAGCTAGAGACTTGAAAGTTTGCACAGATCCGTTTTTCGTAAAATGCGAGGCTAAGTTCGTTAATGGGAAAAAATGGACCACGAACGAAATCGTTTTTTGTAAATATCTCAAAAACGGTGCATCTTATCAAAAAAGTCCAAGAACAAAAGTTATTTAGGATGTGATTCTACATAAAACTCCCATACATCTAAATCCGATTGGAATAAATTTGAAAAAATCTTATTGGAAAGTTTGACTTCAAAGTGGAATTTTGGTATAACTGTTCGAATTTTGATACGAATATCACCATACGGGTCTCCAATGATTGCCAATTATAGCTTTTGTTATGTTTTAAATGAGATTTTCCTTTTAAATATTGAGGATCGTCATAGTAAGTAAGCTTTAGACTTTTTTTTTAAATTTTTCAGTGATTGGTATAACAGGGCCTTGATAATATAGTTATATTGGGCTGTAAAATCAAATTATTCTGTGTCATGCTGGAATATGAAATGCCCGGCAATTTGCCCTGCGTATGAAATAGACGCGATAAATTTTTGAAAAAAAAAAACATTTTTTGCTATTTGTTATAAGTAAAGATCTGATAGAATTTAATAATACCAATTTTGAATAGCATCTTTTTTGAAAATGTATGGAAGTTATTTAATAAAAAAATATTTTCTTACTTTGATTTATTATAGAATGGTATCCTAAAATTTTCGATTAATCATTTTGTACATTAATATGACACTGAACTATTTTTTTTTTAGATTATTTCAATACACACTAATTTCAGTTATGAAACATATGAAAATAAATTATTTAGGCTATGAATCCACTCATACATTATACAAATCTTTTCATATTTTGCATTCCATTTTACAATTTAAAATTTTTTTTGCTTTTAAAATATACCACGAATTTGTAAATTTTTGAAAGTTTTTTGTATTTCCGAACCATTATCATATTTTCTTAATTTCACTCTGAAAATTATCATTTTTACACTTGAATTTAATTAAAAAAAAATAAATATCTCTAGTAAGAACTAAAATACAAAACGACTTTATTACTTTATGCACAGTTAAAATTTATCAAAATTTTGTTGAAACACGTTAGCTGCTTGTTGATTTTAGATTGATTTTTACAAAACACTTTTTTTTTTTATAAAAGAAACATTTTTTTTTTCTATAAGAATTTATTGCATTTAAAAATCTTTGCTATCAATTCATTTTATATTAAAAATTTATTTAAGAAATTGGAAAAATGGAAATTAAACATTTTTAAGTATTTTTTTTTCTCAGTAATGTTGTTTCACTTTATTTGAAAATAAACTTTTAAATATGGTATTTTTCGAAACATACGGATTTTCGAAACGATATTTAATACGCGAGGGTTGATAAAATACTGTTCCGAGAGCTGGTTTTGATTGAAAATTATCTACACGGAAGGATATACAGAAAAACAAGTCAATATTTTCATTTTTTTCTATTTCGAGAGAAAGATGCAGGAGAATAAGAGCGAACTGTTATATAAAAAGGATACGTATTCATACAACAATAGCAACCACCACTGAAAAATTTCTCCGGTTTTACAGAGATGAATTTTTTTTTTTAGTATTTTTTTCTTAGTTTTACTTTGTACATATGACTATGGGTAACCATAAAAAATTTTACAGAAATTTCTATTATCTATTCACAATTTATGATATACACGTTTTAAAATTTCTTTTTAGATTTTTTATACTATTATTATTTCTTTAATGTAATATTTTTAATTTTTGTATTAAGCTTATCGAAAGACAGTTGCAGAGAAGCGTGTCTCCTCAATCCCACGTGTCGCGCCCAACTGTACTTAAGCTGAGATCCTGATGAAAATCATCAAAAAATATTTTTTGGGGCGATAGGAAATTGGGGAAATGTACTAACGGGACAAAGCATCGCTATCATTTGTTTCCCCAAGCAAAGAGAAAAACATCGCCATGAAATTGTCTAAAGTTTAATAAAGATATCGCACAACCATTATCGAAAGGATACTAGCTTTAATACTAGCTTTTGACGGCATCATCCCCCAAATATCTACAAAATTGGTGTGTGAAAGTCTCCACGAGAGAAATGTGATTTTTCAACATTTCGTCGGAACGAGCATGCGCTCTTTTATCGGATCCCCTTTTGCAATAGTGTTTGTTTTTCGGGAATCAACTCTGCTATATTGTAAGCAAAATACACAAATGAGGGGAAATGGACCTTGCCACTTTATCTTGGTGTTGGTCTCTTTAAAACTGGTAGTAGTAAGGATGCCTAATTTAACTTACATATCAAAGTTTTGGGAACCATAAAACTCTCTTCACTGTTAGATGGAAATGAATAGCGGCAACCCAGAAATTTTCCAGGTATATAATATGTTGCGTTCGGAAAAGCTTCTTCAAGGATTCTGGGAAATGCTTACAAATGCTCTGGGTACGGCTGCTTTTTACATAAAAAAAAATCATCTCCCATGAATCTCTTTTCTATATTTTTTTAGAATTTCTCCACTTTTTCTATTTTTGCCTTTGATAAGTGCAAACTATAAAAGTAATAACAATAAAATGTTTGAAACTATAAAAAAAATTAACTTATTGCATTTTCAAACAGGATTTTTTTCGCTTAATTTATTTATTTTGGCTTTATGCAGCTTATATGAAAAGGACACTTTTCCGAAATACATTTCAAGAATTCTTTGCGTAAATGAGAAGATCAAGCGAATCGGCTAAACGGTTAATGATTGTTTTTTCTTAGAGGTGCAAATGATTAAATTCTATTCAGAAATACATATAATTTTTTTTTTTATTGTTATTTTGAGTATAAGTCCAAAATTTAGCTATAAAGCCGAATGAAACCTTTAAGTAATTCAAGTTCCCCTATTAAAGTGAAATCACTGAAGGGTATCTAAAAACAGAGATAGACAAATGTACGTTTAGGAGGCATCAATCGTTTTAGGTTGGTCAACTTGGCGTAAATAACTACAAACGATACGAAAGACGATGGGATATATTTAACTATTTGTGTATATTTAGAGAGAATTCTTATAATAATATAAGAAACTACATTTGTGTTTGACTATGTTTGGATTATTCTTATCCCTTCTAAATTTAAGATGAATGCCGACAAAACTAAGATTAGATATGTAATAACTTATGAACGTCAATGGAATATTTCTATACCATAAAGCTTATTTCAGATCAAGATTTTACCGAGAACAGCAAGTTTACTTTAAATAGGTTTTTGTCCTTTGGATCTTTAGGAATTAGTTATTAAATTCTGTAGTATGGTTTAAAATTTAGATTTTTTGTGAAAAATTTTAGGCGACAAAGTCTATAATCATATTTCAAAGACTGTGTTTACATTAGGACTCATTTTGAGGCGGCACGTCTTTCGCACCGGCCAAGTGTTGGTGAGGGACGCAGTGGGGAGGGAAACGAAAAAGAGCGAATGAAATTTAGATTCACTTAAAATTTTCAGTGGCAAACCGGTTTGAGTCTGGTTGTTGAGACCTGTTTCGTTTAGTTTTGTTGATGAAACCGGTTTAGCGAATGAAGATGAAGCGACAGAGAAATGAGGAATGACGTGCCGCCTCAAAATGAGTCCTAATGTAAACACAGTCAAAGTTTAAACGTTGGCTACCATGTGAGTCACCGGTGTACACACACTATTGTCATTACCGTCAGTTTCTCAAGGTCCATGGTTGAGTGCAGTCGTTAAATTGAGCTTACTATACATTTCTATAGTTTCGATGTTCACCGGTGCCTCACAGTGTGCAAAAGTGAAATAAGAGTTTGAGTCACCGGTGACTCACAAAGTACAGAAATGATTTTTGCGTTTTTTCCCAGTGTATACTAACAGAGTAAGCGTTTTTTTGGCTGGTAGCCAACGTGTTAATCAAAATGTCTTGAATTTTTGGACAACAAATTGACAAGTCTAAAATTTATAGATAATAATAAATTGATCGAATTCAATTGCTAAATATGCTACCTGATGGTAATACAATACATAACTATACCAAATAGGGATAGATTAACCGGTGTGAAAAAATATATTCCAATATAGTTCAACTTTTCCAATATTTAGTCTCCAAACAAAATCAGCAAAAAACATGAAATGTTTAGAAAAAAAGTTTTCCCGTATTGAATACATTTTTCCTGTGGGACCATCAGTCAGAAACCATCAATTCTTTTCAGGCATAAAAAACGTAAAAAAAAACCTTCAGAGAAAAAGTTAAGCGTTAGCTTCCAGTTGCTCTTTGTTTACAGAATTTTTTTTTTTTGCAAACAGCATGGCCATCTTTTGGTTGTGCTTACTGATATGGTACATGCCAAGTATGTTAAATATCTTTCAGGGAAATTTCAGTCTATGTCAATCATTCATTAAAATTTTATTACCATCATCTGTCAACGGAATTTATCCCGCCGGTGACAGGACCCCGGTTCAGTTGCTCAAGAAATTTTTCTTCAATGCGAAAAGAAAGACAGTGACAGTGAGCGAGGGCCGCGAGGCAGGAACTGGCAATAAGTCCAGGCATATCCAATTCTAAATTGAATCGAGCTATAGAAGTTTTAGCATGAACAACAAGTACCCGAAGAATATTGAAAGTAGTATATATAAAAATGTGCTACGAGTCATAGATAGTTCAGATTGATTTTTTTTTCTTTCATTTATTGGAAAATTGCTTTAAGGCATTATAAGTAACGGATCGGTTACATCTGACACTATATTCCTCGATTATGATTCTTCGACACAAAATTTATGTTGCACAAATGTTTACACTATGCGATACAATGTCCAGAAATTTATTCCTTAAAGACACCCGAACTAGAATTTGTTGATGTGAAACCGTCCTAATAAACTCAAATTATGATAACATTTGCTAGGTCGATTTTTTCAGCGATAGATGAATAAAATTTGCGGAACAAATCATACTAATATATAAAAATGAGTTGCTGTCTGTCTGTCTGTCTGTCTGTCTGTCTGTCTGTTCCTCTTTCACGCAAAAACGGCTGAACCGATTGACTTGAAATTTCTCATGAGTGTCTGTGGTAGTTCTGGTTCCAACATAGGCATACGGAAAAATATAGCGAGGGGTGGGGGGAGTAAGGGGAGGGGGTAAAGTAATATCGAAACTTACCTATCCTTTATGTTGCCATTTCGCGGGGAAACTACCGAGCCGATTGGCCTGAAGTTTAGCTCCAACATAGACCATAAAAATTTTTTTTTTTTAAAAACTTAACACGGCAACGACGGGTATGCAAGCTATTCTGAATCAAATTTGCGGAAAAGTTCAAGAAAAAATCCCAAGTGTAAACGGGGCCTAAGGAAGCCTCAGTCACCAAATGTTTCGTTGATAACTTTTTATTGTCCTTGTTTTGAATGTCATCCGTTGTATTTCTTCGTAATGATAAATTAATATTCTGCAGTAAATAAAATTTCACTTACGACTTCTTCTCAGAGACTGTATTTTGGATTTTTTTTTATAGCCCTAGAGTTTTTGTGCTCATTTCTCTAATTGATATTAAATGGCACGATTAAATGTTATTGGCGCGACAACCTAAAGTAGAGGCAACGGCATCTGTATTAGCAATCGATTTTAAAAAAAAATCGAATTCGAAAACAATTTTCATTCGATAAAGTTTCTCTCTATCACTTCATCTAATTTGACGCGCATTAAAAGAATTTCCTAATCAAAACCATTTTCCCCTTCTGTTTTTTATCCTTTCTTTTAGTCGCGCCTTAAGCATCGTAAACAACAAGTTTTCTGTTTTATCTCAAATCCAATTTCCTGGCTAACTTATTCTCTTTATGGACGGAATTGAGATTTGCTTCGGCGATTTTAAAGAAAAAAAAACCCCCCCAAAAGGAAAAAACCTGTCTCCCTTTACCCTTATTTCACTTATTTATTTCCCGCTTGCTTTTACGCACCTCTTATACCTCGGACATTAATATCGCCCAGTTTTTCCTACCGATTTGTAAACTGTGAAATTTTGAATTGTTTTAGGTGCCTGTGCCAATTTATATTCCAACACCGCCAAGTTCCAACACCGCCAACTAATTTATACATACCTATCTACATATATACTGGCGTAGGGTGTGCGGTAAACGCCGTGGTTTCATTCGCTTTTATTCCCAACAAGTAGCAAGGCAAATGGGGAAATTCGCGAAACCTTTTCAAATTTTAATAATTAATTGGGAAGTTGTCGTTTTGGGCTGGTCTGTTCAACCGGGCCCCAACATTACTTTGTTGTTTTTTTTTGCTCCAGTCTACGCGTGTTCTATAGGGTTCGATTAGAGTTTCCCATTGTTTTTGCTAGAAGACCCCGCATGAATTCGCCCTTTTCTTGAGCCAGGGCCGAGAGTCAGTTCAGCTACCTTTGGGAGAATTTCTGAAGACAAATAATCCCTTGTCTGTCTACCGGCAAGGATATTGAGACCGCTATAACTACTTATGCCGAGAGTGGTTAAGAGAGATGCGAGGGATGTATCGAACTCTTTTGAACTGGTCTTTGTCTTCGCTCTGATCCTGTCACTTGCCTTAATATCAACACCATAAGCATCGACAAGGCATAACGAATGGACTTGGCATCCAACCGCTTCAATTTAACAACAGAATTCTTAATGTTGTGGTTCCAGGGAAAAAGATCTTTCGATTCCATTTTGAAAATAATTTTCTTAACTTTTTCTTCATTCCATAACCAAGTGAAAGCCAATAAGAAGCACAAAAACCTATTCAATATTTATATACTAAAATACATCTATAGATAGATACTCATAATATAAATATATATTGTAGGCAATAGGCCATAGATGTACATTGACTATAAGATAAAGTACTTGGAATAAGAAGAAGGGCCAGGCAGGCTCTATTGTTTAAGCTGTCAGTGCCTGATTGAAATTATTTAATTATGTCCATTAATTATTTTTGGCCTGATGCCTAAATGATATTCGTTGACAAATATAATATTATGAAAGCGAGCTGGTATGTTTTCGTTTTCTTATATTTCCAAAGAGTATATAATTTTGGTTGTTGTCAACATCATCAGATGGAGAGATATATTGAAATGTTGTTTTATTATTCATTATAAATCCTATACTAAATTTTGGCATACGCCTCTAAATGTAGTCTCCTATTATAATAAAAGTGTTTTTATGTATGTACGTAATTATATTGGTATATATAAGCATTTGCTTATCACTTCGAGTGCTGGGCACTTTATTTAATAGTACTTGAGATTTGGTTATGGTGACGAAAACATCGTTGGAAAAAAAAACAACAATTGGAGAAAAGGGAAAACGTTCTTCCTTTAATTGATTTGATTGTCATGTCGTTTTTGCATTAATGGTATAAAGTTTGAAAAGCATAATAACAAATTGAAAGAAAATCCATTTTATTTTGCAATTAAGACGAAAATTGATTTACCACTAGAATCGTGAATAAGATGTGCTCTTCATTTACAAATATTTATTTATAGAAAATTCTTTGTTCAAATATGCCAAAGAATTATTCAATACTAGCTTGCATACCCGTCGTTGCCGGGTTAAATT